>WOVY01013071.1:0-332881 GCA_013436015.1 Rhipicephalus annulatus
TCTGGTTTACGTTTAACAGGGGTGAGGGCTGCTACCTCTTCCTCCATTGCTGCGCCTTTTTCCTTCATTATAACTTGTGAGGTTTCTTCGTTGCGTGTAACCCCTCCGTTTTTCAGAAAATCATTTTCTTCCCTGAGTTTTCTAATCTCATTCATAAATGCAACATTGTTCTGCCTGATCTGCGCCAATTCGTTCTCTAGAGCCTTAATTCTACATTGAAAAGCAGACTCTGCCTCCGCGCGCGCCCCGGAAGCCACATCAGCCCAGCTCACCTGGAAGGGTCCCGCGGTGCCACGGACGCCGCTCGGTCCTTTTGAGCTTTGGGATCCTCCTCCCTCTTTTGATCGGGGAGACCCGGTGTTGCCGGTCTTGGGTCTAGACCTCGATCTGGACCTCGATCTGGACCTCGATCTGGATCTAGACATAGATGTGGTGGTAGTAAACGTAGAGCGGTTTTTGTTTTGTGATTGAAGCTTGGTGAAGGCTTCTGGTCCGGATGCGTCCCGCGTCCGATGTTCCGATCTTTGACCTGAGTCGCCCCATCTTTGCCGGTGAAGTGCTTTCGCTTCCGTCTCGTAGTAAAGTGCTTCTTCTTCCTCTCGTCGGGCTCGTTCCCAGCGGCGTCGTTTCACCAGATACGGTACCTTAAATCTTGCCTTGCAATGGCGATCTGCCGTCGGGTGGTCTTTGCCACACAGCTGGCACTTCACTTCGCACTCGTGCTCCTGCGGTGGGTTCTTAGTGCCACACCCTCTGCATATTCTGTTATTCGGGCTCGGGCAGATGTCAGCTCTGTGACCAAGGTGTCCACACTGGTATCACACGTCTAGTTTCTTGCAGTATAGTGAGCACTTGACCAGTGCTCTTCCGTAGCTCACATAACTTGGAACGCGATGCCCATCGAAGAGGACGATGACGTTTGTGGTGTTTCCCATCCTCTTGGCCATGAGTACTGTCGGATTTCTCGGGGTTACCGGCATTTCCACGATCTCTCTTGGAGACACATCCTGCGTTACACCTCGGATCACCCCTTTAGATGTATCTTCCGGAGCTGACTCGTACGCATTGGCTTCGAATTCTTTGTCCCCAATCTTCAGTTTAGCGATGGTTCTGTATTTTTCGGCGCGCTCCTCTGATGGTGTGCTGACCACTAGAATGTTCTGTTTATAGTTGGCACATACCGTGTCTTCTTCCGATTCATTCCTGGGTATTTTAGCGGCGTTGGCAACGCAGCATTCTAGACGATTGATCCCGTAGTCAGTGACCTTGAAGCCGTCACGTGGGCGCACAATTATCTTGTAATCTTCCTTCGGCAGACGGGGCATCCTGCTCGCAGCCGCAATTTGTCTTGCTCTCTGTCCCTTCCTCCATCTATTACTGACCACGTTCTCGCTTGAGAAGTGCGTTTCTTGGTCCTTGGCTTCATGCGTTGTGGTTTCTTTGTTGGCTCGTCCTTTTCTGTTCACAAGGCGCCAACCTGCGTCGTTCTCATACTCTTGTTGCGTGATATCTTCGCCATCCACGCTCATCGTAGCCATCCTGTGGCATTAACCCGATAAGACGCCGCCTTGAAGGGGCTCAAGACGCCAGCGTCCGTGGGCTAGGCCAAGCGCATTATGCACAGCAGCAGGAGGCAACGGCGTCGTGCGTTCGTCGGCGTTACAGAAATGTGGTCAATGTGCCGAAAATTAAACGTCCACCTACTTAAGAGTGGTATCGCGGGGTTCCTTGGAACTTCCACTTTCTTCACTGTAAGAAGGCGTCCGTCAATTCTTCGATTTCACGCTGAGAATCGCTGAAAATCTGCGGAGCCGACGCGACATGCGTGTCTGCACTCCGTGGCCCCCTGGCGGTCCCCGCCATTTATAAGGATGTTTTTTTTTTGTGAATATAAACTTAACACGTGGATTTGAAATTGTGAGCACAACTTCTTATCCCTGAACAAATGAAAGAAAAAACGTTGACCTTTAAGGAAACATTTTAGACATATTGCTTCGCAAGGCTGTAAGGTGAAATCAAAGGCACGACGTACAGATCCACTTCACTGCTTTTTAGTACACTCATCTGAGCACAGTAGTTAACTTGAACAAGGAAATGCCAACAAAGGCTCTCTTTAACCGCATTGTTTGCAAATCAAACATTCACGAACATTCATCTACATGCTGCCCTACGAAATATAGCAAGCTGACGTTCTGTACTCTGAAAGAGAGCTTTTTCGATTCCTGTAATTTTTGTTCACGCAGGCTTCGTGATGTCCACGGTGGTGGTCCTGTCCACCAGGTGCGAGAAAAACCCGGACAACATCGCGCCGGCCATCGCGGCTTCGTTCGGCGACCTGACCACGCTTTTCCTGCTCTCCGGCTACTCGTCTTTAATGCTGTACCATCCGTGTGCGTCTTTGCCACGACCTATTTGATTGCGAAGCATTTCTTAGCGAACTTCGGTGACTTTGAGCGTATCTATCTATCTATCTATCTATCTATCTATCTATCTATCTATCTATCTGCCTACGACCTTTAGCTCTCCTGGCCCTTCCGAGTATCAATATCAAACTGGGTATGGCATAGCACGGCTTTATAAAGAACATATATGACTAGTCATAACATGAAAATGATAACATGTCATGAATATCGTGATTTACAATTCATCGTCTTGCAGCTCTTGCGGTGGTTTCGTTCACATGGCTTCTTGCAAAACTGGTATGGTATGCCATGATTGCATGGCGATTACAAGCGACAGACCCTAACATGCAAATCATGACATGTGTGTCATGTAACACGATGACTATATGCCATGCTCATGATGCCCTCGCGGCCGTTTCGCTAGAATTCCATACACCAAATTAGATGAGTGAAACTTTGGGCTAGTTGGTATTGCATGATGAAAAACGTACAGCGCGAACACAAGACGGGAATACTAAAGAAGGGACACAGACAAGCGCTAGACAGCGCTTGTCTGTGTCCCTTCTTTAGTATTCCCGTCTTGTGTTCGCGCTGTACGTTTTTCATCACCAAATTAGATATTACGTTACGTGAAAGGATGGCAAAGGTATGTGACTGGTGCAAACATGATAATCATGAGATGCGTGTCATGTAAAAACATGACTACATGCCACAGTCAAGATGGGCTGACGACCGTTTCGTTAGATTCACTTATACCAAATTCGGTATTACAGGACGTCAATGGATGGCGAAGGTCTGTGATTGGTGCAAACATAATAATCATAAGATGCGTGTCATGTGGAAACATGACTACACGCCAGAGTCAAGGCGCCTATACAATTCGACGTGAAGTGTTGCACGTGCTCGCTGGCGCTCATTTCGTCGCCTCACGCCGGCGTTGCACGCCAGGCACTGGGGCTGCCATGTACTCGCAGGCACGCACCGCGCAGCATCGCTGTGACGCATGTGCGTTTCAGCGTGTTCGGCATCCCTCCGTCACGAAAAGAGGGAGACGCAGTGTTGTCTGGATAACGCATCGGCACGAAATGCAGCATGCCACATTTTAAACCGGTTGCCGTCGGTGAGCACTGACGGACGCTGGTAGCGCCGGTCGCGCCTGGCGTCAGACTATAGAGCGCTCGCGTTTATCTAACGTAGCGTCGCTTTGCCAGCGTGCACGTGCGTCAAAGCCACATTGGAGTATATTGGGCCCTTCATGATGCGGTCGCGGTCGTTTTGCTAGCTTCACACATACCAAATTTGGTGTTACATGACGTCAATGAATGACAAAATATAAGACTTGTCTAAGCATAATAATCCTGACCCGCGTGCTATGTAGGAGCATGAAAACATACCGCGCTCATAGCGTGCTCGCGACCGTTTCACTGGCTCCACATATACTAAATTTGTATCCTGTGACGTGAACAGATGATGAAGGTTAACTACACATCAAAATATGATAATGATGACACGGAAATCATGTACGGCATCATTTACCTCCACCTCGTAACTTTGTGCTGATTCCAAAGTGACATACCAACCTTTCTCATTCAAGCTTCGCATATCATCGATTTTCACTGTACGTGGGATCTGCCACCATTCATCAGCATTGAGACGGGCAGGTCTTGCGAAAGAAAAGCCTGCTGATGTGCGTTCTTGCGCAAGTTACACTACGCTTGTTCACTGCGCACACGCTTACGTAATTGCCGCCGCACTTCAGGTGTTCGGTTAACTTTCGGACCCACTTGCTATAAAAATAGTTGATATTGATTAATCCCAATGTTTACTATACCGACACCATTGTGCCTGACGGCGCAACGAGTTTTATTATGCACTTAGGCTTCAGGCACAAGTGTGACCGCTCTATGCTAAGATTTTCGTGCGCTCAGAACAAGCTGTGGGTGAAATGGGCCACTTGACGTTGATTGTACTTGTTTAAAAGTGCCAGAGTTAGCGGACAAGAAAATGTTGCAAACAAAGGTCAGCAGGTATTCATTAAAAGCTTTGTGCATCAGTTGTGCATAACTTCAAAAGAATTGCTGTATCAATATTACTGATTCATCTACGTATAATACAGCTCACTTTTATTTCTTTCGCCCTCCCGTCTGTTCATGCACGGTTGCACCACGAGGCAGCACCGACCGGCCCAACTTCCCACGCCTCTGCATAGATTGTGCTCTTGACAACCATATGCAGATCTGGCGCCGCTGGTGATCGCGTTGTGCCTGCTTCTGCTGCCAATGTGGATAGTTCTGGCCCGACGCAACTCCATCTCCCGAGAAGTGCTGCGCGTCGGGTGGCTGCCAATTATTATCGCACTCACGGTCTCTAGGTAAGTGGGCAGAGAACGCACCCATTGCTCCTTAGGAAAGCGAGTGTTACACTCGAAGCTTTTGGTAAATTCAGGTAAGATTTCTCCTCGTAATTTAAGGGTAAATCAGCTTTCCCTACTGTTACTGCTGCTTTTCTGTCTACTAAGGCTATTGTATAGCATTGGCAGCAGGCCCCGCTGTGGTGTTCTAGTTGCTGAGGAACTTGACTGCTCACCGGCAGGTCGTGGGATCGAATTCCGGCTGCGGTGACTGCATTTTTGGTGGAGGCGAAAATGCTGAAGGCCCACGTGCTGATATTTCTGTGCACGTTGAGGAATCCCGGGTAGTCAACATTTTCGGAGTCCTCCCCTACAGCGTCTCTCATAATTATATGGTGGCTTTAGGGTGCTGAATACAACATATCGTTCAAGCATTTGCCGCAGTCCCTAAATTATTCTGTGCGAATGCATTTTATGGGATCATTCTATTTTGTTTTGTTCTCTATTTCTTTTTATGTTTTGTATGTTGCAATATGATGTGTCATCTACCTGCAATGATGTGCAGTTCGATAAAAAGAATTGTTATTAAAAAATAAACCTTCGAATAACCAAACAAAGCGGGTCAACAACAAAACCACAATAAACGAAAGTAAATAAAACTAAAAGCAGTCCTTATTTCAGACATTCAACATTTCCCATGTCACCAATAATACCGTCTCGTAATTAAGGACAATTGAATAGAATTTCGTAATGGCAATGTGAAATATTGGAAGAGGCTCCAAGTTTAATTACCCGACAATTTGTAAAGCTCTTCGTACGAAAGCTCCTAAATACAAGTTGCTAGCAACTTTAATTGTGCATGCGTTTTTGCAGCTTCGGTGGGTACATCCTGGATTACCCAGTCTTCGCTTATCCGCCAATCGCCCTGCACCTGTCTTCAGTAAATGGTGAGTCAGGCTATTTCGGCACTGGAATCCACCCTATTCTACGCGATGGCTTTAAACAGCTACTTTCTCAGTTGGCTGCATCATAGGTTCAGGGCTTAAATTGATAGTCTCTATCAGTGATAACTTGAGAGTGAAGTAAATAAATAAACAAATAAATTGCGCTTATGTATTGCCTTTCTTATTTTTACGATATGCCAGCCAGATGTGCCAGATCTAGCCGTTCGTTGCCATTTCAAGCTCTTGCCCATCATCTAGCTTTGGCCTGTGCTATGCGGTTATGCAGGGAAATAGCCTATCATGTAGTACCTCACGACGCAAATCGTACGAAGTATTGTTTTGTTCGGTTATGTACAGATCCGTGAGCGGTGTCTTACATTCCTGGTGTTCACAATGTTGGCGCTCACGCTGCCTCTGTAAATGCTACGTTGTTCTGGGATAACATGTCGGCGTTCATGGCGCTATGTAAGCAAACAATGGGGAAGCATCATTACGACATTACTTCATGCACTGACTTCAAGAGCACCGGTAGGTGGCATCGGCAAGGCTTTGAGCCACAAACCAAAGTGCACGAAAGAAAAAAATCTGACGTAGGTATAATATTTAAGACATAAATGTGTTCAATATTCCCTACGACGGAAAGTGCTTGAACGCACGTGTGCCGCAAGCAGCTCCACATGTGGCGACACATCACGACCACTCCCCGAACTAAGGCGGACCGATGGCTTCCGTTGAGGAGCGCGCATTTGCACTGGCTATAAAAGAAAAGAAGGAGGCATTGGCCATTCCTTCCTTCATAGAATAGGCTTTTACCCGAAAGGTAAACTTATCTTGACAGAGGTATCTAAACATTTACTGCGCATTTCCACAACAGGGAAGGAATGAAGGCGGCAGCAGCTAATTTAGGTTAACTTGAAGAATGGCATGCAGCTCAAAACTTGCCGCGCGCTGCTCAAGCAGAACAGGCGCACGAAACGAACATACAACAGGACGAGCACCAACTAAGAACTGTGTACTAGCTTCTCACTAGCTGCTCAGACACAAAGTAACACGCACAAAATGAACGCTCAAGTATACACAGGACCAGTAAGAATCAGCAGCTCTCACATTTGTTGCTTCTTAATTTTTGAGCAGTGCACTCCTTTCGTAAAGACGGCCACTGCAGTGAGCGAATCGGCATTTGTGCTCTCCGTAACTTCAACAGAAACTAGCGGTGAAACGTTTAAACCACCCGCATCAAGGTCACGCCTGCACGAGCGGCAATTAACGTATTGCAGAGGCGTGCTCACTCGTGCGGACCATAAGAACACATTCAGAGGAAGAGCGATGACTTCTAAAGTAATATCTAAAGCGCACATTTCTCGCTATCTCGCCAGTTATTAAATGTGAACACGCTGAAGTGCCGAGCTATGATCACCATCAACAGAAAATAACGTACATAAATAGCTCACCACTAGTGCGCTAATTAATGTGCGTTCTATGTTAGAGTCGCTTCACTCCGCATGCTGTGGAGCTATATATAGGTGTCATAGGTGTGACTAGTGGTGACTGAACAATTTGTTCTTTTCTTGGAGTTTTCCTTGGTCATCTGTGCGGGTATATTTCACAACGTATTACCCTTGATGAAAAGGCGTGAGTGTAGCGGTGGTGTACCCCAGCATAAAACATTTACGTGTAAGAAGTTCGTTTCGAATCACGATCGAACCAACCGTGAAATACTCTGCTCCGCGTGTCTGATGGTTACCGATTGCAGCGCTGGGCGGCAACCTGGCGGCCGTCTTCAGCTGCAGCTTGTCCAGTTACCTGAACCAGGTGACGCCACTGGGAGACATACCGTTCGGGGAACACGTCTGCGTGGGGCCCCTACAGATGTACTACCAGGGTGGGGAGATGGCCAACGTGGCCTACGTGCTCGTCGGCGTCGTGGTGCCCGGCCAGACGCTGTTCGCCGTGCTCTCTAGGATTCCGCGCTTCGGCAAGGTCTCCATGACTATCACCTTCTTCGCAGCCTACTGTGGTGCATCGCTAGAGTAGGTGGGTCCCCACCGATGATGTTGCGTAATTACGAAACGCGAAGAATTAACTTTTCGTTTAGACACAAGAGGAAAAACATGAGTATTCCTCACGCGACCATCAGGGCTACGAGCAGCGCTGACAAACACTCCCAGGTGTCGCCGCAACAAATACACCCGATAAAGTAGACAGGAGGACAACAGCCGCTTTAGTTCAAATCGTTGAGCATTGGACGCCTTATTCGATGGCTGAAGCTGTGGTCTCGGCAGGGCCTGGAGGAAGAAAGAAAAAGGGAGGGTGCATCAGCACACGAGTGAAGCCCACGGTGTCGGTCCAACACATAATCAATATGTCAGAGCGTGCGCTGGGTTTCAGTGGCCTCGGTGGCGTTTCGTTCCTGAACCTCTTGCGTGAGGTGGCTGGTCTGCACCGAACAAAAGGATTTAAAATGAAATCTGCTGCGTGCCATACTCCGCAGCGCGCCAGAGTATCGGCAAATATCGTTGCGTACTTGATCTTGGAGTGAAATGTCATATGTTGGGCCGACACTGTTTGCTTCAAAACAGGCCGTCTTGCCAAAGCTGGCTCAATTACGTAATTCTTTGTTCTCGTGTATGCCATTTAAAATTCTTTCTTTCGACTAATGAAAGGTCAATACAAGATCGACACGTCACACCTTCTATATTTGTCAGGTAACGATACCAGACAAAGGAGCTCACTAGCTGTAACATCATTCGCGACACGTAGTAAAGTTTTTCTTTCCTAGAATTAACTGTAGTGGATCGGAACAAATAGCCCGGTAAAAAGGTGACGAAAGATTAACTCTCGCAACTTGAATCGCACCTTCAGTAGGAAGCAATTATCTTGTCTAGCTATAATACCTTTTGTATGTTTCTTTTTTTGTTTAACTCGTTCTAACTCGTCTGTTGGACCTAAAGAACGCTGGACTAACGCTTATGGTCCCTTAGTTTTGTGTATCAAAGCACACGTGTGAATGAACCCAATGTTTCCCGTGTTAATTTTTTTATCTTTATTCACCTATATAGTGTACCAGGCTACCAATATATATTGTAATGGCTGCCCCGCCGCGGTGGTCTAGTGGCTAAGGTACTCGGCTGCTGACCCGCAGGGCGCGGGTTCGAATCCCGGCTGCGGCGGCTGCATTTCCGATGGGGGCGGAAATGTTGTAGGCCCGTGTGCTCAGATTTGGGTGCACGTTAAAGAACCCCAGGTGGTCTAAATTTCCAGAGCCCTCCACTACGGCGTCTCTCATAATCATATAGTGGTTTTGGGACGTTAAACCCCACATATCAATCAATTATATTGTAATGGCTGTCACCTATATATTGTACCGGCTTTGACTCACTTTGACCCTCCATGAGTCGTTGGCACCATCTATTTGAGAAACTCGCAAACGCACTCTAGGGCGCCAAGAGGTGAATGGTTGTGTCCGCTTTCCCATGTTAGCTGATTGAGTTTCATATAACTGCTGCCCATGCACAGCTAAATGTTTTTTTGCATGAATATATTGGTATCTTTTGTGTTCGTAATTTTCAGTTCAGTATTTCCCAGGGTAATGGCCACTGCAGCTATATATAAACTTTGGTAGTAAGTTTCATGTTTTCAGACAGTTATAATGTGTTACAGAGAAAGGTATTATGAGAGCACAAAGGCCTTCGTGCTGTAATTGTCCGTCGCCGGTGTCCGTATTCGCGATCGCGCGCTGTGAAAAAAAAGACACAAGCGAAGTAAACAAAAACTTCGAGGCCCGGCTGGGAATCAAAGCCAGACCCCCTGTCTGCCAGCCCAGTATTTTAACACTAAGCTACACCGGTGCTTAAAACCTCGTGCGTAAAACTTCATTTCAGATTAACACTAAGTAACTTTCATGATGAGAAAGGAATCGCGTTAATATAAGTAATAAAGTGTTCCAGAACAGCAAAGACACAACCGGGCATCACACAATGCCAATTGCGTTATGACGAATAATGGCATAGCGGATGCCTTCCTACCACAAAGAATTGTTATTTATGGCATAATCGCTAAACCGCAAGTGTGCTCATAGCAGTTACACAATGCATAAATAAAAAAGTCTTCAGAAGCACCGCTCTTCCTGCATTCGCGGTGACAGTGCTGCACGGCCCGCGCAGCCTTGGTGCTTTTTGCCCTTGAACAAGAAGTCACGGTGAAGTGCTGTAACTGCCCACTGGTCATCACGGCGCTTTAAGCCTAGCCTGAGGCGTACACACGAGGGATGAAGGATGTGGGGATTCACTTTGGCCGTCAGTTTATCACCAGTCAGTTCATTACTAATATTGTTATTGTTATTACCTAATTTGTTATATTTAATAATATTGTTATTTATTATTATATCACTATTTCTTTGTTATTGTCCTTTGAGAGGTTCCGTGTACCGAAATCATATGAGTGCGAAAGGCGACGTGGATGCCTCCTAGATAGACGCTTCAACAGACATATTGCATGCAACACTTCACAAGCGGAATAAAAGGAAAGGCAAGATGAACAAAAAAATACTCGCTAGTACCAATCACCCTTTTCAAATTCAAAGTATCCGGATCATATACTCTATAAGGTAACCTAGAATTTCTTCACCTAAGCACGTTAATTACTAGCCGTTCGAAATTTCCCCGAGGCTATCCTTATTATGTTCAGCCTTCAGCCTTCAAAGCACCTTCAGAAAGGTATGTAAAGTAAAAGCTCAGAATTAGGGTGTAGTAGTGCGAATTGAAAGCTCTGTAAACGTCAAAATGGCAACAAGAAGGTACAGAGGTAGGTTGAGACAAGCATGAGCAAGGGGCCATTTTTGGACAAACGCCACTGTCTGCAATGTATTACGGAATCAAGTCGTTTTTATTGAAGTAGCGGTACCTAAAATGCCACGTGAGCCACGGTTACTCTGGAACCTCAATGTAATGAAAAGGTCGACAAGAAATGCTGTGAAGAACATAGGGGAAAATTCCTAAATACAGGTATAAATTATAAGTTGACGTTATTGCTCCTGACTAACTACACCAATTGGCCAACAAAGCGTTTTAGAGACTGTTTAGCCACTTTTCATAATAGCACCTGTCCTATCTGAGTCCCGCCACGGTGGTCTAATAAGTATGGTGTTCGAGTGTCAGCAGGAGGTCTCGGGATCCTATCCCCTCTGCATCAGCCCCATTTCCGATGGAGGTGGGAAAGCTATAGGTAAATGTATTTATTTCTAGGTGGACGTTGAAGAAGCACAAGAGATTCGAATTTATAATAATGAAAAATTTGAACCATTTCTCCGAACAGAATCCTGAAGGGCTGTAAAGCCTAAGCGCTGCGCACGTGTGGCATGACGGATTGAAAGGCGCTAACGTAGGTGCTGCGGTGAGCGCTGGAAGATTCGTTTCAAGCGATGGCTGGCGTCGGTCTGGTCGTTTCTTAAGAGTGGACACGGGCGCTGAACCGGAGCAGGCGCGCGTTTCGCCTTGATGACCGCCACCTTCTGATCGGTGAAGTGTACGCTGAGAGGTTGCTGCAGACATTCTGTGTCGAAGTTGGCAAAGGCCAGATCGATGCGCATTCCTTTTAATCGTGGTGGGTAATTTCCGTTCCGCCGACATGCACTTCAGCGAGTGCACGTCTAGCATGTAATAGACGAGCCATTCTCGTCTTCCTCTGCTTACGAAAACGTTGAAGTCTCCCGCGAATATAAGAGGCGCACATCGACACGCCTCGATTCAATCAGTCAGCATATCCTCCAGACAGCGCTGAAACTACTCCTTCGGCAGGTTGGGAGTGACGTAGAGCACGAGGATTGAGACGTCACCGATGCGCACGGCAACGCACTCGAACCAGTAGTGTCTTTGAGAAGGTCCTGATCGTTTTTACACGTCGCCTCCTGTTCGCCCGGCGGAACCCAGCAGTTGCGGGTGGGTGCTTCAGTGGAGGGCGCGTGACGCTTTCGAGACGTTGCCAAATGACGACGACGTCGAGGATTCCTCAGCGTTGGCCTTCGCTCTCGGTGCTTCCACTTGGCTTTCTTGACTCGCGTCTCGTCGGTGTTGCCGACGTGTTCAAGACGCTTGCACTTCGCTTCCTTGGCTTGCGTCTCGTCGGTGTTACCAGCACATCTTCTCTATTCTTGCACTGTTGTCGTTGATCTTCCACTTCCGACGCTTGAATTCAACTTCCCTGGCCCGTGTCTTATCGGTGTTGCAGGTGCGACGTCGCTATTTACGAACGCGATTGGCTCTGCTAACCCTCGCAACGCCAAACGACGCCCGGGTTAGGCCAAATCACTGAGGCGAATGTTCTGGCGGGCGCAGCAGCTAGCTTTTTGGTGTCCCCTCTATCGCAGATAAACGGGTCGAAAGAATGTTCAGAATACTCTGCGAAACTTTCTGTGTCAGCACAGCTAAGGCTATGAAGCCCACGCACGCCCCTTTTTACTACGCTTCTGCTGTAGCACGCTGTAGTGCCTTTGTTTCAGCGTACTTCGTCAAACAGTCTGTGGCTGCTATGATACACTTGTTGCCGGCAGATGTCAGCGGAAATGGCCCACGTAAATCTATTCTTATTTGATCGAATGGCACCCTAGGTGGTTCGATTGGTTGAAGAAGCCCCACGGGCTTCAGTGGCGGGAATTCGCGGCGCTGACCATCCCGGCAGATTTTCTTGTATCGCTTAACTGATGCGTAAAGCTTAGGCCAGTAGTACGCTTGTCGAGCAAAAGTACGAGAGGAACGTACGTGACCAGAAGTGGGCTCATAGTGGCAGGCGAGAAGGATGTCGTCACACATGTTAATTGGCACGACTAGAAGATGAGTTCTCTCATTGCCGTTGGAGTTTTTTTATACAGGGCCCCATCTCGCAGGCAAAATGATGACAAACTTCGAGAAATACAATGAGGTATGGAACAGTTACGTCTTTCAAGTTTTCTATAACTGCGCGTATTTCGTCGTGTAATCAGGTCGGTTGTAGTAAGGGTAGTGTAGTAACCACCGTCGTCTTCTTTGTCGTGGGCCACAAACTTCGACAGGTGCGTGGGGCAACGAATCGGCACCTTCTTGCTTGCGGCTCCATTTGAAAGTCATCGTGAAATCTAAATTCTGCAGACGAAGACGCCATCGTGCCAGTCGCCCGCATGGGTCCCGTAGGTTGGCTAACGAGCACAACGAATGATAGTCGTTCACTACCTTGAAGAGGCGTCCATGATGGTAAGGCCTAAATTTTATCGTGGCTTATACAACAGCAAGGCAACCTTTTTCTGACGTGGAGTTGTTTACGTCGGCGCGGGAAAGAGTGTGATCACTTGCTCCGTGCCCTCTTGTAGTTGGACGAGGTCAACACGAAGACTCATGTTACTGGAGTCAATATGAATCTCAGTATCAGCATCTTAGTCAAAGTGAGCAAAAATTGGCGGTGTCTGCAAATGCTCCCGTAGTTCAGAGAAGGCTGCGTCCTGTTCTTCCTCCCAGACAAAGTACACGTCGTCACGAAGGAGTCGAGTGAGTGGTTCAGAAATCCTAGAAAAAGTGGCTATGAAGCGGCGATAATACGCACAGACCCCTAGAAACTGACTTGCTGCCTTCTTATCACGTGGAACAGGAAACGAGGTCACGGCGGAGTTTTCGTCAGGGTCTGGTCAAACGCCGCCCACACTGACAACATGGCCAAGAAACGTCGATTTTTTATTACGGAAGTGGCATTTTTCTGGCTTCAAGTGCAGGTTATCAGAGCGAAGCGCTTCCAGCACTGCCGGCAGACGCTTCATGTGTTCCTGAAAGGTCGCAGAAAAACACGGAAAACACACCTTGATCCAGATAAAGTAGGCACGTGTGCCACGTTAGACAGGCAAGAACAGTGTCCATAATTTTTTGGAATGTCGCAGATACAGAACAGGGGCCGAAAGGAAGCACTTTGAATTCATATAGGCCCTCTGGTATAACGAAGGCGGTTTTTTCGTGTTGTTGTTCATCAACTTCGATCTGCCAGTAGCCACTATTCAAGAACATCGATAAGAAATACTTAGCCTACCGCAGTCTGTCGAGGGAATCATTCATGCGGGGCTGCGGATAGGCGTCTTTTTCAGCTACGCTGTTGTTTTCTGTAGTCTACGCAGAAGCGCAATGATCCATCTTTTCCATTTACGAGAACAACCGGAGATGACTACAGCAGTCTTCGAAGGTTGGATAACGTCATCTTGCAGCATCTCTTTAACGTGATTATTTATCACCTCACGTACCTTTGCCAAAACGCAGTAATGGTGTTGTTTTATGGTTGAGGCGTTGGTATATGCAATTATTCAGTGTTTTGGGATCAGTGTTTGACGAAACTTCGAGTGGGATGCTAAGCACTCTTTACATTATATAGCAGTTCACATGATTCGGTCTGTTGCTGTTCCGAGAGGGTTAAATTGACATCAACTCTGGCAAGTAACGAAGTCACGTCACTTATAGTCGGTTGAAGCTCGTCGTCGACTGATGTAGATGTGAAACATTCAGCAATGTCTGCGACAGGGTAGGCAAAAGTGTTGGCGGTGTGACAAAACAGGTGCCGGTACTCGTTACTGATATTACCCACAATATAATTGTTTGGGCTTAACGTCCCAAAACCACTGTATGAATATGCGAGAGACCGTAGAGCATGGCTCCGAAAGTTTCTACCACACGAGGTTCTTGAACGTTCACCTAAATCAAAGCACATGGGCCTCAAGCACCTTTGCCTCCGTCGAATATACGACCGCTGGGGCTGGGATTTGATCCCTTGATGATAATATTTGGTCTTTATTGCCCCAAACCGCCATAAGTATATGAAAGGCGCCGTAGTAGATAGATCCCGATATTTAAACCACCTGAGGTTCTTTAGCGTGCACCCAAACCTGAGCACACGGGCCACAGAACTTTGGCCCTCATCAAAAATGCAGGCACCGAAATCGGGATTCAATCCTACGACCTGCGAGTCAGCAGCCGAGTGCCCTAGCGACTAGTCCACCTTGGCGGGTGGCGGTGTCAGAATTTCTGAAGCTCTCTACTACGACATGCCTAATAATTATGTCGGGGCTTTGACACGTGCGACTGCAACTAGTATTATTATGCCGAAGCAACCAACACTTACTCGAATTTTGAAGGTGCTGGTACTGCTGTACCTGGCGCGCCTCATCGTGTACCACCTCTGGAACTGGGGCGTAGATCCGGACAACGAAGCCATCCCCTGCCCGACGGGCTGCGGCGACTTCCTGGGCACGGGGTTTCTCACCATGGCCTACGCGTTGCTCTACTACATGGGTGACAAATCGGCCGTTCGAGAAGAAGAGCTGCGCTCCTATGTGCACGTGACCACTCATCTTACCGCGCATGAGTCGTCTTCTACACCGAGTTACGGCAATTACACCTTGTCCTAGCGATGCCACGTACTTTGCCCCAGCAGAGTGGACGAGGCGCAGTTTCAGTGCTCGAGGCTACTTGTGCGCTTTGATATGTGATGACAAGACCACTTTCTTGTTTTATTTTTCGTTGTTTTTAAGGTTATTATGCTTTTCTCTTTATTACGTCAATGATATTTGCGAAAATGAAAATTTGCCGATCCTTTGGTTCTCTTTACTTTGTGCGTGTATGAATGCATACGTCACAAAGCTCAAGTATGCTTCGACACACTGATATTATGATGTCACCTACGTGAAGACGTAAGTGTGAGTGTTGGTTATATGGGTTTTGCGTGCGATATTTTGGATAAAAAACTCCACCCTATGTCTTCTTTGTCTCATTTTTACCTGTGACGGTACGTTTTGCGAGCACTGTATAGTAATGAACATGAACATTTATAAGCCGTTTTGGGATACATACCAGTAATCAATAACTTAAACTGCCGAAGGCAATGCCGACAGTATCGTTTTAGCATAAGAAATTTAAGTATGTGCATCTGTGTAGCGGGGAACAGGGTGGTCCGAGATGAAGAGGACTTTCGGTTGGTGGCAAGAGGACATTTGTTCTTTTGGTAAGCTACCTGATCCTTGCCGATCCCCAAACGTGGGTGTGAGCTACGTGTTTAGGATCTACATCTACATCTCTGGTGCGCGTTCATTGTATACCCTCGAGTCGACGGTTACGTCGCCTCTGAATAAACCCCTCTCGTAGACGTAACAGAGTGGTGGAGGTGGTGGTTAACAGCACGTCGACGAACCACGGAGCCACAGCTGTTTGAACTTCGCCGGAGCCGTAGTCTTGCCGGTCTGCATTGACAACAACCGTCATGGCCGAGAGCGAAGGTCACGGCTTCTCAACCACGCAAAGGTCAGTGCCGGCTGCACCTCGGTATCACTACGTGGAACCCCGCCCGTTCGCGGGAAGAGCAGAAGAAGATGTGGACGCGTCGCTGACACATTACGAAAGGGTGAGCCCGTACAACTGCTAGGATCCCACCGACCAACTGGGATATGTCCCGCTGTTTCTCATGGAAACTGCCATGATGTGGTACAAAAACCATGAATATTCCCCTGGGATCGTTTCCCTAAAGAACTCGAGAAATGCTTCGGTGACTCTGATTCAAAAAAAAAGCGCGGAGCGCACTTGGGTCAAAGAGCTCAGACTTCTGGAGAAACGTGTGCCACCTACATAGATTAGGTTCTGATACTCTGCAAGATCATAGACCTGTGTATGTCTGAAGAGCACATGGTCGGACATCTTCTGAAGGGTATAGCAGAGGACGTCTACAGCGTTTTGATAGGCGGGGAAGACCTCACTTCCATCTCCATTGTCCAACGTCAATGCCGTACTTTCGAGAAGCTGAAGACCCGTCATATTGCCCCAAAATTCGGTAGGCTGACAAATGTGACAATGGTCGCCAGCGTCGACGTGAGCCCGTCCGCCGACCTTGCCGCTACTATTCGGGCAATACTACGTGAAGAGCTGCCACGACAAGGTGGTTGGGTTGACAAAACCATTCCTCATCCGCCTACCAGTCAACGCTACTACGAGGCGGCGCCATTAGCTCCTTTGCGACCATCCGTATGTGTGGCAGACATTAGCGAAACTAGAACTCCGTGGACACGTCGTGATTCATTCGCGGCCGACCAGAGATATTGCCAACGCCTTCGTCACGGCCCCGCCACACAAAGGTGGGCAGCCCCCGCTCAGCAAGCTCGTCACCGACCCTTCACAGCTGAGCGGTCACAGCATTAGTTCGGCGAGCGTCCTCTTCATCTCGCACCACCCTGTTCTGCGCTACACAGATGCACATACCTAAATTGCATATGTGGTAACAATATCAATAAAGGGTGGTGCGTAAGGTAAAACCAACAAGTGTTACAGCGTCACAAAGCACAGCCCCAACACTAGCTGAAGTTGTTGAGGAAAATATCAAGGACACTAAAAGGGCCAGTTTCACAAGAAAAAAAGTGTGCATAAGTTAACACTTACTTTATATCTAATAAGCATATTTATTGGTTCTACGAGTTTCTAAAACATCTTTGATAGCTAATATTACGGGAGTGTGAACGCACAGTACGATAAATAAAGAGCAAATGTAATAAATTTTCTGTAAAACTCACTCATTTCATAGTACTACACAATAACGTTTAGCGATGCTACTAGTGATTTAACGTTGTGTATTTATCAATAGGCCAAAACACGCATGACCGCTCAATTTTTTTGCTACAGGAAAACTCTCTCTACGCTATCGGTGAAGATTTGAACGTGATAGCGTCAAAAATTCATGCCGGAGAAATTTTGGTATGAGTAAAGGCTTTGTTGGTTCACAGCTGAAAATCACGACGAATGCCTACACCTAAAATTTTGAACACAACTAAACTGAATTAAAGCGATGCCATCTGGGTAACTGTTGCGTTCTCTACCAGTGCCACGTCGTCATTGTTTATGTGATGTCACTTTGCCGCAAAACGTTGTCCAATGCATTGTACACTGGGATTGGTCGCACAAAGTCGTCCACTATATTTAACGCTGCGATTCAAGGACTTTTTTAGGGGGGGGGGGTACAGAGCATACGGTGCACTGTAGGTCAGTAAACAAACAAAAAACCTCTCAACACAAAATACACATTTATTATCTGCTGGATCAACTAGGAGAGGAAAAGTGAATGGCCGTTAACCTCAAAGTAAACAAATATAAGTTCAAAAGGAGAGAACAATGTAAATACATTGTTGTTTCTTCATTATACAATAAAAATTGGCACATAGCCTTTAAAGCAATTTTTAGGAAAAAAACCCGGCAAATTCCGCGTACATTGGGAATCGATGTTATTTGAAGCATGCGGAGGGAACGAGAGAGCAGTGAAATTTCTTTACTCAGTGAATCATCACAAAATAACGGTAATGATATCTTCAAATATATTACATACAGACATGTTGAACCATCGCACATGCTTTCAAAGACCCGTTTACAGCTTTGTAATGATGGAAAAATTAACAACACTAGAAGGCATGAGCTGATATGTAGTGCTTGTGCTTTCGAGGATGGCGGCAATGACTAGTGCTTCATTTTTAAACTTGAACATGCTGCAGGTTTTTCATGGCCTATGTAAGAGTGGAGACAAAAAGACATACTAAGCGTCGAAAGAAAAGACATACCGGATTAACAAGAAAGAGGATGCAATGTGAAACAGCTCATAATTCAAAATGAACACACTGTATTATGTTCATAGATGATTCAATGGTGTTACAACACACAATAGTGTTGTCTAGTCTATTCTAATGGTAGATAGCTGACGGAAAAAGAGAATATTTGT
Organism: Rhipicephalus annulatus; assembly: GCA_013436015.1. Taxonomy (NCBI): domain Eukaryota; kingdom Metazoa; phylum Arthropoda; class Arachnida; order Ixodida; family Ixodidae; genus Rhipicephalus; species Rhipicephalus annulatus. Next base: position 18,444 of record WOVY01013071.1, read on the forward strand.
GAGCGTTAACACGACTGAAAGGTTGGTGGATAGTTTCAGAATGGTTCAGTCGCGGTGAGGCGGGTCGAGCAGGTAACGGTATCGTGATATGTGGAATTGACCATATGGTAAAGAAATTTTAGTCGCAAGATAATTCTGCGATACGAAAGAGGTTTGAAGTTTGCCCTTGCGAGCAAGCCTGCAGAACTGGATTGCCTCGAGAAGTCTGAATATACAAACCTAACTGTCAATTTTTGTATTGTTTCTATTTTATTAATGAGGTGCTTTTGATGTGCACTTCAGATGGGATCGGCGTACTCTAAACAAGGTATAATTAGTGTTTTGTATGCATTAAGTTTGAGGTGTGATGGTGCAGTACAGAATTTTCTCCTCAGGAAGGATAGCTTCCTCTCCGCTTTACGACATATGGCTAAAACATGTGGTTCCCAGTTGAGGTTTGATAAGAAAGTAACGCCTCAGTATTTTACTTGGTCGCTTTTGTCGATAGATGTGTTTCCAAGTATATGTAAAGTTAGGGGGGTCGGTCTTATTTGTGAATGAAATGAAGCGATATTTGGTTGTGTTTAATTGCATGCCCCAAGTATCGCACCAGCAATAGATCATTTGCAATGAATTGTTCTGGTTAATTTGATCGTTTGAATTGTGTTGACTGTGTACACGACGCCGACGTTTGCGAATAGTCGCATTTAAACAGGAATATCAACAGAAAATTGATTGTCGTTAATAAACACTAAAAACAAAAGTGGGGCAAATACCGATGCATGAAGTACTCCATAATAAACATCGGCGGTTGCGATAGATGGTTGTCGATTGCTACTCTCTGTTCTCGTTTGGTCGAAAAACTGTTAATCTATGCTACTACTTTGTCAATACCAAAGGCCGATACATTTCTTATTAAATCTTTCTGTGAAACAACATCGAACGCTTCAGAAACGTATAAAAAACGGCATTTAAATGACTGTTCTCGTTAGTTGCATTGGCTATGTCGTGATTTAACACAGCTAATTGGATTGTAGTTGAGAAACCTGATCTGAAGCCAGGTTGATGTTTGTAAGGAGCTCATTTGTTTTAGGTGAGTCATTATGGCCTTGAAAATTTTATGTTCGAATATTTTGCAGCACGAGCTCGTAAGCGAGACTGGGCGGTAGTTGCTTATTTCTTGCTTTGAGCCTGATTTGTGTATAGACACTACTTTGGCGTTGCACCAATCTGCCGGTAATTTCGAAGTGTATAGAGATAACGTGTATATTTTAAAACGATATGTAGATGACCATTGCGCATATCCACATAAAAAGAGGTTAGTAATTTTACCGTGACCAGTGGATTTTTTTAGATCAAGCTTGAGCAGAAGGACAAGTATGCCTTGTTCACTTACAATTCATTCTTGCATGGCTAATTTCACAGCATAGGGGGTAGTACTGCGTTAGAGGCATGTTTCGTAAAAACTGATTGAAAAAAAACTTATTCATCTCATTAGCGATTTGGTCTTGTTCTTTAATAACATCCTCTGAATACTTAATTTGCGAGATTGAATCTCGTTCATCTGACAAGTATCACCAGAATTTGTGGGAACTGTGGGTCATAAGTGAAGGTAACGTAGTGTTAAAGAAATCGGCTTTTGCTTCGAACAGTTTATGTTTCAAGGCTCCGATAAGATTGGGTGTGTTGCTCTTGTTTCTCTTTTTCCACCGTCATTTTATTTATTTTCAGTTGAAATATTTCATGAGTTATCTAAGGGTACTCCTAGTTGATGCGTTTCTTTTTATTCATAATGAAGGTGTGTTCGCAATATTGACAATGTTTTTGAAACGTGCCCAGAGTTCTTCTATATCTGTTAGCTTGGCTAATTCATAAAACTGCGTTTCTAAGAAACGTAGTACAGTGCGATCATTTGCACGGGTGTAATCTTTAAAGTAAGTAGGTAGTGGCTTTTTGTATTTCTGCGTGTAAGTAATGCGACCAGTTAAAGAAATCACTTTGTTGTGCGAAATGCCGTTCTCGATGGACACAGAAGAACCTTCTAATGTGCTACTTACAAACGCTACATCAAGTGAAGACGATGATGTTGAAGTGATCCGAGTGTTATCAGTCGCTAGTCGATTCAGGGAAAACGTCAAAGCCACGTAAAGAAGCAATTATGAACTCGTGACGTCACGATCATTGGAATTATTGCTCCAATTTATTCCGGTAAGGTTAAAGTACCCAGCAAGAGTCAATTTTGACTTAGAGTTTGTGCGCTTTAAAGATGATCATGGATCATTTTGATGTAGTCAGGTGCCGCATTTGGAGGCCAAAGCATGACTCCTACTGTTCTACTTTTGTTACAGTGTGTTAACTTGCACTAGATACTTTCAAGGTCAGGAATGTGACCGAGTTATAAGGTGTCACAGGTCCCGTGAATTCGGGAGGCGATCGCTGGGCTGATTCCAAGGGTCGAAGTATCGGCCTCCCCGAACCGCACCACGAAAGTGTGGACAATTTCGAAGTGGTCCTTTTTGGCGCGCCAGCGGACGCCGACTGTGGCCCAAAGAACACGTCAGAGCCGAGAGTTGATAAACAAAAGAAAACTATATTATCAATAATGGCAGATCAAAAACAATACACAAGTATGCACACTCCACAATAGGTGCATACAATATGTCACCAATCAAACAACGTACTACACAGCACAATCAGCCACACTCAAAACAACGGACACAGACAACAATACGCACTACAATGCAGTCGCATGCATTGAACAACCAAGACACTTAAAGACTAAAGAGATAGAAAACCTATTCAGTGCAAAGTTCTTAGAACAAAAGTCTGGATTATACTTGTCCGAGAATCACTCACTCGAAGTCCAGCGTTGTTGTCGTTCCGCCGCCCTCGAAGTTTTTCTTCTAGGAAACCTCGCGTCTTCACTTGGCCACTCTCCAAGCTTCAGCCTACTTCGCCGGAAACACGTCGGCTTCACACACGCAGCTGTCGCCACGCGTCTTCGCTCGATAGCGGTAGACGCACGCTCTTGCATGTAGTTCGAGCCTTCACCCCTCAGGTGGAAATCCTCTTCTTCACCTGCTTTGTCCCTACGGACAAAACCTTCGCCGACTACACAGCGGAATCCCTACGCGCTCTGGCGCTAACTTCCATCTTCTCCTCATCTGCCATCTCGGCTGCTCGATTAAATACCTTCCGCGCGAGATTCCAAAAAGTTCTCATAATTTCGTCGGTGCGATACGCAGCGAAGGCTGGGAAGAGGGCGAGACGGTTCGAAGGCATTCCGCGACGGATGACGCAACCCGGCATCACCACGCCTCTTTCCAACTAGAAAATTCCAGGGTTTGCTCGGCCGCCGATGCGAGGAGGTTCGTCGGCGAACCCACGCTTCCGAGGGGAGAGGGGCGCGCGCCCGGGGAGTCTTTGAATGCTTGTTTTCTTTTTTTTATCGTTGGCCTTTCGGCGCTTCGTCGCGAGAATTTGGCGGCGCGCCCGTTTTTGAGCGCTCGTTTTGTGACATAAGGATGTGATATTTTTTTAATTGCTACCGCTACACCAGCGCCTCTTGATTCTCTGTGCCTACGGAACAATCTGTATGTAGTAGGGACAACTTCTGAGTAACGTACTCCAGAGTGAAGCCAACTTTCTCTTATTATCAGGACGTGAGGTTGGTAGGATAGTATGACGCTCTCTAATTGATCAAGTTTGTTTTGCCCACTTCTAGCGTTGAAGGAAAGAATTCTAAGTATTTTAGTACTAGGTTGTCATTTCAATTTCTTCTTATTTTGAGACTTTTTATGCGTAGTTGAAGTTCAAAGAATGTTTCACGGTTGACCTGCTTGTTGCGATATGTCTCTTCTAGCATTCTTTATCGGGTCAAACGTATAAGCCTTGCCATTGACTTTCAGTTTATTGAACAGTAGTTTACCTTTTGCTCAATTAGCCCTTTCGCTTGCTGCTGAGTGTCATAAGTGCACGCGCATGTCTCTTACTCTTTTAGAAAAATCCTCGGAAATAGATAGGGGCATACCCTTGAGCTTGTAAAGCTAGACAAAATTTTGTTTTGTTTTCGCTGTAGTCATACAAACGTAGGATGATTAATCTTTCTTTGTCAGTTTTACCAGTGCCTATCCTATGAATTCTTTCGATGGTTTTTACTTCAACGCCGAGTGTTCGTTTCAGAACGTCTTGTTTCACTTTCTGTTCTAGTAAGATGGCATCTTGGTTAAGCTCTTCCGTAACACTATAAATGATCAAATTATTACGTGTACTTCTATTTTCTACATCATCTAGTTTCATTTCAAGGCTTTCAATTTCACCTTTCGTGGTGTCGTAGTAGCTTTTATACTCATCCGATTTCTCTTCGCAGTGTTTAAGCCGTCGCTTATTGTTTTGTATTTTAGCAAGCCTGGTTTCCATTTTACCCACTGTCCTTTCTACCTTCTTTGTGTTGGCCACAAGTCCCTTTAACGTTTTATTTGTTTTAGTTTGTTCTTTGAGTACTTCTTTTAAAATATCACTGTTAAGGAGGGTATCAGATTCGCAATCATAATTCGGACCAGGATTGAGCTCAACGTCACTCGATGTTAGTAACAAAAGTTCACACACATAATAGCAATCAGCAATCAATGAAACAAGGAAGCGTAGACTCGGCAGCACCATAAAAGTTACAACGTCATCTCTTACGGAGGTTACAGAGTAATCGTCACTAACCTGCACAACAAAAAGAGCAGGAATAAGCATCGCTGCCTGGTGGGTGCCGCCAAGTCCACTGAAGTGCCCTAATTCATGGGCTGGGCTTTTCTGCTGTCTACAGCTTGCTGGCGTGAGGGTTGTCGCGTCTGTGATGTGGTAGTTGCGCTGTTGAGGTGCGCAGAAGCTGGTCGCTATTGGAATGGGTTCGGTCTGTGATGTCTTTTCTACGTTGGTCACTGGCGTCGATCCATTTGCGTGCAAATGCGTAGGTAGCCCTGCCAAGAGGGATTTAGGCCACAGCGCGATCTGCACAACAAAAAGTGCAGGTATAAGCATAGCTGCCTGGTTCGTGCCGCAAAGTCCACTAACTTCTGTGGATGGCGCCTAAGTATTAAAGGGACGCTAACCAAACGTAACGCCTGTTTTATACGAGAACATATAATATGTCTATAGAGTTAGATATGCAGCACTGGAACAATATTTGACCTTTCAGCAACATTACGCCTTTGTACGCTCATTTTGAAAGCATTTCCGAGACCTGTCGTGGCTTGTAGTAGAATATCTTACTTTTATACACGATAGCTGTGTTCGATTCATACTGACACCCTAATAGTTTCTGACTGCATTAGCTGGGCCTACACTGCCAAGGTCAGTTCATCTTAACACTCTCAAATCAAAATTGCCCACGTTCTTGCATTTAACTCTAACAAGTGCACAAAATTTTATTCCTTAAGAAAACTTGAAAAACTGCTCTGCTTTTACTCTTCTTGTACAGTTCGTTTTGAGAAAAATATGAATGAAATTTTGTTGGGCACATAAATTAATTAGTAATAATTGTAGATAGCTATTTTTGATTGCATGATGTGCAAGTCACTAAGTTTTTATACCATGTTAAGTCAGTAATAGCTGCTTATCACGACACCTATAGTAGCTTCATTCAGGTAATATAGTCTATGTATACCAAATATGATACAGCGGTCACTACATGGTTAAATTCACAACCTGTGCTCCTGCAATCTTTGGGTATATAAGCTACCACCAGAGGCGTAACTAGTGCTTGTCTGCATACGCAATCCCGAACGCAACAAGCAACACATCAGTTCGGCGTTATTCGCCTGCATGGAGTAATTTCGTTTGAAAAGCGACGAAATACGACGATGCGGCATTGAAGGCCGTATGAGATAACTTCAAGTGAATAGAGTGAGAAACTATGTTGGTGAGTAGAGATACTGAAGCTAGACCTGAAAATAAGAAAATATTGAGTACAGCTTGAGCGAAGAGGTTGTCGTTTTTCAAAGGGGCATAGATGAAAAAGAGCGTCAAATGAATTTTTTAGTCCGTGTTCTTTTGCTATTAGAACATGAAAGATCTGCTTTGTTGCACAAGAGATTCGGAGAAAAAAAACTGCAGGCTGTAACGGGCGCATAAACATTCCTTGCAAGAAACCTGAGATGACCGCTGTTCATGAAGGACAAAGATAAAAGCAGGAGACAAATGTGTTTGAAGGTTTCAGGCTTTTCTCTTACGTGAACCTGAAATTAACGCAAAGAAAATTCAAGAACCACAAACGTTGCCGCAAGCACGTTATTTCAAAACGAGTCTGGCAGCTCGTTTGGAGAAATGGAAGGCCCATAGGGCGAAATGTGCAAGGTCTCGTGAGACGAACAGAACGACACCGATGCAAATAAGAAGGTATATGCATGAATAACAATCAGAAGCGTTGTAGGAACTGAATCTTGGTCACTCGCATTTCATCGTACGGGCTGCTGCTGCAACAATCAACATGCGCAATGCCACCATTTTATCAAATATATGCTTGAAGAAGTTGAAACGGGATGCATGATGAAAGCTTTTAGGCGACGGCTAAATTGTTTCCCTTGTAACAAGAAATCTTTCCGTCTCATATTTCGAGATTTCGTAAAACGACCCGCATGTCCCCTTTTACTCTCTTCCTTCACGCAGGTATTGTTTCTCTTTTTAATGAGGTGCACTGCACAGTCGTATCGAAGTATAAACGTGGTGCGCTCGAAGCTTGGGCCCTAAGGCGAAACACATAAATGTCCTAATGTTCCCCTATACACACGTTTTATGGTATATTGGAGCAGAATTCATTCTACACTCTGTCTGTATTTGATTTGTACAGTGAAGTTTATAAATTTGCAAGTAAATTCATATACTTCCTTTCTTAACAAATTTATTTGCCGTGCATACAGCCTCATTGCATGAAGTTCTTGCTCCAGTTGGTTTATATTAGACGATGGCAGGACACAGCAAGTGCCATTGCATTATTAACAAGTCTCGCCATTTCTTGTATCTCTCGTGGATACAAGCATAATTCATTGCGCTTTCGTGGACTATAAGGAATGAAAATTGAGGCATAGCAGAATGTGTACAATATATGCTAACTTGTTCTCTTGAAAGCGAGTTCTAGGTATGAACGGATCGCGTAGAAAAAGATGCTATTCGGACACGACCTATTTTACACCAGCAGATGAGGCAAGGCTATCTAGAGAAGAGTTAACAAGACACCGACACAAAAACTCTGGAATATAGTGCGCACACACACACACACACACACACACACACACACAGACACACACACACACACACACACACACATGCACACACACACGCACAGACGCACGCACACACTCACACACACACGCACACACACACACACACATGCACACACACACACACACGCACGCACGCACAGAGAGAAAGAGAGAGAGAAAGAGGGAGAGAGAGAGAATGGGAACACATAATGTGCGCGTTATTTGCGTGTGTGCTTCACGTCCATACTTTTTGGCTGCTCTGTTATCGATATTTTGGCCCCCCTAATATACTCCAATGGGCCCAAGTCGCAGCGCTTGTGAGCTTTAAACATTACACCGTAAAGTAAGGTGGTATTTGGTTCAGCCGTCGTTGAAAATAAAAGCGTGAAGTTGCAATTGTGTAGCCAGTGCGGTGGGTTACTTACTGTAGCCCAACCAACGAGGAAGCAAGGGAAAGGTGAAAACGTAGGCTTTTTGTGCGCCTCTTTTTACCCGTGTACAACATATTTCCAGCAAGTCAAACTAACACCTACCCTCTGATTAACCTCTCGGTCTTTCCTGTACCTTTCTCGGTGTAGATGCATTCTACCAAGTGTATTTCTATAGTTAAGGGCTTTTTGTAACCGTTACTGCTTTTTTTTTCTGAAATCCGCATGCATACTGCATAGCTATTTTAGTTTCGTCAGAATATCTCTGAACCAATTGGAGCACACGTGCCATGAATAAAGGTGCTAAATTCAACATGGAGTGTTAACGTAGACTTGTTGGTATATGCGAGACTTCGCATAAACAACAGTACAACGGGACATCGCAAGAAAAAACAAGAACAAGGGCTGACTGACAACAACGAGTCTTGTTTCTCCGCAACGAAATATGGATTAAAATATAATAACCAGCAGATGCGTGAAGACTGCATTTACCACTCCAGATAATCATGTTCTTTCTTCAGTAGTGCTACTGATATCATGCTAAATGATCACTTTTGCGATTCTTATTCAGAGAATATATATTCCACTGCAGCGAAACAAAACTTGATTTGTGTGTCTACGCTTCGTCTCGTGCTTGTGTTTGCTATGTCCGTTGTGGGGCTATTCCCGAGGTATAATTTTTATGTCCAATACACGACCGACTGCTTCAGCTACGTGTGAACTCTGAAAAAAAGAAATGGCCCCGTATATACATCTCACACTGCAAATGTTGTCGAAACACGATAGGCTTGCGAGAGACAGAACGAAACGTTTATTCCATGTTCTGCACCAAAAAATCGGTGAATGGTATTCGGGAGGGGCTGCGGTGGAGTGCTTTTAGCGTGCAGCGGAGGCGAATGAGCGCATAAAGTCATGTCAAACGTGAGACATGAGTGCTATCTGGCAGATATCTTGGAAAACGAAGCGCACGACTGGCTCGCAAGCGATAAGGTTTAGAAAGCAAGGCAACGGGCAGGTGCCACCACCGTGTCGTCTTAGCAAAGCCGATGTAAGCGTTGCATCGTCAGCGCAGCGTGCTAAGCGCTACGGTCCTTATAATTACTTATGTATGCCTTTTCTAGTAAATAGACATATATTCAGAATATTGAGGTGTTGTTATGGTGCCTCAGATATGCGCAATATTTGCTTGAATGAAGATAGTCTTTCTTGGGGACCTTCGAGGCAAAAATTTTGGTCTGTCTGTCTGTCTGTCTGTACATTTGTCTGTTTGTCCACTCTTAGCGGCATCGGGTACTTGAAATAGCCGACCCCATCCGCAGTGCCCATTAATGTTGCTTAAGGCTGAGCGTTCATGCTTGTGCAATTGTCAATTAAAAAGCAATTTTCGCGCATGTCTGGGGCACCATAGCAACACGTATAATTCTGCATGTGCGTCTTTTACTAGAAAAGGCATACATAAGTAATTTTTAGGACCGTAGCGCTTATCACGAATGCGCTCACCATGCAACGCTTGCATGGAACCAGGAGTGTTTCCGACGCTTTGCTAAGATGAGACGGCGGTGGCACCTACCTGTCGCATTGCGTTCGACACGTTCTACACTTTATCATCTCTGAGATGGGCGCGCACACCCTTCTCAAAGCCACGCGCTTTGTTTCCTAAGAAAACTGCCAGATGGCGCTCATGTCTCACGTGGGACGTAACTTGATGCGTTCGTTCGCCTGCGCTGCATGCTCGAGGCAGTCTAACGCAGCGCCTCCAGAATTTCACTCACCGGTTTTTTGCGCAGAACATCAAATAAAGTTCTTGTTCACTCTCTCTACACGCAAGACTAGCGTCTTTCGACGAGATTTGCAGAAACATGCAGATACGGAGCCAATTTTTAAATTGACAATCGCACATGTATTAACGCAAAATCTTGAGCAATATTTTTGGGCGCTGCAGATTGGGTCGGCGTTTGGGGTATTGTTTGGTACTGTTTAATTATCGTTAAGAACGGACAAGCAGACAAACGTACAGACAGACAGACTAAAATTCTTGCGTGGAAGGTCGCCAAGAAATACTATCATTTTTAAAACGAACCAATCTGTTATATTGTAGCTTCTAGAAAGATCTCTGTTTGATCCCACTCCACTATAAGGACACTTGCGTCACTAGCGTGGTCGTCTATGATAACTTGAATGACTCAAAACTTGTCTTCGTTTGATATTTTCGGTCATGCCGAATTTGAAGCACTGTTTGTTACACTGGAGTACCTTTTATTGTTCCCACAATGGGTAGCTGCTGAGAGACACTTTTGCTATCAGTTTGCTCTGATTCATGCGTTTTCTTTTCTTGCTGTAGGGGCGTGAACAAAATTTCTGAGAGTCCTATTTATTTAGTCATGAACAAAATGTATCTTTGAGGGGCTTCAGAACAAGTTTTATAGTTTCCGTGCTTTATCCCAATAACTTCCATGGGTATCTATTGTAAATACAGAATTTTTGAGAACACTGTCAATTGTAGAAAAACATAATGCAGCGCTAAAAGTGTCGTAATATTACGAGAATTTGAAAATTTCGAATTGAGAATGTAGTTTTCTATGGGCATTTGGCATAGGCCTACCTGTAATGAAATTCCTAAACGCCCGACTCAGAGATAAAAATTGCACATTGAACAGACTTCATGTTATCACTCTGTTAAGTTGAGGAGCGACAGCATTTTTCAATGGTAGCTGCGGCCACAAACGTATGTGGTACAGGCCAAACTATATTTATACAAGGAACATTTTTTTTTCAATGATATGGAAAGGGATTCTATTTACTCCCGCTATATTAATTCAGATGTTTTACAAGGAGTGAAATCCTTGCATTGCAGTCATATTGTATTTGTCTGCTGCATCATCATTGGAGTGAGTAATTACAAAAATTGATTTGTCTACGTCATCAATTTCTGCTCTGTAAGAAAAGCTGTTTGTGTCATACAGTAAATAATAGTACAAATGCAAGGCTTCTTGAACTCAAGTGCGTTTCCATCCAGAGAAATTGAAAAACATACTCTTCGTGACATTGTGCGCTAAAAGTGAAACAGCCGCAAGTACATTCATTCACGAGTTATTGCAACTGATGAAAACGGGCGTGACAAAGTTTCCCGCACGCCCCGCCGTGGTGGTCTAGTGGCTAAGGTACTCGGCTGCTGACCCGCAGGGCGCGGGTTCAAATCCCGGCTGCGGCGGCTGCATTTCCGATGGAGGCGGAAATGTTGTAGGCCCGTGTGCTCAGATTTGGGTGCACGTTAAAGAACCCCAGGTGGTCTAAATTTCAGGAGCCCTCGACTACAGCGTCTCTCATAATCATATAGTGGTTTTGGGACGTTAAACCCCACATAACAATCCAAGTTTCCCGCACTGAAAAAAAGTGCTGCTGGTGTTGATGGAAATAGTTGCGCCAGATAGCTGGTTTTGTCGGAATCGCTCAAATTTTTGCAGATGATTCCCAAGTATTGAACCGGCAATTGCAACCCTCCCAGGGTCGAAGAATCAGATGTCCTGGAGATAGAGGCATTGAAACATGTTGGCAAATATCTTTCCTATACGGCCGTTTATGGGTTATATGTAGCGACCATACAATAAAACCATGATAGTTTAACTGAAAACTTAGGTAAATGGTAGCAAAATTTGCCGAAATTGTTAGGGGCAATGCCTAAACTTTTTGGATGAGCATCCTGTTTTTTGCAGATTTAATTGCTTACTGGGAGACAAACGTGCAATAGCTGTGTGACCTAGAAAGGTACAATACATGTCGGAGGTGTCAATCAAATTTTAGGGCATTCAAATAAAGCAATATGAGAGAAACGACATCATATATGATGCTTTAGGTGCACCCATACGTGTCAAACAGCGAATAGCGCATGCCACAGTCCCGAGAAAACACACTCAACAAATAGGAAACGAGAGGTGAGGCATGTACGCCCGTCGACACTAAGAAGAGGAAAGTCTATTGTAAGGAGGGAGACAGCGGCTCCACACGAAACTTAGCATACGCAAGGCAACCTTCGATTTACACAGAAGGCAACACGTACAGAGATTGGAAGCGCGTTTTTGGCTGGAGAAAGTTTTATCCTGTCTACACGACTCTATAGGAGCACACCGATTCAAGGTCACGCGCTGAATTGCGGTCGTCTTTCGTGCTACACTGTAAGCCCTATGAGCTTGCGCACCCATGGCAACAACGTGGACAATGAAAGTTCTTTCCGGTAGCCGAGGATGGCACGCTCAGAATGGAAGTGTGTTTCTCTGTAGCGTTCATTGTGCCCTGCAACGGGGCCATGACGGAAGAGTCTCCGTGTGTTCTCTTGTCATATATCACCACGCCCCGAGCACAGGGCTCCTAAGCCTCAGCTGCATTTATAGGTATTTATCTGTCAGTCTGAAACGCATTGCCATGAAGCAAGGAGTGCTAGGCCTCCTCAGGGGACAAACGTGCTGCGTTTTCAAGAAACCAGGGAGAGAAAACTTTGCAGGGCATTGTTCAAGAAGGGTGTAGTCTCCGTAAAGTACGTAAGCTATGATTCCGTTACGCTTCCATCTCAGACTTTTTATTCGGCAACACATTTGTCTTTCTAACATTGTGGTATCCTACTGCGTAAACTCAATTTCTTAGGTGGGTTCCTAATTTGAGGCTGCTGTTGCGCATTAGCGTCGGGTGAAGGACAAGACCACACTAATGGAAGGCATTGCTCTATGATGGTTTTGATGTTCCGTGAAGATGCAGTGATGGTGGTGATGATGATGGAACTGACAGTGCTGGGAACAAGTTTGTTCAGAACCCCAGCAAACTAGTGGTCGGGGCCTAAGGCAACCTTCGAAAAATCGGGAGGATCAGTCTCCTGGCTGCTTCACGGGCTTGCTGCCATAGTTGTCGGTCGCACGAGGACATCCTAACATGATCGTATTGTGACTCATACCCAAGTTGCTTTGCGTGGTGTCCTGTTTTGGAAGATACATTGATCGCTAGTCACAATGCTATAAAAAAAGCTATTATCATAGTTGCTAGGTAGAACTGTCTTGCCTTGTTCCACGCAAGACATTTGGGCACAACAATAAACTTTTAAGTAAAAAAAAGTTGTGTCTGCTTTCATTTCTTTTCGCAATAAGCTGTTTGCTACAAATGCAGTAGAGTGATGATGTTGGAAAGCCAAAGAGCCGCAGTAGCTTACGCAGGGGTGCTACCATGGTAAGAAATCAATAGCTTTCTAAGTGCGAAAGATGTAGCTATCGGCGCTTTATTTATTGTATTGGAGTTTTCTCCTATAGTTACCCCACAGCTGTGGCTCTCAGTGGTTCTGTATAGCGATGAAGCAGTTGCACAGATGACCATGGAAATCAAGAAGGCTCACAAGACAGCGACCAGCAAGGAAGGTTAACAAAGAAAATGGGAGATCCCACGTACAGTGGGAATCGATGATATGCGAAGCGCAAGTGAGAAATGTTGACTTGTTACTTTAAAATCAGCACAATGTTACAAGGTGGAGGTAAATGATGCCGTACATGGCTTCCGTGTCACGATTATCATGTTTCGATGGGTCATTTACCTTCGTCATCTATTTACGTCACGTGATAACCAATTTAGTGTATGTGGAGCTAGCGAATTGGCCGCGAGCGCGCTATGAGAGCGGTACTTTGTCATGTTCTTGCATGACATGCGTGTCAGGATTACCTTGTTTGCATGTATTTCTTCATCTATTGACGTCACGTAACAACAAATTCGGTATATGTGGAGCTAGCAAAACGGCCGCGAGTGCATCATGAAGGAAGGACCCGATATAGTCTAGTGTAGCGTTGACGCACGCGCGCGCGAGGCGTAGCGACGCTACGTTAGCAAAACGCGAGCACTAGGCGCGACTAGCGTCTGTCGGCGCGACCCAATGGCAACCGGCACGAAATGCGACATGCTGCATTTCAAACCGATGCGTTACCCACACAACACTGCGTCTTCCTCTTTTCGTGATGGAGGGACGCCGGACGTGCTAAAACGCACATGCGTCAAAGCAACGCAGCGACGCACGCACCTGCTAATATATGGCAGGACCAGCGCCTGCCGTGGCAACGCAGTCGTGACGCGACGAAATGAACGCCGGCGAGCAAGCGCACCGCTTCACGTCGAAATGTATTGGCGCATTGACTGTGGAATATGTTGTCACATGACACGCATGTTATGATTATCATGTTTGCACCAGTCAAATACTTTTATCATGCATTGGCGTCACGTAATACCAAATTTGGCTATGTTAAGCTAGTGAAACGGCCGCGAGCGCATAATGAGCATGGCATGTAATCTTGTTGTTACATGACACGCACGTCGTTATTATCATGTTTGTATGTGTCATTTACCTATGTCATCTATTCGCGTCGTGTAATACCAAGTTTGGCACATGTGAAGCTAGCGAAACGGCCGCAAGCGCATCATGAGCATAGCATGTAGTCATGTTGTTACATGACACGCAGCTCATGTTTAGCATGTTTTCACCAGTCACATACCTTTGTTATCTATTTACGTACCGTAATACCAAATTTGACATATGTGACGCTAGCAAAACGCCCGCGAGCGCATCATGAGCTTGGCGTGAAGTCATGTTACATGACACGCATGAAATGATTTTCATGTTAGGGTCTGTCGCTATGTGTTCACCATGCAATCATGTCATACCATACCAGTTTTGCAACATGCCATGTGAACGAAACCACCGCAAGAGCTGCAGGACCATGAAATTTCATTCATTACAATCATGAAATCTATATCATGATTTTCAAGTAATGACTAGTCAAATATGTTCTTCATACAGTCACGTTATGTCATACCAAGTGGTATCGATATCATTATGAAAAGGGCCAGGAGAGCTAAAAGTCATAGGCGGCTAGATATAGCCCCGCCGCGGTGATCTAGTGCCTAAGGTACTCGGCTGCTGACCCGCCGGGCGCGGGTTCGAATCCCGGCTGCGGCGGCTGCATTTCCGATGGAGGCGGAAATGTTGTAGGCCCGTGTGCTCAGATTTGGGTGCACGTTAAAGAACCCCAGGTGGTCTAAATTTCTGGAGCCCTCCACTACAGCGTCTCTCATAATCATATAGTGGTTTTGGGACGTTAAACCCCACATATCAATCATTAGGCGGCTAGATAGATAGATATGCGCAAGGTCACCGATGTTGGCTAAGAAATGCTTCGCATTTTAAATAAAATATCAGGGGCATGGCCAAAGCTGGAAATAGTGCAGAAAGTGTCTACCCCCATCCTTTCTTATGTCCATGCTTGGTATTGTTCTGGTCATGAAAAGCCCCCAAACCTTCTTGCGAATGAAGGAAAAGTGTAGAGCATGAAATCTAGTGTGGCCGTCAGAGCTACGGACCTTGCAGTATCCAAATCTCATATAGACAAAGAACTGGAAAGTTTAGTGAACAAAAAAAATTCTGCCATCGTAGTAACCACCCAGAGTTCCCAGATGAACCGATCAGCACATGACTAATTGACCGTGGATGGTTTCACTGGTGCGTCTGCAGTTCACATTTGCCGCGAGGATCACCATAGAGAGGCCAGAACTGTGTTTACAAAATGTGTTTGACGATTCAGAGCACTAGGCACTGTGCTAGGCCAGCACTGCGATTGTTTTGACGCCACAGTTAGGATTGTAGTTGTTAAATACGGCAGCTTTGCTTTCATGACACCACCTGAATCGTCCCCCATGGCTGCACCGATTCTTGGTCGTTATTTTACGATGCAAATTAGACATTAGAGTGATACCGGGGCCATTGATTCACAGTTTGCTTGCCCGTATTATCGGGTCTTACCGCTTCTTTAAGCACTGAGCTTCAAAACAAAGGGAAGCACGCACGGTGTCCACAGCAAAAGCGTAGAAAATTCTGTGTTCTAGCAGACAAATCAGCCAGCCATCCCATGAGTGACGTTATCCCGTGGGTTGCGCAACGGTATGTCCTCGAGTCCGTTATTTTGCAAATTTAAATTGCGAAACATAGACTGCGCTCATCTCAGAATGTTTTATCTGCCAGTAGTTACTAAACTGGACAACTTATTCAATGTTCGTTTGTTATACGATACAATAAAGAATGTATATTTTCAGAAGAAATTTGAACGCTTCTTGAAACCCCCTATTTTGCAAAAAGCCTGCCATTGTGCTTTAAATGGAAACTCTGCATTCTCGGTCATACTGAAAAAATGCCGCTTTCAAATAACAGTTCTTCAGCAGTTAGGGTGGCTCAATTTGCCAAACACTCGTCAATAATTTTTTACGCAATAAATGATGAGTCAAAACAAAAACTGTAACAGGCAGTGGCTCCATTCTCCATGGTCAGTATGGAATGACGTCACTAAATTGGATACCCACCCCCACAGCCGGCCACAGTGTAAACATAGCTCACGTGCTTCATCTCACATGCGGAAAGCAATTGAGCGATGTGATCCGACGCAAATTCAACCTGTGCCAGCTCGTCTGAGCGTTTCAGTGTTAAGTTCAACGATGATTTCAGCTACTGACACGTAGTAGCATCCCGACGCCGCTGCTTCGCAGCGGCGTCGGGATGCTACCACGTGTCGCTTGTCACCAGCCGGCCCGGGATGACCGTGCCGCCAGGGGAGCAGTGGCTACCGGAGACCAAAGCATTGTGGACGGCCACACCATCATCGACATCAACAGCTCCGCTGCATATAAAAGCGCAACAACCGCCGGCACCGCCATGTGGGCTCTGTGACTGCACCTCAACGCAGCCATCTAACCCGCTAATTTTGCGATGCAGGTTAGTACATCCTACGCGCTGTTTGCAAAAAAAACTAGCAATTACGTCTTGGTGCAGTTACCGAGCCCACGGTGCTGTCTCGCCATTGCCGCCGAATGTGTTTCCGTTATTCATTCCTTGTTGATGTTGTCAGGAGATGTGGAAACTAACCCTGGCCCTGGCGGAAACGATGCCGTGTTGGCAGAACTTCAGAAAATAGCCGCAGGCCAATCCAAAGTAATTATTGAAGTACAGAGCCTCAAATCTCAGCTAAACACTACTGATAGAACATTAACGGATTTATGCAAACGGATGACCGACCTAGAAGCACACTACCAGGCCCTTATTCCTATCCGAAACGACATCGAAAAGATGCGGGCAGACACAAGCAGCATGTCTCGCAAGATCGAGGAGTTAGAAGACCACCTAGATGACGCGGAAAATCGATCACGTCGAAATAACCTCATCTTTTATGGCATCTCCGACCCTACTGACAGCGAGACATGGAACGATTACGAAAAAATAATTATCGATTTCTGCCATAATAATCTGGGAATAACCGTGGGACCTCAAGACTTCGAAAGAGCTCATCGCCTTGGTCGTCATTCGTTCGGTAGAAATCGCCCCATAATCGTAAAATTCACATGTTACAAAACAAAGGACTCGATCCTATCAAATGGCCGGAAATTAAGAAATACTAACTTTAGCATTGGAGAGGACTTTTCGCTCTCCGTTCGACACGCGCGAAAACAATTATTAGCATTTGCCAAGGCTAAATCTGCTAAGTTCTCCTTGCGGTATAAAACCCTGCACATCGGTCCGAAACGTTATATTTTTGATAAATTGTCTAGCACAGTTAAAGAAATCACATAGCAGTCACCCTGTCACCATGTACCTAAAAACCGACAGCGCCCGGCACTTGTCAAACCACTCACATTTTCCGTGATATTCACTAACATCTGCAGTTTCCCTCCAAAGCGCGAACTCTTATCGAACATTGTTTTGTCATCCGGAAGCAATATACTGGTACTAACTGAAACTTGGCTCAACGATAACGTTTCGGACGCTGAAATTCTGACTGACTTACCCGAATTCCGCGTGTATCGTAGCGACCGAAAGTGTACTCGAGGGGGTGGTGTTCTGGTCGCAATTCACCAAGGTATATCATGTTCCGTTGTACACGTAACGTCCGACATTGAATCATTATGGCTCATTTGTCACGCTCCTTCCCTAACAGTACTTCTTGGCGTTTGTTATAGGCCACCGCATACTAATCCAGACTTCTGTAGGCACCTAAACAATAGCCTAAGGCAACTTGTTGCCACTTACCCCAATGCTCGCATCCTTCTCTTTGGCGACTTCAATTACCCGAACATCAAATGGCATAACCTAGGCATGTCCTCATTATCATGTCATGCAGAGGCTAAAAACTTCATTGACGTATGTTTAAATTTTAACCTGAGTCAGTTAGTCTCGGAACCAACACGCGTTACGCAAGAAACAGCAAACATCCTAGACCTAATACTAACTAACACTCCTGAGAACCTTTCATCTATCAGTTATCTCCCAGAAATCAGCGACCATAAAATCATACATGCCCTATTTTCATTCAGTTCTGCTCCAAAGTACACATCCGCAAAAACAATATGACTTTACGACCGGGGAAACTACGATGCAATAACTGAAGACCTTAACACCTTTTTTTTCTGAGTACAAATCAGTGTTTCCCACTCGCACAGTACATGAAAACTGGTCAATATTCAAAAATAAATTAAGTGTGCTCACCAATATGTTCATTCCGAGGGTTACCTTTCATGCTAATCACAATAAGCCATGGTTTTCTGTACGTTTAAAACGGCTGGAAAATAAAAAGAAACGGCTCTTTAGTTCTGCCAAACGCCGTGACACGTAGAGTGACTGGGATAAATACTTCGAAGTGAAAATATCATATCTAGTTGAGATCCGGAACGCCAAGCATACATTTTATCACGATGACTTACCAAAGCTACTAACCAGCAACCCCAGAAAATTTTGGCAACTTTTAAATCCAAAGCAGACGCAAGACATCACACTGACTAACGACGCGCATGAACCAGTGACAGACCATGAATGTGGGGAAATATTTAACACCGCATTCGTATCTGTCTTTACTCAAGGACTTGACGCACCTTCACAATCACCATCAGTTAACATCGACGCATTCATGCCAACTATCTCATTTTTCGAAGAAGGCATTGCGTCCGTAATCGATAACATGAAGCTTTCATCATCAGCCGGTATAGACTCAATTAATTCTAAGCTACTGAAGAATGGTAAATCAATTTGTGCCGCCTATTTATCTTTGATTTTTTCACAGTCACTCGCCTCAGGAATCATTCCAGATGACTGGAAAACGGGGAAGGTCGTTCCAGTGTGCAAATCAGGTAACAGAGACTCACCCTTGAACTACCGCCCCATTTCATTAACTAGTGTACCCTGTAAAATCATGGAACACGTCATTTACTCTCAAATCGCAAGTTTTTTGGACTCATGTAAATTTTTTCATCGATCACAACAAGGATTTCGTAAAGGTCACTCCTGCGAAACACAATTGGCGCTATTTCTTCACGACTTGCACACTAACCTAGACCGTAACATGCAGACTGATGTAATTTTTCTAGACTATGCGAAAGCGTTCGATAAAGTTCGTCACCGCCGCCTTTTGCTAAAACTTTCACACCTGCACCTAGACCCTAACATTCTTCGTTGGATTGAACAGCTTCTCACTAACCGTTCTCAGTCAGTCTTTGTTAATGGCCACCTATCTAACTCTCTCCCAGTCACATCAGGCGTTCCCCAAGGATCTGTACTCGGTCCCCTTCTTTTTCTAATATATATTAACGACTTGCCCGACCATGTATCCTGCAGCATCCGCATGTTCGCAGACGACTGTGCCATCTATCACACTATCAGTAACCAGCATGATCACCTGTATCTCCAAACCAACCTTAACAACGTGCTTAATTGGTGTAACACATGGTTAATGACCCTTAATCCTTCTAAATGTAAACTCGTGTCTTTTTCTCGTCGCCATAGCCCATATCGCTTCCACTATTCTATCGTTAACACCGCAATTGAATCAGTACCGTCTTATAATATCTTGGAATAACCTTGTCTTATGATTTATCATGGCATACACACATCGCTAATGTAGTTTCAGCATCTAATAAAGCACTTGGTTTTTTTAAACGCCATCTCCGCCTAGCCCCCCTACATGTAAATTACTTGCGTACAAATCTTTAATCACACCGAAATCAGAATATGCATCTGCCATATGGAGCCCACATTCAGCGTATTTAATCAAAGCATTAGAAGCGGTACAAAAATGTGCTGCAAGATTCATTCACTCATCTTACTCATACGATATCAGCATTTCATCTTTGAAAGCGAAATCTGGACTGCCACTCCTTTCTTTGCGCCGCCGCACTGCAACTCTCGTGCTCTATCACAAGTTATTTCATTCTTCCCTCAATCAGCCACCTTATATAGTCGCCGAAGCACGCATATCTCATCGAACTAGTCATCCATTTCAGGTTTCTCGCCTATCTTCGCGCACCACTGCTTTTTCTGCCTCGTTCTTTTTTCGAGCAGCCACGGTCTGGAATGGCCTCCCCCGGAACATCGCCAACATCGCCTCATCATCTGCCTTTCAAGACCGTGTTATTGATCATCTTCAATACTAAAACAACTTTTACTGCTTACTGTTAACCTAAATAAAACCCCACCCCTTATGTAATGCCCCTCCTAGAAAGGGGGGCCTTTAAGGTAATAAACTGAACTGAACTGAATTTGGTTCGTGTTCAGCCTACCCGAATAATTCTTGGCTTGAGCATCTTGTTTTTCAGTGGCGAAGCTCTCTAAACCGTGGGCTATGCTTCCTCTTTGTATTTAGTAGTAGTAGTTTGCCCTCTCCCGTTTGGTCCTTGAATTGTCCGCTGGATGTTGGTACTCGTATATGATGAAAAATGATGTAAAGATGTGAGATGGCGTTGGTGTGTTCACTAGATAAACAGACGCATGCACAGACATACAGACAGACGGAACAACGAACGTATGGACAAACAGACAGACAGACAGATGGATGGACGGACGGACGGATGGAGGGACGCATGTCTTCAGGTGAAACACGAACAAAAAGTATTGTACAGGAACAGGTAGCCCAATGAAATTTTTAGAGCACGTATACCAATGACCTAGCACGAGCGCTGCAGCACATGTAGCTTTCTTAAAATGCCATAATAATGTCTATGCTTATAAAGCACACTACGTTTGCTCAAAGCAATTTTTAATGAATTCAAATCATTCTTGACCTACACTGTATCATTTGTTTAAAAAGGTAACTGTAGAATGAAGTCCATCTTTATTTCAAGAAATCAATTTTCTTTGAAATTTATATTCCAGCCCCAGATAATTAAAGCTATGTTGAAGAAAGCAACACAGCCATTCGATTGAACCTCACAAATAACCTTTTGTGTAAGGCCTTGAAGTGCTTAATAATAATAAAACAAGAAATATCCAAAATAAATAAACAATAAGCTAAAAGCAATGTGCGTAGTTTTGATAATACATACCGGGCAGCTCAAAATTTATTGATTTTCATCAGTCCAACAAAGATCTCCTTTTACCATATGTCTGCAGAACAGTACATCTAAAAATAATGAGATGCTTTTGAGTGGAGTCTTAGAGGCCTAGGCGAA
Organism: Rhipicephalus annulatus; assembly: GCA_013436015.1. Lineage (NCBI taxonomy): Eukaryota > Metazoa > Arthropoda > Arachnida > Ixodida > Ixodidae > Rhipicephalus > Rhipicephalus annulatus. Next base: position 39,598 of record WOVY01013071.1, read on the forward strand.
AGCAAAATTGCTCCGTCCTATAAAGTGCGTAATATCTGCTCGCCCGCGTGTTGAACGAAAACAAAACAACCTAATTATTCAGCTCTCGCCCATTAAACCAAATGAAGACGCGTGAATTTAAGGGCTTGTTTTCTCTGTCAGGTACAATATTATTGAGAGCTACTAGACAATACTGTCAGGAAAGTATAGGGGATGTTATTAGAAGCAATTGTAATGTGAATGCATTTCTACTTTTCCGCCAGGCAATAAATAATTATCGGCATTGACGTAGTGGTAGACACTTCAGATCATGTGTCCACTTCACTGTTTAAACACGTGTAGAAAGCTAATTCTAATTTCCAGGAGAATTATCTTTGCTGAATTCAGTTATCACGCACCTAATCTACATAAAGGTGTTGTGTGATTGCATCTATTTTGCGTTATTTATTCGTCTATCACAAATGACCACTATGCCGTATTTTTCGCAGCTGACAAGCCTCCCGCGCTTCGAGATGACAGGGTAATACAACGGTAACAGCGGGTGAGAAGTCTGAAGCGGTGCTGTCGAGATTAATGAGTGATTACACCGTCGAATACTTGCGCTGTACTAAGTGCAGCGTTATGTGATCTAAACCTGAAGCATACATAAGCATGCGCAATTAACTTTCATATCGGGTACGTTCCTTCCTTTTGTGCATCTTGAAAGCACCCTGCTAGCAGGTCACGCCTGTTCCTGCATTACTGTTTTTTTATGTAGCCTCTGTGCCAATGAACACGTCTTTTATCATCCTGCAATGCAAGTAGCGCTCTGTTGTCATTAGAGCCCTGTCGTCATTGTGTGCAAGAACATTGTTGTCTTTTAGAACATGAATGAGAGTAATTTCTCGCTTTGCTGACTTCCACTTGGGCTTCAAAGAAGGGGCAGGAATAGAAAGATATTGGGTAGTGTGAGCCTTAAACAAACTCTGTTCAAATAGTTGAAGCTTTGAGAATCAAGCTGAGGAATAGAAGACTACTATCTATTGAAGTGTCACGGTGCCAGAAACTCAGTAGGTGACAATATAAGTAATGATTTTCACAGAGCGTGATCTAGTAAAGCTTCATCTTCCTTATGCAGCGGTGGTCTGTTCTCTGGTTGTTTGATCCAAAGAAGCTAAATCTGTTTGTCTTGGTCGCCCTAGTATCGAGAATTTAGTGTTCTTACTTCCAGAGGCACTCCATTATTTGTACTTCAAAGTGACGATTCACTTCACGTGAATTTGGCTAAGAGAATGGAATGAAAGAAACTTCAATTCGTCAGGCAAGACACCCGCGTCACCGCAATAAATACACTCCAATGCACATCGTTCCACAGAAAGAACATATGTTTATTTATTTATTTTTTTATTTAATTCTATATATATGCTGTCAACCCTCTATTTAGGGTCATTACAGGAAAAAAACAAAACACTGAACAATCAAAGTAGGCACATCACTATACAACTAACAATGATAAATCAGGCGTACATATATACAAACTCAGGAAAGCGCTGCATTCCCAACAAAAAACGAAACACATGCACCCTAATTCGCAATTATAAAGATTACAATCACAATAATCTTTACAAAAAATTATTTAAAAGTAAATCAAGGAAGTGCACAATTCGCAAAACATCACCCGCATTGACTATATTAATGGGTAACCTATTCCAATCTTCGATGACATCAGGGAAAAAAGCATAATGGTACGTCTTCGCTTGCGCAAAATAAGGTTTCAGTACTCGTGTGTGGTTTGCTCTCTAACTTCGTTTTCCAAGCTGTTGTACGTAGTCATTTCTGGTAATTTTAAACTCACCTTCCAACAACTAAAAGAGAAACTGTAATCTATTTTTACGCCTGTGCTTGCGTAGTGTCTCCAGATAACAAAGTTGTAGCATTTCTGTGACTGCGTCGTTCTACTTATATCTCGAGCCTATAAAGCGAGGCGTAAGCCTTTGTATGCGTTCAAGCTTATTTACCAGCACTTTTTGATGTGGACTCCAGACAATACTGGCATATTCTAGTATTGGCCGCATAAAAGTTTTTAAAAGGAAGAAGTTTTACGTCCATGCTTGCACCCTGGAGTTTTTTTTCCTTATTCAGAACAACTTCTGTGAAACCTTAGAGCAAACATTATCAATACGAGTGTGCCACTTCAGGTTAGGCGTTATTGTGATGCCTAGGTCCTTAAACGCTTAAACTGTCGACAAGGCGTGATTCCCGATACAGTAGTCAAATGGAATAATCGTTTCTTCTCTAGAATTGTGGGTAACGGTAGATTTTAAATAAATATTTTCCATTCCCGAAGCTTCAAGCTACCACTGTATTCCCTTCAGACATCCAGTAGTACTCAACTCGTCCTTCGTACCAGTCATTCGCGCGTAAATTAAACAATCATCAGAAAACAGTTTGAGCTTCACATGAGCTTTTGCTACATTTGCGATATTGTTGACATATATTGGAAACAAGAAGGGCCCAAGAACAAGCCTTGTGGAACTCCAGAAAACACTTCCAGTGAGCTAGACATAGAGTTCTCAATTCTCACTAATTGCTTCCTGTCGTTTAGGAACGCTTTTATCCAATCAAGCAGAACTTGACCGAGTCCAGCACTGTGAAGTTTATACAGTAATCTGTCATGCGGTACCTTAATTAAGGGCTTACCGAAGTTTATGCAGACAACATGAATTTGTTCGTTCATATTTAAAGTTGTCGCAAAGCCATGGACAGTTTCAATTACCTGCGTTGTAGTTGAAACTTTACTTCTAAAGCCATGCTGATAAAGATAAAAGTATTTTTATATTCCGAGAATGTGACAATATGTTTGATGATATGTTTTAATAATTTGCAGCAGATAGATGTGAGTGACACGGGAGGGTAATTATTGACGAACAACCGATGACCACTCTTAAACACAGGAACAACTACAGCTGTGCGCCAGTCAGATGGCACTGAATCAGTACAAATAGACTTCTGAAAAATAACTTCCGAGTAGTAAGATATCCACTCCGCTTAACGCAGCGAAATATGGGTGGGTATTTATTCCGGCCCACATTCTTTCTTTAGAATCAAGGGACAATAGACTTTTCAATACTCTTTCTCAACTGATAGTAATATAAACCATCGGCGCGGATGGGTGGCATATTACATCTTCAGTTTCAGTGTCACATCTGGGTCTTGTAAAAACTGACTGAAAAAAAATTTTTAGGTTATCTGCAATATAAACACCATAGTAATTACCTTGCGCTTCAAATTTAATATTCTAAGTTGCTCTTGTTCGATTTTTATCGATCACGAATGAAGACGTTGAAAAAAATAAACACACATGTAGGCTGAACTGATTGTTTTCATTTCTGTTGCGCCACTGTATCTAAATCTGCACTCATTTTTCAATGCACTTAATAGATATAGGCACTGTAATACAGAGGACAAACAGACTGCGGGTATACTGTTGTCTCAGCAATTATACGCGCCGAATCAAAGCGTAATTTTCATGGAAGAAAGTGTGTTACGAGTTCTTACAAGAACAATAACTTAAGCGTGAGTTCTCATTGCTTACAGTATGAAATTAAAACCATTTGTATCAGGGCTAGTTGATCTGGCTTGTAGGTTGGTTGCAGCCAAACATTACCTCAACGACTACAAAACACAGTGTTGACCCTCGTTTCATCACCAGGAACAGCACGAGCTCTCAAGCACATCAAGTCATCCTGCATTTAGAAATATTTCTACGTGTTTACTTTAATTTCAACAAGTTATAATTTACAATTCGTCTTAGCGAAGCAAGTTTTCGCAAAACAACGGTAAATATTTATTGCACTTATGCATAAAACAAATCGTACACAATAGCATAAATAGTAAAGAGGCCTAGAAAAACAAACATTGTTTGGGGACCTTTCTGAAAGCGTGCTTCACAAACCTAGTTTTACGAGTGAAGCTCCTTAGGTCGTTGGTTCTTAACTCCTCCGTATGTAGTATGTAGCCACCTCTAGTTTATGACTTTCTCAATAGATGGCGTTGTATCTGTGTCCTTGGGGATAATATGACTTGATGGTGTTCGTGGCTTTCACAGCCTATCTAGGGAGTGAATGATGTTTAGTGGGACGACGCGTTCGTCCGTTTATGCATGTGCAGAACCGTCCTTGCACACGTAGATTCACCCGTTCGTTCACACATCATGCTTCCGTTTGTCTGCCCGTCCGTCCGTTTGTGCGTCCATCCATCTCTCTGTCCATGCATGCTTTCGTCCGTGCGTTTGTCCTCCCGTATGTCCACCCGTGCGTCCGTCCATCTGTCCATCCGTCTGTCATTAAATACGTGCTTCTGTTCGTTTGTCAGTGCGTGCTTTTGTCTGTCCATCCGTGCGTACGTCTGTCTGTTTGTCCGTAAGTGCTTCTATTCAACCATGCGCTGTGCGTAAGTCCGTTCATCTGTCCATCCATCCATGCGTCCATGCTTCTGTCCACCCATCCATGCTTCCCTTCGTTCGTTCATTCTTGCTTACAACCATCTGTCCTCCCTTGCGTTCGTGCCTCTGTTCGTCTGTCTATCCGTACGCATGGACGAATGGACATACGGACAGACGAACAGACGGACGGATGGAAGCAAGAACGAATGAACAGTCGGAAGCATGGGCGCTCGGACGGATGAATGGACGTTTCGCTCCACTCATCCTCAGTCACTCCGGGGACATGCTGTGATTTTTTTTTTCAGGTTTAAGAAGTCCATACAGTTACAAATTAGGAACCACTGTACTTCACGAAGTATACTTTCTTATTCTGGAGTAAAAGTACATAACACTATATTCTGATTTTGTTCATTAGAATTTAGGATGCAAATGATTTTAGCAAGATAATGCTAACTAGGCATATTGAATATGTCCTATTTTTTTCTGTTTCATGAGTCGTTCAACTTTAGAAAAACGAAAGCTTGCAGAGTGCACGTGGTCAGTACAGCTCTTTCTAAATTTGTTTCAGGTTTCATAATGTATGCGTTGAAAAAACGAATTGCTTATGCATAAACAAGACCAAAATAATCTCTGCAGAGTGCTAGAAGTGCATAGCGTTCATAGTTTTGTCTGTTTACCTAATCGAATCTGGGTGTGCTTTCGATAGTGGGACCACACACATACCTAATGCTGTGTGGCGTCTCTGAGATTGTACGAGGCATTCTTCTTAAAACAATGCCGTTTATTTTTGGTTATATGATATCTGTGAGGCTGGGACAGATACCACTGCGAATATGAGAAAGCTCGTAGAGGTTTGATTGTCGCATCTGACCCTAGTTTAGACACTTAGGAGAAGAAGGGGAATTACGACGGTACAAAGCGTGATGTGTGTTAACAATAAAAAAACACAGAGTCAAAGAAACGCAGGGAGTATAGTTTCTGTTTTGATACTGAAAATAATTCCGTTTCGTAAAGGCCAAAGACACAGGCAGAGTTTCTATGCTGCCGAACAACCCCACAGTAGGTTCTACGTTCTGTAAGCAAGTGACCATACACCCAGGAAAAAAAACAAAAAAATTGTCGCACCATTGCCGACTCTCCTCAGCTTCTGTAACAATGTCATAGAAGGAGCTGAGCTCTACGACCATGCTGCGAATAACTACAGATATTTCACGGCTGAGACCTCGTGGTACAGGCATACATTTACCCACATGGTAGAAATAGCCGCAGACAACAAATAGGGGGTCTCCAACTGCAATATATGTTTCAGCAGACACCTTACGCGACGACCATTACCCTTCCCTCGCATAATAACAAGACACTCACTTGGTGTGGTTGTGCCTGACGGAAGTGTCAGGAGATCTCTAGCGTCCGACGAGCTTGCAATTGCACTAGATTCATATATACTGACGATTTCTCAAATCCTGAAAATAATGCAGGTATTCTACGGTACACTGAAATAGTGTTGCAGAAAGTCTGACGTCACGCTTTCCATAAAGCGTCGGTACTTCAAAAAGCTTCCAGAGCAGTCTAGGCAGCAGCAGCATCGAGCAGTACATAATCACTTCATTTGCTTCGTGCAGCACTCCGACGAGCAACGGCGAATCCACGGCAGTACCCGCTCGTGATATTATCGGGTACATCCGACTTCGCTGCCACTTGACTACAAGTGCCGAAACTGTGAAGAGCGCCCCTCACCTGGCCATCGAAAGTTACGCCTCCGCTTGAACTACTGACGTCACCACAACGCTATAAAACCGCTGCTCCCAGCAGACGGCTCATCATTCCAGAGCAGTCTAGGCAGCAGCAGCATCGAGCAGTACATAATCACTTTCTTTGCTTCGTGCAGGTACGTGCTCTGGCCTTGGCCACTTTGAATTCTTAAAATTAGGCGCCTAGACTGCTCTGTGAAGAAGTGTGAAGAAGTGTGATCATTTTGAACATGTCCGAAAAACAGCCTTCGACTGTGAAGGAACTGGCAAGTGCTCTTGCTGATTTAAGTGCTAGAATTAGTAACAACCATGACAATCTAAAGAAGGACCTGGAGAAAATAATTGAGCGAGAAATTGAACCCGTCAAGGAGGGAACAGATTTTATAAATAAGAGGTTCGAGGAACTCAACACCAAGCTACTAACAGTGAAGAAGGAACTTACCACTGTGAGGGCTGAGAATACTAAGGTAAAAAAAGATAATGACCGCCTCTCTAATGAGTTAAACGAGGTGAAAAAGGAACTGACTACGTTAGAACAGTACAGTCGAAGTAATAACCTTGAAATCAAGGGAATCCCGATGACCTCATCGGTAAACCTAATTTCAACAATGAAAAGAATATGTAGCTGTGTAAAAGTAGACGTAAAAGAATCGAACATTGATGTCATTCACCGCGTACCTTCAAGACGTGAGCAGACACAGAATATAGTAGCGAAATTTGCTACAAGGACTGTAAGAAAAAATGTCTTGAAGGCGGCAAGAAAATTGAGACCCAATATTTCAGTGTTGGGTTTTGAAGGCAAAAACAACCCAGGTTACATCAATGAGCACCTAAGCCCTGCCAACAAGGTACTTTTGGGATACGCCCTGAAGACTAAATGTGAAAAAAGTGGAAGTACACTTGGATGTCACAGGGAAAAATTTTGATAAGGAAGACGGAGAACTCGCGCATAATCCATATCACGTGCGCTAATGAACTTGCTCAAGTTATCTAAAATATTGTTGAGTGACCTCAACCACGCACTACCTAATTATTTACAATGGCTCTGACTATCGCCCAAGTTGAAAAGGCATGGCAAGAGCAAGATCATTTCTCTATTTTGCATTGCTATCTTCGTAGCATTAGAAAGAACTTGGATAACCTACTAGTATATTTGACTCAACACAAATTTACATACGATTTAATTGCCGTAACGAAAATATGGTTGAAAGAAGGCGAGACCACTACTTTACCTGGTTACACTGTGGCATCTATGCCTCGCCCGAGTTCATCCCGTGGCGGAGGGGTTGCGCTGTTTATTAAAAATGAAATTGATTTTGACATTCTTCCTAAAAACTCTGTATCGACTCCCTCAGCCGAAACGATATTTGTTCAGATTAAGCGTGGAATCACAGTGGGCGTCGTCTAGCGCCCACCTTCTTCAGCAGTCAATGAATTTATCTGCGCTATGGAATATCTGATGACATCTCTGATAGCCTCTCAAGTTCCAGTTGTTGCATGCGGAGACTTCAATACTAATTGGCTGAAAGATAGATCTGATTATTTATTTTTACTCGAGTCACTTAGCCTTAAAAATGTCATTTCAACTGTTACTCGTGTCACCGACCAATCTGAATCCATTATTGATCACATGTTATGTCACGCCGAATGGGACGTGATTGCTGGGGTTTATAACGTAAGCGTTACCGATCATAACGCAACATTTCTGTTTATTCTATGTAAATACCTATCGAAGGTCGGTGCATCACGATTGCAGCGTTCGGCATATGTAGATTATGTTCAGTTGAACCGATTGCTTCAGGATGTTGACTTTGAGAGCATATATGATAATGACATAGAAAAGAAATGTGCAAACTTTCTGGAGTCGATAAGCAATTTGATTAGGCAGTCGACACTTGAACGTGAGCGTCGTAACTACAATCACGCCATTTGTCCATGGATGACTAACGACCTCTTAGAAATATTGAAATTAAAGGATTAATATTATAATAAGTGGAAAAACAATAGAAGCAACACATATTACCGCGAAAGCTTCAAGTTCTATAGGAATAAATCAGTTACTATGAAATGTAAATTGAAGAGGGAGTATTATACGAACAGTATTACACGGAACGGGAGCAATGCAAAGAAGGTGTGGCAAGTAGTGAGAGAAGTTACAAACATAGGCCAGACAAAACGCATTCTTCCAGATAACATCTCTTCAAAGGTTGCAAAAGATTTCAATGCATATTTCACTAGTATTGGTGCTAACCTTGCTTCACAGTTTTGCTCGTCGATATCTGCTCCTTCTCTCCCCAAATTATTGATAATGATTTCAACCTTGCAGCTGTCACAACAGATGAAATCAAATCTGTCGTGGCTAAGATGCCGGCCAATAAAGCCACTGGTGATGATAGAATACCAGTTAAGGTTATCAAAGATAACATTAACCTTCTTTGCATTCCGATATGTCGTATTTTCAACCGTGCAATTACCTGTCGTATATATCCATCTAGCTTAAAAACCGCTCAAGTAGTTCCTGTATACAAATCAGGGGACTCAAACAACCCTGAAAACTACAGACCGATTTCGGTTCTAATCTGTTTTAATACACTTTTCGAGAAGATAATTGTCCTTCAATTAAAACGCTTTCTGGTGGACAACTACACCATATGCCCACAACAGCACGGATTCGTTCCCGCTAGGTCTACTGCATCAGCCATTCTAACCCTCTCGCACAATGTAATCACCGCGCTCCACAACGGTGAAATCGCAATAGCAGTCTTCCTAGATAATAAAAAGGCATTCAATACAGTTCCCCACGACATACTATTACAAAAACTTGAAAGTTATGGCTTCAGTGACAATTCACTCCAGTTCTTCTCAAGCTACTTGTCCTCGCGCAAACAAAAAGTGGTGATTCACAATAACGAATCTGCGTACAGCACAATAGTGTGTGGAGTGCCCCAGATATCCGTATTAGGCGCGCTACTTTTTTCTCTGTACATAAATGATTTCCCCAAAACACTAGTGTGCTCTAAAGCATTATTGTACGCGGACGATACCACCATAGTATTCACAGGAGATAGTCTCTCAACACTGCAAGCCAACATAATGTCTGAATTGACACACGTAAGCAACTGGTTTATACAGAATAAATTGACACTACATTCAGGGGAAACGGAGTATGTTGTTCTTCAATCAAGGCGAAAGGATATTGACACGGCGTCTATGCAACTTTACCTGAACTACAGTCCTATCAAACAAGTGGTTTCTTTTAAATATTTAGGAGTGTTTTTTTACCAGAACCTTCACTGGGAATAACAAATTCGTAGGGTTTGTAGAAAGGTGGCTTACGGTTGTTATACCTTAATGAAAGCACGCGAATGCTTTCCCCCCAGCATGCTTCGAACATTGTATTTTTCCTTCTGTCATTCACATATTAGCTACTGTATTGAATCGTGGGGTGTAACGTATACGACATACCTCGAGCCATTACTACGACTACAAAAGAGAGCCCTAAGCATAATAGGTGGAAACCATGAAAATTCATATAAAACTACATTTCAGAAACAACAAATCTTATCAGTTTGGGCACTTCGCGATTATAAGGTTGCCCTTTTTGTTCAAAAAATTATAGGCACTAGCTTTCCCCTCTCCTCCACTCTATTTACAATAGCATCGTGAAACACTAGACACGCATCGAATGGCAATTTTAACTTACCTACAAGCTATAACTTATATGGAAAACGCAGATGGGACTTTCATTGGACTAAAATTTGGAACCGACTACCCTTAGAAGTTAAAGTGGCAAGAAATTTTAAGCACAGTGTGAAATTATTTTGATTTCAGCATCAAGATATATAAATAGGCTTTTTTTTACTTTCTCCTACGCTAATTAGTGCTTTTACCCAGTCACTTATTATATATGACGATGATGATGAAACAAACTATATTTGGGTATGTTGTGAAAATGCATATATGTACACGCGCTTATGTGTGTAGTATGTATGTGCATATGTGAATAGTTATATGTATAAATAATTGTGTATATATATGTTTATTACTAAATATACTCTGCTAAGCTGCTTTTATGTACTCCGATATCGACCGATCACTAGCCAATGTAGGCTAACGGTCCAGATATCTTGTAATCTTTTCTTTGGTTTGTCAACAAAAATCAGATTGATTGAAAAAAAAAGCTGTATGCGTCATGATGACTTCGGTATTCATTTGGCAAGGACCTAGCATAGTCTCTCTTCTTTCATCTCACCAACTTTCTTATTGCTATCTCGAGAGACCATTGTACTTTCCTAAAGTCAGTTATACCTTCTGCAAAAACTGATAAACCTCTATCAAAATTTGCACGTGTTGTTGTCTCTTCTATCTATCTAAATGTACGAAATCTCAACAAAATCAAAGCAGTACTTCTTTCTCGGTCTTTAATGGGTTAGTTCATCAATTCATCATACAAAACATAAAAGTGCATAGTGCAACAATGCCCCCTCTCCCAAATCACAGTATATACCCGGAGTGAATGATGATGAGTTGGGCGAAACGTCCGTCAGTCCATTCGCGCTTCCATCCCTGTGACCGTCCATGCGTCCGCCCATCCGTCCACCCATCCGTCCACCCATACGTCCACCCGTCTGTTTGTTCGTGCGCCCATCCATCCGTCCGTCTGTCCGTGCGCCCGTCAGTGCGTCCATCCCTGCATATTCCCGGGTGTCCGTGCGATCATCCACCCGTCCACTCATGCGCCCTTATGTGTGCCTGTCCATACGTCTGTCCATGCATCTTTCTGTCTCTCCGTTCGCTCACCCATTCATCCATCCATCTGCTTGTTTGTCTGTCCGTTTGTGTGTCCATCTGTCCGACCCTGAAGTGAACACTTCAAGTACCACCATCTCTCATCTTTTCATTGTATACTCATCATACAGAAGTTACGCTATCCAGCGCACATTCCACGGACTAAATGAGAGGTGGCTACCTACTACTACAACAATGACTACTACTACTAATACTACTACTACAACAACAACTACTACTACTACATACATACATCGCGGGCGCATGACCCACGTTTTAAAGAGCTTCGATCCAAAAATTTTGTCCCGAGTTCTTGTGCAATACTTGCATAAATCCTTCCAAAATTGTGTGAATGCATAGGAAGTATGCTTTTTTACCTTGAATTGCGAAACTAGCTAAAATGGTGACTAAATGTTTTGTGTAACGAGAAAATATTCCCAATAGTACCTAGCATTAATGAGAGAAAACAACGATACTATTGAGATCAAACGATGAAAGCATAAATGAAGTTGTGAAGTTGTGAGCATTGTACTTCAGGAGAACAACTATTGATGCGCTTTGATGAAGACAATTTTGTATAAACATGTTCGAAACATCTGTTGTCTGCAGTTCCTATCGGTGGTACAGGACGGCTTTGTGCTTTTCCACAGTGAAGTACCTCATACTCTGAATTGTTAACAACTATTTCTCATCACACGAGTGTGAATGACATTATGGTCGCTCATCGGGACGGCTTTATGCTCTCCCATTCTAAAGTACTAAGGGTTTTCACACTGTGAACAACTTTTTCTAAACACTCGTACCAAGACCTCATCAAGTGTGAGGCCCTAGGGACCGCTTTATGCTCTACCATAGTAGAGAACAAACGTTGTAAAGTATACATTACTCTAAATCGTTGCCGACTTTTTCTAAACTTCTGGAGTACTCGAAATTGTGCAAAACTACCTGAAAAGACGTTCTCTTAGTTTTTTATGCCACCTCATCAAGTGGTGAGGCCCACAGGAAGGTTTTCAGCTCTCTCATGATAGAATACCGAGTATCGTTAACCTTTTTCTCTGTAAAGTTATATCGTTACCATAGTCGTGTACGATTTACTTGACATTGTTAACCACTTATTCTAAACACCACTATCGTAAACGTATGTCTAACAAGATATTGTTCTGTTAAAATGGTATTGACATCTATGACAATTAATTTCTCCAAACGCATCACTTTTCTGAACATATATTGTGTTTTCTGTAATCCTATTTTTAAAGTCACTGGCAGAAAAAAAATGTTTATTTTTTCTACTAAACAATATGGCATTCCGTTCAAGCTTTGTGAATTTCTGTGTTCTTTTTCCTTTTTCTTTCCTTCATTGATGAGTAATTTTGTTGCGGTGCTGTCAGTTACATCATGCCTATGCTCTCTCGGTGGCCCGTTCCACTGAGGTCATTTTTTACACCATACAGTTGTACTCACATGAAATGTTATTACTAGTATGTTACTAGTATGCCTGCTGCAAGAGGCGCTCCTCGGAAGGCATTTCAAGTGTTGTCAAAAAGAAATAAAGTTAAAGGGATTTATTGATTGGTATCGTTACATAAACAAACATGGCTTGAACATTACGTCAAAAACAACAAGCAAGGGGAGGATACGGTGTAAAGCTTGAGAAATAATCTTAAATAGCAAACATAGAGATGAGAGAGACGAGGCTGTCGCTATTCGTAGTTGCAAAATGACACGCAGCAAGAAGAAAAAGAGAGAGAGAAATAGATTGGAAATGAATCTGGTAGAAACACCGGTTAGCTACCCTGAACAGAGCGCGAAAGTAGGGGTCGAAAATAGCTAGGATAGAAAGAGACATGTATAAAACAGATAAAACAAAAGAAAGACTACACATGCATAAAGGTGCAGGGCGTTCCGATCGATCAGATTATGATCAAAGACAGTTTGAACACGGAAACCGCAGCAGCACCTGCGCAGCCTTCTTTTGCGACGTAGAGTACACAACTTAGAGCTTCTGTACAGTACCACATAATGGATACTAGCTTTATTGGGGGCAGTCACGCGTAGCATTAGTCCATTGATAGAAAGCTAATCATATAAATGTTAAAATTTATCTCATCATGTATAACGGGAGCAAATGCTATTCGATTGATACTCATTTTGATTATGCGAATGCTACCCGATGATACTCGAATTGATAGCTACTCGATTACAGTACCAAATTGAAGACAATTCTATTCGATTATGTTGAGGACTTGAATAGTGAAAATGTGAAATACCGTTTTTCCAAGTAGTTTTTGAATAAGCAGCACTAATGGCAAAACACCCAGAGAAAACCTTAAAATATATAATGCTGATCTCTTCTCTTTTATTCCATAAGTTAGTCTGAATGAAGCCCAAACATTTAGGAACCAATAGCAAATACTCGTAGATTGCTGGATGAAGGCGTCTTTCTGGAAAACTTCGCGCTTGGCCGTGCACTTTTAACTGTGCTGAAGTTGAAGGCATTATTCAGTTCCAGTCTCCATCTTGTTGTAATTAAGCGGTGAAGGGTACCGTATTCATGCCTAACAATAGGCGCTAGTGTTGCGTTTCCGTAAATTGTTTTGCAGATATAGCTTCGAAAACTGACAATTCCATGCTTTCACTGCCAAGCCCCATGCTCCGCCGACAGCTTGATCTGTTTCATTGCACCTTCACCTTATCTGCGGTGTTTTGTTCAAATTTGTTTGGTTTATGTGGCCTAATTTTATTTCAAATGAAGTCACGAAATCCCACACGGATGAAGTTGTGACTGCGGTGTTTCAAAATACAGTTACAGAACACCTCGAGGCTCCGTTCTCTAGTGTAAAGAAACTTGACATAGCTTTAAAATTGCTCTATTGTCAGTCATATAAATGTAACCGTAATGTCCTTTGGTGAAAATGTTAAAGTTTTGTTTCAAACGAAGTGTATTAAAGTTCTTGAACTCTTTGAAAAACTTTTTGCTTTCTATTCAAAAACCACTCGAACATTGTTCAATTACTATTCGTATTTGATTTGAATACGATTCCCTACCGAATTCACTATCCGCACACTCTTAAGACTCAGGTACGGTACCCACATTTTAGGCCTATTTGTTAAACATTCTTTTTATTTCTGGACTCGCCAACGAATCAAATGCACTTCACTATTGTTATGTTTTCCAAGCGGGCTCCATTTCGTAGCCGCAACGTTTTCGCTGGTTTGCGAGTTAGAGCGTGCAATTTGCCGAGTACGTGAATACTTTATATGACCTAATTTGCATTGTGCACGTATGCGTACTGCTACAATTATTTTTATCGCAATAATTATACATGATTTATGCACCACAGTCTGAGAAAAGAAGCATTATGCAGAGCCCAACGACAATCACCTTACTTTCTCAAAAGTGACTAGGCCCCCAGTATTGAGAGTAAATGAAATGAAAACTTCAAGGCATTAATCACTTCGGTTCATCGTAACACCTATGAAAGCAGACGTAAAAAATCTTTGACTTCGCACTGGCCTAAGTGCACTTTTGTGCGCTTGCCGTAACTTTACGGCTTGCCAAGTGATATGGCAAGTTCCATACTTATAGAAAAGTACTTCGCTTTATCGATTGTTCAAAACTGCACTCGTGTAGTTTTATGTTGCACGCGTGATAACAACAAATCAAGCTTTATGAGTTGCATTGACCGTTAACACACGCAGAAATCCATGAACAGGAGTAGCCAACCACACTCACTGGAAAGAGAACCGCATTAGCTTAACTGGGGAAGCGTTGGTCACGATATCCTGAAATTGCCGGCTTGGTTCATAACTGACACGAATTTTGATTTCTTGTCAGCTTTCACTCCTTTTATGCCATAAGTACTGCGTTCTACAAATTATGTTCCGCATACCTCCCTTGACATTATATTATGTTGGTTTCATTAGGATGCGTCTAACAAAAAAAAACAAGCATTGCGATTTCTAGGGCATGTTGGCTAACTAAGAACGTAAATACTTTCATTGCTATAGTGGAAAAGAACGTGTGAACGATTCCAAAATGCGCTTACTTAAACAACATTGTTTTTGAAGAACACAAACTATTTATACATAAATACGTCCTCGGATAGAAGGGCTGGTTTTGAAAGAAACGAGGAACGAACTACTCTCCTTGTACTGCTCTTAACTAGCACGTGTGCCATATTTGAAACCCAGGCTATCATGCTTTTTTTTCACATGCATGAACCGTTCAGTAAACTTTGCGGCACGAAGGGAACGTTTGATGTGCTGGGAGTGTACAGGACGCTATCTGTCTTTTTGAATGAGCAGTAGAAAGGCGAAAAGCATATACGGGCGTATTTTCAACTCTTAGATCAGCATTGGTATATAAATCTGAATTCACAAGAAAAAGACACAATTGTTATACATGGATCACTTGGGCATCGCTCTCGATCAGATAATGCAGTATACTGAAAGAGCTGATTTTTGTGTCACCATCCAGAAGCAACGGTGCGTATTGCAATATGTTAGAAGTGGTCGTAACCCTAAACATAACAATGTGCCGGCCGCACTGCTGGTCACCCGGCCTACGTTAGGAATCGAGAGGAAGTAATTTGTTCTAGCGGACCTACAAGGCACAGTGACAATGACGTTTCAAGTGGAATGGAATAAATGAGGTCATGCGTCTTGATAGCACATGAACAAAACTGCCCTGAACGCATCCAGAATGGTAAAAGTAGCGAAATGAGCATGGTAAGATAAATATCTCCTGATTATAATGCATCCATGATAGTGGATTTTTTAAGCAGCCAAAGCAGACGCGAGGTAGGTGGTTTAGATACTATTACTTTTGTAATGTGCAGTCCGAGTGTCCCGTTTTGTCTTGTTTTTGTTTCAGCGAAGCCTTGAATGTCCCGTTCTGGGCACACTCCGATTCTAATGTACATGTGTGTGGGTCCTGTACAACTCTCTTTCACGATAGAAGACTTTGGTCTGGTTTATGGTGAACGATGGCTTATGGCCGATGAGGCAGTATAACTGAGTATTTTTTTTTTGTACGGGACACTCACTCATTTGTAAACAGACAGAAACGAAACTTTTATTAAAATGAAGAGAACATAGCCAGCGTATAAAAATTGTTGACACAACTCTGCAGGGAGAGGAAAAGGTGAGGGGAGGGGGAGTAGAAAACAGACAAAATGTAGGCGAAAAGTAAAATAAAATTCTCAGAAATTTTAAAATGAAATAAAAAAAACCACGGATCTCCTCGAAGAGAACCATGACAAGTGCGCGAAGATCTGGGCATTGTATTTATGAGGAATCGCAGGTTGCCCGAGCGCTCTCTATTACATTGCATAATGAAGGACGTGTTGAGGTGCATATAAATGTGTAAATTTATTTCACCAAGCGATCACCCTATGAGCTGCAAGGAAGATTTAGAAAATTTATGGACTGAATCATATGCCTAAAAAAACTAAAGAAGCGGGAATCTGACCGAAGGAAAAATATCATATTGAAATGGGTAGTGTGCTGTGACACATAATGCTCGACTTGTACCTTTGTGTAAAGAGTATCCTTCAGAAGCCTGCGCATTTAGGCGCGTTTTAGGACGGATCAAGTTATCAGTACTGTTCTCGATAGGTTATTTTCACCGGGAATTTGTTACCTGGTAGTTAGCAAATATCTACGTTGAAGTTCCTTGTAAAACCTGTTTTTCTGTCTCACATATGTTGCGACTATAGCCACGATTCTAAACCGTGAGCACAACGGATGACAAAGATAGGGTTTAAAAAAATTCGTTCCTAAAAAAAAGAAAAAAAAAGAACAGTGTGAGTTTTTTTTTCAGGCTTTGTTTTGGCTCTTAGGCGGAAACATACGCCGGCAGAGTATGTCAATGTGTGCATTCCAGGTGCAAATATAGATTGTCAAGCTGACCAGGACTACCAAAATATCCTAATGATCGTTTCATCGCGTGTTTATGTTCTGTGAAGCAGGCAAGAGCACTAAAGATGCAAACAAATAATAATGTTTTTGTATGATTGAAAGCATGCCATGTCGCGCATGCTAATCGGTGCACAATCGACACTCAAAAATTTTTTTGTAGAGGACAGTATTCAGTCGCAACTAAATTTGGGGCAGAAGTCGTGCGGTGCCCAGCTGTGACCACCTATATTAGAGGTTGTTCCTTTCCCTCAAAACACAACCCAGTCCTCCCAGAACAGAAGCTTTCCTGATCTTCCGACAGGCGCCGACATAAGTACTTCTTCGTTTCACCTTGGTGACGGCTTGCTTCATCTAACGAAAGGCAACTTTTCATCTTCCGTTCTTTTTGTAAGAAGGGACGCAGATAAACGCAAAGAATAAATTGTAAAATTCCTGCTCAACACAAGATTGATTTATATGTGGGGTTTAACGTACCAAAACCACCATGCGATTATGGGAGCTGCCGTAATGGAAGGTTCCGGAATATTTAACCACCTCTGGTTTTTTAACACGCACCGAAATATGAGCACACGGACCTACAGCATTTTCGCCTCCATCGAAAATGCAGCCTCCACAGCCGGTATTTGATCCCGCTACCTGCGGGTCAGCAGCCCAGCACTTAAGCCTATTACACCACCACAGCGGGGCTTTGCTCAACATAAGCTATAACAAAAATGTAGGAGCAAAAAGGATATTTTTGTGCATTTTTAGGGGATTCGTGATATTTTATTTGAGTTTGAGCATAGCTGCTGCATTATTAACACTGGGTATTGAACAATTACAATGGGTAATATGCAATGTGTTCTTTATCGTGCTCATCGTCAACCTAACGAACAAATTTACAAATAACTGATGACTAGCAGCATCACGTTGGCGCATTTGTTCACATTTTATGCCACAATTCTGCTCTTTGTCGCATACTTTAGAGCCACCTTCACTACGAGGCTATTTTCCAACAACGGAATTCCAGAGCGGCCCTAGTATGTAATGCATCAACGTACCCGCACGTGATTCTCGGTCGTTGTCGAGAGGAAGCTTGGCAGAATTGACTTTTTCCTCACCGGAGTCAAGGCCCGCCTGCCGGCTCCCACAAAATCAATCTTTGGTTTTGGCTATTCTCCCTTACGTTGCTCGCAGAGGAAGCCTATAAAAGCGAATCACCGTGAGGTAAAATGTCACATGCGATGCTTCAGAGAGGTCAGCGTAATCCCTGTCGAAGTGGAGCCACGTAGAATGCATTACTCTTATTTTTCTCCAGCCTTTTGTAAGCACTCCGCAACGCGTGTTTACTTTGAAGTTTGCTCTTTTTACTCTGACACAAATTTCACGCAGCATGTTGCGAGCAAAAAAATTTTAAGCTGACGCGCCGCGACAGCGTGAAGCGCTTGA
Organism: Rhipicephalus annulatus; assembly: GCA_013436015.1. Classification (NCBI taxonomy): domain Eukaryota; kingdom Metazoa; phylum Arthropoda; class Arachnida; order Ixodida; family Ixodidae; genus Rhipicephalus; species Rhipicephalus annulatus. The sequence continues at coordinate 57,886 of WOVY01013071.1, forward strand.
ACATCTATTATAGCGTTGAATTATTGCCTATATATTTAAATTTTGCTCGGTAAATGTGGCATGCCTGTCCCTCTGACTATATTACAAGTTTGTTTCGTGCTCTAAAGCTCGTCTTGTTGTGGCGTCGATGCGTGTTTCGTATGCTTCAGAGGTAGTGTGTCCGTACAGCTTACCTATTAATGTATTATGCACAACGTCAAATTTATATGTTTGCTGATTTAACTTGCGCCTGTCTGGGGGCAACTTTCGACTATCGTTTGCATGTTTCACAAAGCCAACGTGAACGGAAAAGGAGTATTTTGTAACCTGTTGATTTTATAGTGCTGTTTAGTGCAACCATATGGTATTGCCGTTCAAGTAAGAAACCACACGGGCAGTGAATATGTGAATTACATGTGTGAAGTACCAAGTACTCTGGTACTTGGGACTTCACACATGTAATGAAATGTGTGAAGTACCAAGTACTCTAAATCGTTAACAACTTTTTTCTAAACACAAGTGAACACTCCGTGTTTCTTTTTATTTGAACATATATAGGGACCTAATTAGAGAATAATAAATCATGCCCCTTTGCTGGGTGACTCACCCTGATTTTAGGTGATTTTGATAGACTAAATAACGATATTTGTGAGCTGCCCTTATACAAGTGACAGAAATGATTCACTCTATAACAGTCGTTATGTCTGGTGGCAAAATATTTTCCAGAATTATTGTTCCGAAAAATTCTTTATTTGTATGCGTGGAGCAAGCTGTAATCGCAGAGTCGAAAGTAATTAGCGTCATTTAGAATATGGCGTTTTGGGAGGCCCTTTGAAATTCAAAAATACACAAGAATGCTGTAAGAGCCACAGCTGCTCAAGTTGGTATGTTGCCGAAAAGTTATGTATCCTACACGACACATCACTAGTATCTTCCAGATGCACTTGCGTACTTTGTTCAAAATGCCTGGTGGTCGTTAATTGCCTTCTTCTATTTGTTGTAAATTATTTGGCCTTACCTCTGTGTTTTCAAATGACGCCAGTCACTTTCATAATAGTAAAAAATATTTATATCTAACTTTGTTTCATGAGATTGAAAAAAAAGATACGCTGCTGAACAGCCAAAAGACAAAAGCAACGTAAAAAAAGACGCGCGGTGGCATCTCACAAATGAATAAACGAGGTTAGCGGCAAATAGGTTGACTACGTATTTATTGCAGAATGAGAATTAATGAGTGTTGACAAAGATGTTTCGCATTCAGCCCTTAAGAAAAAAAAGTCCAGTCAGTGCGGGTCCGTAAATGAAAAACAACGATACATTATCCCTAAAAACCCAACAATTTTCGAAAGGTCAAAAGAAATGACATATAAATATATAAAAGCAAAAAGTAGCAAAATAAATGGCGATGCAACAGATACAACTTATAGCTTTTCCCGTGCAACTTAAAAGGCTTCCAATAGCCTAAAACTGCACGCAAATGCGAGGGAGCACTCCAGACTAATACCCTATATCAGAGGACGCAGAGTGATGTGCTCTTTTATACTTTTTTACATATATGGTCCCACTGTGGGATTGTTGACTCCACTGTCATTAGGAATGAAACCCAGAAAGCCACCCCTCTCACGACCAACACGCCATCTCCTTGTTTTGCCGCTGTATAATGCAGGGCGCAGAACACGGCAGAGATGAATGATACTGTGAAAGGCGGTGGGCGTTACTCCAAAGAGCTAGACTTCTCAGATCACAAGAGTGTTTGGCGACTGTTATTCAAAGATTGATAAGAGTGTACAATAATCTTGAGAGATCCGGGCTTTCGCGATGGCTATGGCATCAGTCACGTGTCACATTCTGTGATTTTTTTTCTGTTTTCGCAATCTTCCACAACTAAATACGTCGTAGTCACATACCGTATTATTTATTTACGATACAGAAGGAACAAGCACATAACGCATGGCAGCTAATATAAGTTTTACTTCGTCAGTTGCTATTACTTTTTCTGATATATATTTAGCAAGCATGAGCTTTTCGGCTCTCATAATGCGTTACTTCATTAGAATAAAAAAATAAAAAACAGGCATAACCATCCAGTTCATTTCAAGACGCAAAAGTACTTATTTATATATTTATTTATTTTCGTTCCCTTAAGTCATGAAGGCACTAATATCGCAAAGATGAATGGTATAACAGTATATCATCTAACAATTTTGTAGGTGGCAAGTTTTTGTGTTGCTAAAACGGACAGTGGAAAGTGGCTCTAGTCCCTACTTGTTTGTGGCAAAAAACGAAAATAAATACAAAGTATCAAGTGTTATGGAGGCATAAGGGAATTAGAAGTTTAATATTATGATCGAACCGTGGAGATAAGTAACCTTGGGGAGAAGGAAACAATTATATTTGTGTGTTGAGTTTGTGTGAAAACTTTGTAAAATATAGGCTTCGCCGAAAGTACTTGTGGCGTGACTTTTATTTATTTATTTAATACATACTGTGGACCACACTTGGTCCAAGCAGGAGGGCATGGCGTAATACAAAGATAAATACAATACACGCAAAACAAAACAAAACAGTGCACAGCTACTCAGTATCGCAAGTAGTAGATTCGATTGTCTGGTTCCAGTCTGAAATGGTGCGTGGAAAAAATGAAAATTTGAACGTGTCCGTTCTCGCGAAGTACGGAGTTAGTGCATTTGGTTGGTGATGTCTTGGCGGTCTTGTGTTTAATGGAGAAAGAAAAGGGGTTGGATCAAGGGAAAGTTTGCGATTATATAAAAGAGACAGAAAATCAAGGTGGGACTTCTTTCTACGATCCTGAAGGGAAGGAATATTATTAGCTAGCATTAGGTCTGTGGGGGAGTCCGTTCGCAAAAACCTAGAATAAACAAACCGAATGGCCTTCCGCTGAATCCTTTCAAGTTTTTGAACGTTTTGTTTAGTATGGGGGTCCCACACGATACTCGCATACTCCAGCTTCGGCCTAACGAAAGTGAAATAACTAAGAAGCTTTATGTTTGAAGGGGAATTTCTGAGCTTATATCTTAGGAAGCATAATTTCCGAAAGGCAGACGAGCAAATATTATCTATGTGCATGTTTCATGATAAGTTGTTTGTTAGCGTAACGCCGAGGTACTTATAACTGTCAACCTGTGTGAGAGAAGACGATCCTAATTTATACACGTGTTCACTAGGGTTTTTCTTTCTCGTTACACAGAGATATACACTTTTTTCCAAATTTAATTCCATTCCCCATTCTACACACCACTTCCGCACATTTTCAACGTTTTTCTCGAGTTCGTTCTGATCATTAGTACATGTGACTTCCCGAAACAAAACACAGTCGTCAGCGAACAGTCGAATTTGAACAGTAGGGTCAAAGTAGGACTTAAGCGATGGTACACTTAAAATAGCTTTCATAGAAGGAACTCTGATCAGAAAGCGGGAGCATGCAATTATAGATGACAAAACCAGCTGCGCGCTTCTCAAAGGATTCAAGGGCTGCAGTTAGTTCGGAGCTAGGTGAATCCGAAATAGAATAAGCGTATTTAAATGTGGATCTAACGAGCGATTTCGGTTTTAGGTCTAGAAAATGACTGAAAAATAACGGTTCCAAAACCAATTACGCTATCGGTGTAAATTATTTAGAAGTTTAAGAAAGGTTCTAAGAAAGATTGTAAGTTATATACCCACAAAAGTAATAGTAACCAGTAAAAAGGTTAAAAGCGGATCTATTATGGTTTTAGGGAAAGTCTTCAATACCTCTGTTTTGATGCATTCATGTCATAAATCCACAATTATTATTGTTTACTTTCACGAGTCACATATCGCATCACTCGGAAACAGTGCGAATGTCAGAATTTGAAAAGTAGAAACCTCATGTGGGTTATATAGGGCATGATAATACACGCAATCATCAGCGAAAAACTTTATGCTTGGTTTATTACCAAGAATGAAATCAATATATGAATAAGGAAAAGTAATGTGGCCAATACAGAACTTACACATAAAGTCTAATGTAACAGTAATTGCTCGAAAGTTATTGTTATTACTGTGTTAACGTTCTGTAGACTGTTGGTTAAACAACAGTGAATGCAGTCTAAAAATAAGGATCTATACTGAGCTTGCTTCCTTACAAAAGTAAGCGAGTACGCGAAACAGTGCCGAACGCTTTAGCGCAATCTAAAAAAAACACGGTAGAAAGACAAGATGAAAGTTTGTGTTGAAAAACACGTAAACAGGTTGTGTCGAGCCGACCTTTCTATAAGCAAACTTGTCTTCCTGAAGACTAGAACAGAACTGATTTCTTTAGCGCTAGCGTCTCCACTGTTCATACCATGACGAATATACGTGACGGAAATACGTCGGCAAAGCCTTTGTGGACCCCGGCACAAAAAACTTGCATGTTAAAAAAAATACTGCTAGGCCTGCGCGGAACGCCCCACGCGGTCAAAGCAAAAGCTTGAACAGCGGCCTTTAGCGTATGTTAAAGACTCTCTGAGTAATTGCTACAAGCTATGCAAAGAACTCACTACGCCATGAGTTATCGTAATATTATAGTGGCAGGAAAGCGCTCAATATTCCATCCTTCGTCATTTTTCGGAGAAGCCTGGTACCCGCTACATAATTGCAAGAAAAATCGTGCAATCTTATGCTATGACTGACGTAGTTGAAAATTTATGCCTGAAGCTTTTGGTATAGGTTGGATAATTCAGTGGCACTCGTTACGCAATTCGGATTGTTTGACGTCAGGTTGTTACCTTTATGCTATGAAACGTTTTAGTGCTCATATCAACACCATTTCTTCCCGACGTCAAGTCTGCGAAGGCTTGTTAACGACGAAATTTCAAACATCGGTGTGTCTCTCTGGTAGAATATTGTGCTGGCGCGCATGAAACTCGGCTTCGATTCCCTTTGGGCCCATAGAATTTGGCATTCAGTTTTCTTTTTCCTATTTCGCGCGACAGTGGTTACGGACACCGGTGGAGGCGACGGAAAACTACGGCGCTCGCGACCCCTGTGATCTCATAACAGCAATCACTGTAAAAACTAAGATTTCAGCCGGAATCGAACCCAAGCATTCTGCTTGGTATTCAGCTCTTCTACCCCAGAGCCATGCGAGATCATAACACTATACTCTCAAGAAAGGCAACATGCAGGTGAGGGTCAGTGCAACTTCAACTGTGGTTGTACTGGAGGCTATATAATGTTATAACGAAGCCATAAACACCACACGTCAAACCTACGACGCAGACCTAATGGAACTTTCACGTCAATCATAGTACAATGCTAACTTTGTTTTTATGGCTGCTTAGTAACGATACACTTCGCAATCTTTGCTAACTGCTGCAGCTAGCACGCAGGGTGCCGTGAATGCCGTAAAGTACGCCTTAAAATATTGAGAGTGTTTTCTAACTCTATGCTGACTTTTACTGCTCTACCAACCACAAGAGTGTGCTCACAAAAAGATTTTAACAGCCACAGATTGCTATTTTTAACGATCCCGCAGTCTAACCTCGCCCTTGCCTATTCATTCCCAGCTCTTAGATTTTGGTACGAGATATAATATCAGAGTCTGTTGGTGTTTCAGGCCATTCACTTCTATTGTATTGGAGCCGCCTGGGCAAGAAACTGAGTGAACTGAGATAGCGGAAGAGTTTTGCATGTTTTTATGTTCGCATTATGTGAAAAAAATATTATGGCAAAGAATTTATTTTCTCATTTCTTGTCCTCATCCCTTGTGTCAACAAAAACTTGGAATACATAAAAAAGAGTGCTCTACTCAATCTCTTCCGTCGTCACACATCAGTGTGACGATGAAACGGTTATTCTGACATTCTGAATTATGTTATTACCAGAAAAGTAATCCTACACATGTACAAAGTTTCTCAAAACAACACTTACGTGTTAATAATTGATGCTTGTTATAGACATACAACATTTTCCAGCATTTCTTCCTCTACACCATGCCTAATACTAATGTGTTGATAAACGTAATTCTTACCATTAGGCAATGAGACACACTAAAGCACACGTGTTCAAAGTTACCCAAAGATTACCGTTTGTGGTCCTAACTGCCACTTTGCACGCCGCTCTCACATACCATCAGCGTTGGTTTGGAAGAGTAGCGCCGAGCCAGGTAAGGATAACGGACGGCCCGACCATTAAAGGACGGTGTTTTGGCTGCACTGAACTGTCGTAGGTAATGTTCCTCAAGCCAATGCACAAAAACGCTAAATGACCAAAGTTCCTGTTTGTGCCAGTCAAAGTACAATGTGACTGCCTAAAGTCTTTGCAGTGTGCAACAACATGTGAAAATGACCTCATCAAGCCGCATGTTCACGTCAACGCGAAGTCCAACTTCAATTCAGATGGTCAGCTCCTCCTGTATTACTATTGTGAACTACATCACATTCGAGCTATGTTTAATTTATTTACTGAGATTGTATAGGCAAGTAGGGCAGTTTATTTCTTTTACTGATTTTAAGACACAAAATACGAGGCATTGCAAACGAAGCTTGATTTAAAAAAAATTATTCACTGGAATTTTAAAAATGAATATCAATTCAAGATTAACTGGTATTGGGCAGATCACTTAGAAGTGGCATTTAGGTTAACTTGGGACAAGAATGTTTTGTAGGCACCCCCCAGTGCGTGCGTCGAATGAGCCTACCATTTCTAAAAAACCATCTGCAACATTCTCATATGGCGCTAGAAAGCTTTTTTTGTGGATTTATCATTTTAAATATTCAATAATAAATATTTGTTCTTTACCTATAGCACAGGAGACAAAATTTGTCGGCTGCTTAGGAGGGATCCGCAGAATATTCTGGCGATTCAAAATAAGCCCCAGCTTACGTAATAATTGTGATCACTGGGCTGAGTAGTCTGAAATAACTTACTTATAGGTTCGTTTATTTGGCTACACATCTTAGTTGTAGCATCATTTCACGCGGAAATAACTACACACTGCCACACTGTATTAGCCGTGCATGTTGTGCCCAAAGTACACATGATTTACACTCTGCTAATGATTTTATCACAATGTACGCCAAATAACCAAGACACCTGTAATACATTTTTGGCATACGCAATGCACAAGTTTTGTTATAGACTGGAAGGTCGTGCTTCGCGGGGTGACGTTCAGGGCAAATGCGTTATCAGCGTTTAACAAGCGCAACTCCTGCACCGCACCGCACGTAACTTTAGATGAGTCGCAAGTGGTGGTGCTGGTGGTGGTAAAAAACATTTATTTTAAAAAAAGTCTACTAGAGAGTGCCGACGTGGCCCATCGGCGTGCTAGAGTGGCAAGACCCTATTCCGGGACGCCAGTGGAGCTAAAAGCTGCCCGTGCGCTCGACCAAGGAGCTTTGCGCCGCCAAGGTAGAGCAGCCGAGCAGGTGCTCCTCCCAAGCCTCTCTAGTTGGGATAGGAAGAGGGGATGAGAAAGGGACGGGATTAACTGGGCACGATGCTACGACGTGATATGTGTCGGCGAGGACACGACAGGTCGAGCAGGTGCCATTGATTTCCGGCAAAAAGTGCCTGGCGACCACCAGACTGATAAAGCTGTTCGTCTGCAGGCGGCGTAGCAGTCGTTCGTCCGCTTTCTCCAAACCGCGTGCGGGGTTCGGATAGAGGAGGCGCGAAGCCCGGTAATAAGCCGAAATTTCTCGAAAGCGCGTCAGGTTGGTATTGCCAGATTCCGTCTCGGGACATGGAGGGGCAATGGCCCGGACAGGAGAAGCGCGGGCAGCAGCATTTGCCGCCTTGTTGCCGGGCAGGCCCGAGTGGCCTGGGGTCCAGACCATACAAATGGGATGAGGGTTTAAGCGCCAAGAGGCTGCCTGTAGTAGGCTAGCTGGAACACTGAAGGTACTGAGAACAGGCCGAGCGCGAGTCCGCCAGGATGGTGCGTGGGGCAGGGTGAGAGGCGGCCAAAGCTATGACAACCTCTTCAGCATGCGTTACTGTGTCTGCTCGAAAGGAGAGGCCATCGACGTGTTTGCCCTCTGTAATCACGGCAGTCGTGAAGTGACCCGAGGGGGAGGGACCCCAGACGTCCACGTAGAAAACACCAGGACGATCGGAGTGACGCGTATGAAGGGCCGCGGCGCGTGCTAGTCTACGGCCAGGATAAAGGTCGGGGTTCATATTACGGGGTAGAGGTTCTACTTATAGCTTTTGACGCCAGAGCTCTGGTTCCGGCAGCAGGGGGTCTTGGTCAGATATCGGGTTAAGGCCAAGTCTGTGTAGAAGACGGTGCCCTGAAGGCATCTGCGACAGTCGATTGATTTGGTTAACGCGATGAGCTTCGCGCATCTCTGCAAAGGTGTTGTGTACCCCCTGAGCCACGAATCGGCTGTTGGAAGTTGCAATAGGTAGGTCCAGAGTGCGTTTGTATACTGAACAAAGAAGGACGTCAAGCTGGTGCTCGTGTCGACGACGCAGGCGAAGGTAAGGCAAGGCGTAGAGGACGCGAATGGTCACAAACGCGTGGGCCAATCGGAATGACTGAGGCCCGCGGAGGCCACCGCGCTTGGTAGAAACTCGCCGTATCATGCGGCTCTTCTGTTCGCTGGTGCGTCTGAGGCCTGCTATTGTGCCCTTTGGATCCAAGGACGATGTGAGGTGAAGGCCAAGAACACGAATATTTTGACGGGGCGGGCCCAGACGGAAGAAAAATTTGAGGTGGCGGTAGCGGAGAGACTGAAAGAAGAGCCGATTTAGCACGAGAGTACTCCAGGCCGCATGAACCAGCGTAGGTGTCCACCAGAAGGGCAGCCTTTTGCAGGCGTTCTTCGATTTGCGCTAAGGAGCCGGTGTTGGTCCAGATAATGATATCGTCCACATATAGTGCGTGTTGTATTCCCTCGACCTCGCTTAGAAGAGAGGGGATGTTCTTCAACGCCAGGTTATAAAGCAGAGGAGACAGGACTGCCCCTTGAGGTGTACCCCACGTGCCTAATAAGTACGGGCTGTGTTCGGTAGAATTAAGATGAATGAAGGCAGTGCGATGTGATAGAAAGGCGCGAATGTAGTTGAAAGTCTTCTGCCCGCAGTTTTTGGTAGACATATAACTGAGTATAGTGCTGTGTTTGACGTTGTCGAACGCCCCGCGGAGATCGAGTGCGAGCACGGCTTTATCCTTATGGCGCATAGTAGTCGGCTCTATGATATCGTGTTGAAGCTGGAGCAGGACGTGCTGCGCCGACAGATGCGGGCGAAAGCTAAACATCGTGTCGGCAAAGGTCCTGCTGGCCTCCAAGTAGGCGGAAAGGCGTTCGCGAACCATTGTTTCCATGAGTTTGCCTGCGCAAGAAATGAGTGAGATGGGTCTCAGTGCCTTGATACTAACGGACTTTGCCGATTTGGGTATGAATGTCACGACCTATGTGGTCCATTCCGTTGGAAGCGGAAAGCCGTCCCATATCGAATTTATAAAGTGGAGTAGCGAGAGGTGTGCTTGGCCGGAAAGATTTGCCAGGAGCGATACTGTGACTCTGTCGCGTCCAGGGGCCATGCCCCGTCGCATTTTCGTGAATGCAAATCGTAAATCGGAAAGCGTATATGGGGCGTCGAGGTCGGTGTTAGGGGCGCTGGAATACGTATATGCTGGGCCTGCGGGATCAATAGTGCGGCAGATGTAGCGGTCACAAAGTTCTCGCGTGAGTTCATCCGTAGTGCCCTGAAAGGCCTGAAGAGCACGGTGGAGCTGTCGTTGCGTTTCTCCCCTGGTGGTGGAGGGATCGAAAAGGCTTCTAAAGAGTCGCACCGCACTCTTAGAGCTCATCTGGTTTGCAGCATTCGAACAGGTGTCTGCCCAGTTAGCATCGGAAAGTTGTGCAGAGTATGCGGCCGCCTCTGCAGTGAGCGCCTCAATGCGAGCGCGGTTTCCGATTAAGTTTGTTGCGTTTTTGCGCCTTACGAGCCCGCGGCGAGCGTGCCAAAGATGTAGGAGGTCTGGATTGATTGCAGGAGTCAAATTAGAGGTTGCAAGGATGCGAGTGTTTGCTTGTTTCATATGCAGGGCATATGATGCCCACGCTGCATATTCGGTCGAGGAGAGGACGGCGGGGAATGGTTGCATTCTGAACTGAGTCCAATCGGTGAGACGGGCTTCGCCCCAGTGTTGGCGCATTTTCTGCCACGGTGTGAACGAAATGCGGAGTAAAAAGTGATCGCTGTCTAGGGTTTCGCCTAAATTTTCCCATGTAGCATCGCGGATGTGACGGGTGAGGGAGAGGTCGGGGCATGTGTCTCGCGTGACCGAGTTGCCGGAACGTGTGGGTTGGGCCGGATCGGTAAGAAGCGTGAGGCTCAGCAAGGAAATGAGCTCCTTGAGCTCTCTGCCCCGGGCCTTCTCGTAGTGGTAACCCCAGTGAGGGCTGGGGGCATTAAAGTCCCCGACAATCACCAGTGCGTTGTCGGGCCGCTATACGCAGCGCCCGATGGAAGCGATGCGCAAACGAAGCCCTCGCAAGGCGAGGGGCACAGTACACGTTTAAGATATGTATTGATGGTTGGCCCCCCCGCTGAGACAGCACTGATATCATGCAGAAGTCGTAAAGAAGATCCAGATCGAGGTCAATCTGTATCGCCGTGTAAGCTTTATGCACGAGGAGGCACGTGGTGGTGCCGCCTACATAGGAGCATGTATCCAGAAAGGGATGGAGCAGGGCCAGATTCTTGGAGCGCCAAGACGGCCGGCTGAGAGCCAAGTGAGCTGAGGAAAAAGGAAAGATGTGAACGCTTTCGCCTGTTCCCGAAGCCTCGAGGGTTCCACTGTATGATCTCGAATTTAGACGCAATGTTTGAACGGGACGTACGATTGGTAGCCATCGTGACTGTCTTAGGTTTTATATTTGGTCCTCCTTGTATTGCTCGGAATCCTCAGAGGCAAGGAGGGGTACGGAGGCCGAATTGTCCCGATGGCGGGGTGGTGGTAGCCACCTTACGACGATGCCGTGGAGCTGCACCCTCACTGCTCACCGAGCAGGAGCGGGAACGCGATGCCTTGTGTTGAAACTGGGTGATTGCCCAGGCTTGAATAGCCTGGGTAACCTCTACTACTATGCGTTGGACAGAGAAGCTGGTGAGGAGGTGATTAATCGAAGCTTCGACGCGCGTAAGGTGTTCCTCTATGCGCGGGGCGCGCTCCTCGCTAGGGAGAGTTTGGTTAGTGGGCAAGAGAACCTGAGGTGCACCAGGAGCCTCAAGAGCTTCTGGAGTAGATGCGGCACCGGTTCCGAGTGCTGGAGTACACATGGCAGCTTGAACCGGCGGTTTAATGGGAGTGGACTTAGCGCGAGAACTTAGCTTGGACGTAGCTGGCGTAGCCGCCTGGACAGAGGAGGCAATACCGGTTGGCCTTGCAGTGCACTGTTGTTGGGGTTGAAGTCGCTTATTTAATTATTTTAGAGTTCGAGTTGTTTAGTTAAAAGAGAATTTTGCTTTTGAAGTGCCGCAACTTGCTGGCGAAGGGCCGCAAGTTCGGAAGAAGGAGGATCGACCGAAGGGGGTGAGAGAGGCTTAAAAGCAGCATTCCCTGCCCAACTGCTCACCTGAGGTACCGGCGCTGGTGCTTCGAGCGGTGGGAATGCCTGAGTGTCGGCGTGGAATGGTGGAGCAGACTGATGCAGGTTGGTGCCGCTGTCTTGCTGTGACGAACATGAGGTGGTCCCTCGAGGAGATGTTGAGGGCTGCTTGCGTTTCCGATATTTTGCCGTGCAGCCACTGGTCCCAGTCTCATGGGCGCCATGACAGAGGAGGCACTAGGGGTGGCAGTCGTGGGCATTGAGACCTGCAGCTGTGGGGGTTCCACATTTGGGACACTGGGTTGGAGCGGGGTGAGGACACTGAGGTGGTCGGTGACCGATGGTACCGCACTTGGTGCAAACAGACACTGTTTTTTTTGTAGGCGCGGATATATGTCGCCACGCAGTGGTAGAAGAGGAAGCGGGGTAGCTTCATGCCCTCGAAAGTCACCACTGCCGCCGCGGAATCTCCGAGTTTGCAGACCGCGAGGATAGTAGCTCGAGGCCAATGCAGTTCTGACTTTATTTTCTCCGGGCTTTCAGCAGGGTTTATGTTGATGACGCCCTTGCATGTATCCCCTGGTGCCTTGGCGTGGCCCCAAACGGGCAGATGCTGATCCCCCACTTGCAGCTGGAAGTCCCCGAGGAGTCGCTGTGCCATAGGCAAAATGGTGGCGTTACAGACCAAGATGTTTTGTTCCTAGATCGGCCAAACTTGAATTTGCGTGGTAGTCCGGTCACCGAGGTAGCTTCAGATGGCGTCGCCCGCACGATCGGCCGGGACGAATGTGCGTAGCTCGCAGGGAACGCGAGGTTTCACTACTACAATGTAGTCGTCGCGAGGGAGGCGAGGAGTCTGACGCGGACGCCACTTGCGTTGCTTCGCTGGCTGCGAGGACGGAGCAGAGGTAGGCACACCACTGGAGGGATGGCGCGCCGGCGTTCCTTGCAAGGCTGGGAAATGGCGGCCCGCTGTGTCGTCTCATTGTTGTTGAGACGCAGACTTCGATTTTGCTTGCTTGCATTGCCACAGTCTCACCATGTCGTCGAGGTATTCGTCTTCTGATGGCATAATGTTTACGAAGGATGAAATCTCCATGGACAGTCTATGCTTGAGGTAGGATCATAGCCCGTAACCACGTTAGCGGCCGCCATCGCCGGGCTGAGAGCCCTTAGCGAGGCGGCGTTGTAGCCGAGAGTGAAGGACGTCCCTCAAGTTGTCAAAACTGGACCCACCTGGATGAAGGTGTTGTCTAGGCGAAGCGGAGAACTTGGCGGTGACGATAAATCCAAGTTTCAGGGGTACCAGGGTGGATGTCCGCAGAAATAGCAGAAAATCTACAGAGGCGATGTGGAGTGCCTCCGTCACCATCAAGCGCTCGCAGCGCCCCCAGTCGCAAGTGGTCTCTAACCTCACATTGTCTTTGATAAATTGTACCAATGCTTTCGGCTTAGACGAAACCTCCTGACAATCATCTGTAATCAAGTTGGCTGCTGGGTCGCACCACTCAGTGATTTGGCATAATGCGTCCGGGTGGTGAACGATTGGGAGGGGCACGTCTCGTTGCACTTCGCATTCACACTTACACTGTCTCGCGCATTGCGGAAACCATTTCCCGCAGAGCTAAGATAGTCGGAGTAACTGTTTGTTTTAGTTCGTGCTGCGGGATTTTCTTGTTATGTTAAGTAATATTGCGAAAGAATACGCACGCCTCTGTTTCTAAAATAAGCCTTAGTTCAAACACAAAGCATATGATTATATTGTCAGCATGTTGCCACGACGAACAGCAGAAGGCAACCGAAAGTAAACACACCATGAATGGAGATCGTGAAATAAGCGTCAGTCTACATTAATGTATAGAGAGGGCATGCAAAATATGTCTATTGCAAATGATGGCATGTTAGGAAAGAACAAAATTATTGCTAAAGTGGTCCGTGACATCATCGTTTCAATATACGAGTAAAAAATAGCACAACTTCCATTAAAGGTGCTTAAGACCACTTTAAAATTACCGTTGCGAGGATGCCTGTATGGGTCCGTACAATTGTGAAATAAAAAATTTGCTGTTTCGGCGGTGCACAATCTTCAGTATGCGCATAACGAACGCTAACTGGAGCTAACAGCGTTTATATTTTCTGTTTCTTTTCTCCGAGAGAATTCGCAAGTTTTGATAGCGTGTTTGTTTGTTTTCTCAGTAACTAAATTATATTACGCTTCCACTAATGCAACTCACAACTCGCTTTAGTTGAATAAAGATAAAGAAGCACCACAGCTTACAACCGTCAAAACACTCGACAGTTGGTTTGTATCCGTGATTTGCATACGTGATCAATCAGGACTTTTTATGTTTCTTTTTGCTTCCAGCTACAACGTAATCACTTTAAAACTGACGGGATTTCGAAGCGCATGTAACTGATGATTCATTATACCATAATAGTACGTAGGAGGGCGCTGCTGTACGAACATTTGTGAGCTTGCAGTATACACGCGGATTGTGGCATTTCAAGAAGGAAAACATTGGGTTCATAAAATGGGTTTCAAGTATCTATATTTTTAGGTGCAAAAACATCTTACGCTTGGGGTGGTGTCCGTTCTGCTGTGGCAGCACCCGTACTGCGCATGCTCCAAGTCTCCCCCTCCACCATGAACCACGTCAACGTCTCCGCTAGTTGTAGTGGCAGCGCCATCACTAGAAATCAGGGAAGCCAAACGTAAACTCCGCGTTAACAAATGGTAATTGAAATGCCTCGACAACCACCGTCATATAAGTAACATAGAAGAAACGGAAACTCGACGCTTTCGCATCCCACCTAGGTTACCCGTGTAGTGAGTTAATGTGTAACTTTTTTAGGGTATCATAGATACAAACTAGTTTCTCCCAATCACCATTTCTGAACTTTTTTACTTGAATTGTTGCATTATTCTGGCGTGCTGTCTCATTTCTATGTACCTCCAATATAAATGGTCCCACACTTTACTGTATGGCTCGGAAGTTTTGATGTGATCTTGCTGTTATGACGAGTGCACCGACAATGAGAGGCCTACTTATAGCCTGGTGTTGCCGTTCATGTGGGAAAAAAATTCGACTGCAAAGACAATGTGCACGGCCCGAATAAAATGTAACTGCAGCACACTGCTACAGATATTAAACGCGAGAGCCTTCGTTCAGCAAACATGAATTCTTCAACGCAATGACGAAAACAGCCACCCATGGGAAATAAAATGCAGCGTGAAAACTTGGGAGCGCAAGCTCGGAAAGGGAAAACCTAAAAATTCAGCGTATCACTCGAAGCCGTTTGGTCTGCGTACTCATCACTCTAATGAAAACTGTAACGACCAGCAACGCCTAATAATTTGAACCTATGATAATGTTGCGCGTTTTCACCTCATTTTCACATTGCACTAGAAGTGCCCTAAAGCTGCGGCAGATTTCTCTTTTTCCTGCGAAGCGACACCTTTTAAGTTTAGGCAATTAAAAGATCAAAGACAACGCAGAGTGCGTAAGCGATTAAGCCACGCACGACGTTGTTTTATGTTAGAGTTTTTCCGTGAAAAAAAATGTCTACATTTCACTTTTTGTCTGGTTGCAATAAGTGTACATTCTCGCTCTTCAACATCGTGAAGGCCCTACAACAGTCACAATAATTTTCGTAATCCAGAGGTTTTAGTATAAGTTAGGCCTTATTTGCAGTGGAGGATGCCAATTATCTGTGCCTTAGGATATAACTATTGTATTTAAATTTTCGAGCTAACTTATTCAGAAATTTTGTACGAATTGTTCGGTTTAATATAAAAAATCGAACACCTGACTCCTCAACAAACTGTTTGAGTATTGGCTTTCATTGTGTTATTGGAAAAACGCAATTATTGTGACAAGGAGGGAATGTTCACAACTACGCGTAATCTATTCAAGCATAGCGGAAGCCTAGGCTCAGCATTAGTATTATTCAACTCCTGCATTCTTCGATTGTATAGAGGATATTCATGTCCTCTTTTTATGCTTCTAATTGTTTGCTGCGAACTACGTTTCTTTTGTTATTTTTTGTGAATAGTCATTGTACTGCCGAGCTGCCACTCTCTCGAAAGAGAGTAGCAGTATTGTAAGTAAACAAATAAAAACTTCTAAGAGCGAAACAAACTTAGTGGATTCTGTACACGACCGTCTATTCACGTGCAAACATTCAATGTTTGTTTTCTGTGACATTGATGTGAATCGCTTCCGGCTTTTTACATTGCACAGCTTAAACTATCGCTGTAAGTTTACAGTCTGACTTCAAATCAAGTGGGCTTTGTGAACTCGGTAAAGTTATCGTGGATCAGGATGTGCCGGAAATCCGTCATTCAAGGGGCTTTATACTGTACATATAACAGCGGTGCACGGGCATCACTGAGAGAACTTAGACTTTTGTGATGGTGGATTTTACCCAAGGTTCTTTTTCACGGAACGGGGCGTCTTTCTCACCCCGTATAGTAAGAACTTCAGTTGCTACATGTACACATAGCAAACGATTACTTTTTCAGAGAGCCATTCATCTCACTCAAGGCTCGAGACGAACGATGGCGCATATCTCAAAGTGGGACTCGCTACCCATCTTTGCCGTTCTTTTGTAGTGTTCTGAAACACAATCAGAATATTTGTAGCCCTATTATGGGCGTAACAACAGTCTTTCGGTTTTTCGTATCTGATCTACGTGACGAAACGTGAGGCGTGAAAGTGCTACTGATTCGACCTTGTGCGTTTTTTTCCCACACGCTCAATGCTCAGATTATTTCAAGCCGCAGCGGCGCTCTTCTTAAGTATAGGAGAGCCACACGCATGAATATTAACGCTATTAAATGCGAAGCATTTGCTTGCCCACTGCAAGCAACCCCTTTTCTATCTATCTATCTATCTATCTATCTATCTATCTATCTATCTATCCATCTATCTATCTATCTATCTATCTATCTATCTATCTATCTATCTATCTATCTATCTATATATCTATCTATCTATCTATCTAGCTAGCTAGCTAGCTAGCTAGCTAGCGAGCTATCTGTCAGTCTGTCTGGCTGCCTGCCTGCGTGCCTGCCTGCCTGCCTGTCTGTCTGTCTCTCTGTCTGTCTGTCTGTCCGTCCGTCCATCCGTCCGTCTGTCCGTCCGTCCGTCCGTCCATTCGTCCGTCACCCGCCCGCGCGCCTACGTAAGGGTTCTCTTGTGATCATCCGGTTAACTTCGGGTGAACCAAAATTAGTATTTGAGGGTAAGATGTTTTGAGGAATACTACTCCCTGGCCATAAATGAATAGTGTGACAATCTCGTCGCGTACGTCGTCAAACACTTACCGCATAGCAGTACCACATACCCGTGGGCGCCTATCTGCCACTGCTCAGCGGGCATGTGCCACAGGTGATTGACAGTTCATAGCTTGCTGGGAACAGTGAGAACACCCTTAGGTAATTTTAACCCGAGAGTGTTATGAAAAAGACAACTTGAGCTGCATTGACCCGACGAATGCAATAAAAAATGCCAGGGCCCCAGCATGATTCCAAAAGGACTTGTTTGGGGCGAGTTGGTGCTTACTTGGTACAGATGACTGAGGCGCAGAAAACATTTCGTGAAGCGGGGAGAGAAGAAAAGAAGAAAGAGCAGCGCTAGCTACCAACTGTTTAATGTCAGTCTAAGAAACACGTAGGAAAAAGGAAGACGAATCTTCGCATGCATGCACAGCCAACAAACATCATGCAGCGCCATGGTCAAGGCAATAGGCGATTGAAAAACGGAACCTCTGTGAAATACAACATTATAGGTGTATTACTGATACAAGTGAGCCCTTTCTAAAAAGCTTCCAAGAGTTCTTTAGCTGCTTGTTTGTTACTCTTACCAAGAATAACCATTTTCTCAAACG
This sequence comes from Rhipicephalus annulatus, assembly GCA_013436015.1. NCBI lineage: Eukaryota > Metazoa > Arthropoda > Arachnida > Ixodida > Ixodidae > Rhipicephalus > Rhipicephalus annulatus. The sequence goes on from WOVY01013071.1 coordinate 75,282, forward strand.
AAGCCACCCTTCTGCAGATTTCACAGAGTATATACAGGAAGATGCGCATGATCACATTCGTCCAAACTACAAGCAGGCTCCCTCAATTTGTCAATTGCGCAACGTCCCGCTTGACCTATGAAGATCTTGCCGCAGCTATGTAGGACTCCACGTGTGCATCCGTCCATCTTTCCGTCTGATAGTCCGTCTGTCCCCCGTCCACGCGTCCGTACGAGCGTCTATCTAGTGAACACCTGAAGTACCGCAATCTCGCATCCCCTCGGCACATACCCTAGATCACTAGATGTTCTTTAGATGGACGCTCGAAGCGAGTTTGTTCCACCGGTGGCTACGTACAACATCAGAGGTTGTACAGACCCACGCGATAAGGAGCTTCACCCCTTAAAAGTAGCATGGCGTCGTTATCACGCTCTCGGTGTTAACAAAGCGCTGACAGCAAAAATTGGTACATACTTTCGTTTAGTCTTTGGATTGTCCGCTGGATGGCTCTACTTCTATAATATGAATATATGACAAAAAGAAGCGAAATGCGGGACATGAAGTGTTGACTAGATGGACGGATGAATGCGCGGATGGATAGATGGACTGACAGACACACAGACAGATGGAAGAATGGATGCAGGCACAAACAGATGCACGAATAAACGCACAAACGGGCTTACGTACGGATGGGCTGACGCACGGACGGATGAATGGATAGACACATGGATGAACATAAGAACGGGCGCACATACGGACGGAGTGACAGACGCTTTGCCCCACTCATCATCATTGATTCCGTAAGTATGCTGTGATTTTTTTGTCGTGCAAGTGTTTGCGTTCGGTTGTGTTTCATACAGCGTGATGGGGGCCGACTTGGACGGTACTTTCGATCTTCATCACTAAGAGCTGGCACCGGTAGCGTTGACCCAACGAACGCATCGAATAAAATACAAGGTCCCAGCAGAAATCCAGCTACATCATTTTGCGTGGCATTCAAGTATTCTACCAGAGAGCCATTGTGGGCCTCGGTACTGAGTTTAAGGTAGACACTAATGTTCGTGAAACGTCAATGGTGGTTGCGGTACTGGCCATCTAATCCTATAAACAATACACACTTACTCCTGTCATACCCTCGTCACGTCGGGTTAACGACAACTGAAGTGAAATGCCATCTACTGAAGCTCACTTATCTAGCAGTGTCCAACTCCGCTGTCCTCGCTGGCACAAGCGCTACATATCCGCCTACCGCTTGTAATCACTGGCGGCTGAAAAGTACATAATTGAAAACACAACTACACCTGGTTCGCACAATACATGAAAGACGCTTTCTGTGCAGAGAGAGCCTCCGAAGATCTCGCGCCCACGACGAGGAACGGATGTGTCAGTGACCACTTCTTTATAACAAATATGTACAACTTTACTCAACTAGACTGTACGCCATAATTATGTATACATAGGCTCCTCATCTCCACATTAACGGGTGATAATAGGAATAGCTATACTTTTGGTTGTGATGCTGGCATTTTACTGTGATTTGCCCAAGTTAATGAGGTGTCAGCAGACAGCTGGACGCACCTATTATTCGCCCGTCGACATAAGGAAGTTACAGATACCTTACAGATGTACTCGTATTCACATTGTGTGCGCACGTAACCACCATCCCGTGATAGTGAAACTATTGGGACGTTAAACCCAACATATCAATCAATCAATCAGTAATAGTGAAACTATTCCGCCTACCACAGCTCATGCTGGAAGTGCGTGACTGCGTGTAGTGCGTATAGCTAACGTCCTTCCAACTGCAGGCTTCGCAAAACGTCGATTCCCAAGGTACGTGGGATGCGCCAATCTTTTCGTGAGACAAAATAGTATTTTTAAAATTCAATGCCCTACGGCACACATCTTTATGCCTTTTTTCGACTAGTTGTTGGCAAGTGTCACGTGAAAGTTAGGATGTAAGACGATGTCATGGGCTTGATTTAAATTAACTTGAGTAGAACTTTTACTCTGTTAAGCCTGAGTCTGATACTGTTTATACAGTTTATAAAGCAGCACAAGTAATTCCAGCTTGAGCCTGTCATGGTAATTACACAATGGTTGCAGCACTCTAGCAATTTTCTCACGTTCACACTTAGCGCTGACGCTCTTGAAACATAGCTGTGAACTTCAAAGAACACCAAGAAAACGTTGAGCCAGGAATGAATTAACGTGCGAAATTTAAAACACAGCGCTTAGCTGCGCATTCTCAACTGATCGACTCGCTGTGCGTTCAAAAAAATAGCGCATTGGGAAGCCTATTCTTTTACGCTACGTCGCCCTCGATATAGAGCAAAGAGATATATTAAAGCGGGTAAAGTTTGGCGCTTAATTAAACTTTATCTCCAACTCTTTCGCACACAACTAGAATTGATTTTACTCCCTTCACTTCTGCCCACTGTCATTCCGAAACCTATTAAGCACCCCTTTAAGGGTACTAAAAAGCAAACAATGTGTCTAGAAAGGTTTTTAAGTTCCTTTTGAAGTTTGCTAATTATGCTAACACTTCCCTGAATTCTGGCAGTGGGCTTGCTCTGAAACTCATCCAGGAGTACAGAAAACTTAGAAGTGAGAAGAAGGAATGTTTGCTAGTAAACAGGTGTCATTTTGGTCTGTTCACAAAAAAATATTGCCAGGCCTGCGCGGATTAGGCAGTACCATCACAGCGACAACTGGAATAGTGACCTTTTTTACAGCTCCTTGTAGACTCTTGGGGCAAGTTGTAAGAGTACATATGCATAAGGTACCCACCATGCCAGAAATAATCGAAACTTTCATGAAGAAAGCAAGCATTTACAGACGATGGTGATGATTTCCTATATAGTCTCACAAGGCAGTAGTGGTGTTGTGTTCATACTAAGGTCCCAGTCTGAGCAAGACTACTACGAAGTGTGGAGAGACTGGTTTCAGCCCGCTATTGTGGCAGCCATTGGCCGGTTTATTGGCCATTTCACGGTGGTGGGTACGTGCCAAGACATATATGAACAAGCGACCAAGCAAGCAAGGAAGCCATTATCGACTACGTTTGCTTTTATTTAGCATACCATTGCTAGCAAAAAAATTATGGTTACGCGAAAATTATACAAAAGTGCAGAAGGCACTGCCTTTGACTAGCTTGCCCGCCACCATTGTTTTCTCGGAAGTATGAATCAACTCGTTAAGCAGCAACTTATATTGTATTAGCACTAGTCTGTACATTAGCCACGCATGTGTTTTATTATGAGACAATCTGATAAATAGATATATTGTGCGGTATTGATTAAAAATTTTGATCAATAGTTAGCGCTCTTGTCGTTTGTTTCTTTTTCATCTTCGTGAACTTGCGCTGTTTTATGACGAAGCTCTGCGAACCCACCGATATCACTACATTGTTTACGTTACGGACCCACATTGTTTACGTTACGGACCCGTCCCATAAAACAGAGGAAGAAGCATGCGTGACAATACACGTGAAAACATACACACATGCTCACAAACATTCACAAGGGCTTCAACCCTCCTATCGAGAACAACTGGAGGAACGCATTACTTGGGCATGCACTAGATCTCTGAACAACACCTTGGAATGTGTTTAGAAAAGTGGTTAACGATTTAGAGGACTGGGAACTCACTATGGGAAAGCGGAAACTCGTCCTGTGGAAGCCCATGTTTCTTTACACTGCTGAAGTGAATACTAGGAGCAACGTAGGAAAAAACTTGCTGTTGAATTATGCTCCGCGAGGCACCGCATATGTTCCAGCTCAATCGATCATTTTTCATTATATATTAATACCCAACTGGTCTTCACCCTAATTAAACATATGCTCCACTATCAAATGCATGCGTGATGTATAACTTTTAACTGTAATTCAAACACTCGATTACGTGCCACTTCTATTTTGAAAACACGTTTGATGAAAACTGGTAAAACCGAAAGCACGGGGTAAAAATATTCAAGCGTATATACTTGTCGACCAGAAGTGCGTAGAATAGAAACAATAATTTGACTCCTTCCACGTGCCTTTGATAACGTAATGGTTTGTAATGATACCGTCACAATTGATTCATTTACCAAGAAGCTCTAAGAGAAAAAGGTGATGGTGATGCTGATGACGTTTACATTTAAGCATAACAACTTGCAGGGATTGGCCAGAAATCAGGAAAACTAGCCCTATTCACTAAAATCCGCAGTCAATAAGAATCAGCAGTTTTTCTTTGTTCTGTAACTGCTCATTATTTATTAACGTTGATTACATATGTTTCGCCTTCAGAGCGGAGAGGTCAATAGGAAGTTACGATATGGGTTGGTCGCAGAATGTATTGACTTAGATAATGCAAGGCACCTACCGTACCCAAGTTTATTGCCTACTCGAATAAATACTAATGAAGTAGCAATAAATTGTGTTAAAATGTAGCACAAATTTTCCAAATTGCTTGGTTCAGGTGAATAAAGCTATCTGGTCTGCTCAAAATTTTAGAAGTCAGTTGATATAAGAGCTTCTATTTGATAAACTAATCGTGCTTTTGGGGCGGAGAGCCCCAATTCTTATCACTATTAGTAGTAGTAGTAGTAGTAGTAGTAGTAGTAGTAGTATATTTTATTTCTTGGAATAAAACAAAAAGTAACCTAGAAAAAAGGCATTAAATAGGCCCGAGAAAAGGCTTGCCGTCGTGGTCAAGTAGCTATAGTACTCGGCTGCTGACCCGCAGGCCGCGGGATTGAATCCCGGCTGCGGCGAAAGTATTTCCGATGGAGGCGGAAATGTTGTAGGTCCGAGTGCTCTGATTTTGGTGCATGTAAAGAACCCCAGGTGGTCGTAATTTCTGAAGCCTTCCACTACGGCGTCTCTCAAATTCATATCGTTGTTTGGGGACGTTAAACTTCGCATATCAATCATCAACGCCTGAGAAAAGCATCTACACCTGAAGTTCGCTACCGATAACAAAAAGTTTTCACGTATCACATATCACAAGAGCGCTAATAAAAGAATACGGCAATCGAAGTAGAAAAAACAAGCAACACGTAATATACTTGACATACTGATAAGTGCATTGACTAAAGAAGCACAGATGGAGCGATGCCTAAAAGAAAGTGCGAGGAAAGAATACTTTGAATGTAGGCGGGCGCGCTGAGCTCAACAAACGACACTACTGAAATCCACGCCCTCATGCTTAGCAGCGTGATACCTTGCCAGTTGAGCTTTTACAGCAGGCATGGGTTTGTATTTCACGCGCGCCAAACAACAAGCTCAGCAAGGAATTGTTTTAGGGGCGAAACTCCTTATAGCGGCACCCGTTCGTCCCCCGTAGTATGTAACAAGTATAACATTTTGACCTCCAAGGTGGTGCCGGTGAGAGACTTCTTCTGTGCGTTGTTGAACAATAAAGAATAGTGCTCAATGTACATGTCAATGACCGCTAATGGGGAATGAGAGACAGGAGCATTCGGCTTTTAGTTAACGCGCAGGCTGCGATCACCTTTAACAACCATTGGCATGTACATTGACCACTATTTGACAAGAAAGGGTTGCTACGTTACACTCGCTGGGTGTAACCTCCTTAGCTTTAGAAAGGTTTAGCGAGCGTTGAGCCGCAGTGCCATGAATACAATGAACTTGTATATACTATGACGACGCGAGATTGACGAGCACACAAAGCGCCTCAAACAAATACGATTTATCGATCGCAGGAAACAGACTGCAACGACTTCTTCGTCTTTTGCCCTCGGCCAAGGACACTCGCACTGCTTCGTTGTCCTCACCCCTGGCACATACGCACGGCAATACGATGAATGAACTCGAGGTGGTTAAAAATGGGAAGTAGATACGAAGCGCGAACCGTAAGAAAGTAAAAGCCGAATTCTCTGCATTTCCGATGGAGGCGGAAATGCTGTAGGCCCGTGTGCTCAGATTCGGGTGCACGTTAAATAACCACAGGTAGCCGAAATTTCCGGAGCCATCCACTACGGCGTCTCTCATAATCATATGGTGGTTTTGGGACGTTAAACTCAAGATATAAATCAAATGAATTGTTTTTAGGGGCGAAGTGTCTTAACACGGCACCCTTTCGTCACTCGTGGTAGTGCTTAACATGTCTTACGCTTTGACCTGCAAGGTGGTGCCGGTGGGAGATTTCTTCTGCGTGTTGTTGAACAATAAGAAATTCGCAGCGTGCGCCCTAACTAATAGCTGAATTCTCCTGCCTCTCATTCCCCATTAGCAGCCATTGGCATGTACATTGAGCACTATCTGACAGAAAAAGTTTGCTACGTCATACTCGCTGGGCGTAACCTTCTTGGTTTTCGAAAGGTTTAGCGAGCGTTCGGCCGCAGCGCCATGAATACAGTGAACTAGTATATACCATGAACTCAAGGTGGTTAAAGGTGGGAAGTGGACCCGAAGCGCAAGCCGTACGAAAGTGTGCGTGTGGCACCTCTCGTTTAGTCTTTGGAATATGCGCTGGATGGCGGTGCTTCTATATAGGGAATATATGATGAAAAGATGCGAGATGGTGGTACTTGGAGTGTTGTATAGATGGACGAACGGACACATAGACAGATGCATGGATAGACGCATGAACGGACGCAGGGGCGGCTGCATGGACGAACGCAGGGACGGACGCACAAACAGACGCACGCACGGACGGGCTGATGGACGCATGGACGGTCACACTGACGGATGCATGGACGGACGGAAGCAAGAACGAATGAACGGACGAATTCTTCGCCCCACTCTCCATCATTCACTCCGTGGATATGCTGCCATTTTTTGCGAGCTTATTTTGTGTTAACAACCCACGCACAGGATGCATTCCAAACGTGCACAAAAATACATGCACGCACGTACGCACACTTTTCCACAAACACCAGCGTTTTGCGATAGTAATGAACGTGAGTATTGATTGTTTGTGCACATATAATAATAATTGTTGCGGTTTAAAGACCCAAAATATAGTTATTATAAAGAGAGACGTTGTAGTGGAAGGCTGTGAAGATTTCGACCTCCTGGCGTTCTTTAACAAGCACCTAAAATATAAGAAGCGAGCGTCAAGCATTTTTGCCTCTTTCGAAAATGCGGCTGCCGTGACCGCGATTCCATCTCACGACATGTGGGTCCGCAGCCGGCTGTTTAGTTACCACCTCGGCGACCTGCACATATTTCATTGGTGTGTAAAGTAGTTATCCTTCATAATGACGTTTGGTCTCCCAAACAAACCTGGGACATTCAGGTGACGGAGATCGCGTCGCCTTTTACGGGCGAAGCTCCTCTTAGTCTAACCTTGTCCTGCGTCAGGCGTTACCAGCCAGACGGACAGACGGACGCACAGAGGGACAGACAGAGAGACGGACGGACAGACACGCGTACAGACGGAGAGACACACATGGACAGACAGGGACACGTACAGACAGACAGAGACACACACACAGACGGACAGACAGAGACAGAAGGATGGATGCTTCGAACCACTTATCAGCATTCACTCCGTGAATATGCCGTGATTTTTTGCAATATTTTTTCTTGATTTTTTTTCACCAGTAGAAATGCTGAATGTGCTCGAACGCTCCCTCTTGCATATTGGGGTTGCGCTCGTTGCGGCCTTCATGCCCAAATGGGATGGTCCACGATCTTGCGTCAAGGCGTCGCCGTGAATGTGGTCCGCATTCGGCACGATTTGTCTCCAAGGGAGCAGAAACACGTCGTATGGCGATTTGTAACACTACGTCATCGGCCACAGCCGTATTATTCTGGCCATGAACTTATGCGCATGCGCTTTGGTGCACTCATGCGCATGCGCCGCGTAATCGGTGACGAGCATACGCTCGTCACTGATTACGCGGTGCATCATACCAGGCTGGCCCAACGAATTGATCGCTGTTGATAACAGCTTGAGCCAGTTCCACTCGCTCGCACAGTGCTGCGCACAGCAGCGGCAGAGGTATCTGGAACTCGACCTTTACGAACGGTGCGAGGTAAGGCCTGTCTGTTTGTTATTAAGGGGCGTTTGTAATTGTTAGTCGGCCTAGTTATACTAATTCAATGTTCCTCTTGTTACTTCTCTACGTTAGGGGATTCGTTAACGCGGATACGATGAGTGGTAACTTGGACGAGTGCCATTTGCCTGAGCTTTAGTGTTAACGCTGACTGGCAAATGTGGGTTTTGGGGCCTTCGCTTTGCGCATCGCGAGAACCACGCATAACGAAAACCGGATGCTTTTTTTTGGGGCCGTCGTCACTAGTATCGGGTGTTGTGTTTGCTTGAGGCTGCGACACGACTTGCTGAAGATAAAAAAAAATTACTAATTTTGCTTCATGCTACGAAGGAACAGTACTATTGTGAGTCGAGCTGTGATGATGAACGACTCCCAGTATTACGTTTATTTCAATAATTTTGCGCAATGTCCCATTTACGGCAATGGAGGTCAAGTGGGCGTGTCAAGGAATTCAAGTTATCACCGGAGAGATAGTACCCAGAAAAATGCGATAACGTTCACCGAAGGGGGCAAGCTGATGGCTTCACTCCATCGACGGTAAAGAAGATTGTTTGCCGAGGCAGCCTACTGTCTCGGTATTGTAGCTTCGATAACAGTGGCGCAGGGGATAGCGACTGCCGGCTGACTTTTTGAATTGTCGTAAGCATTTGGAACTTTAAAATAGAAGATGGTCCATCTCATGCGATAAACGGGTTTGTGTTTTGGAAAAGACAGACTGCTTGTAGGTGCTTTGGCTGAACTGGGTGACAGTACCGAGTTGATGAATGAGGCTTTCTTTTCCAGTAATTAGAGGGGGAATACAGAGCATAATAATGCGACGTAGTTATGTTAAGAAGTCCAGCGGCCGAAGAGCCACATTTTAAAATCGCCACTTCCTGTGAAAGTGTCACTTTGCGTGAGGTGAAACCTGCACGTACTATGCGACCAAAGTGGCATGCCCAGCTTCTTTCACGAATACAGCAGCGTGCGCCAGAAGCGGTATCAAGGTGATGTTTTTACCATTTGAAATGAGGCCACAAGTATATGCACTTTGGTTGTGTACTTCAGCGTATACAAAGAGAGCGGATTCGTCGGTCGCCCGAAACCTAAACAAGCGTGTCACTTCACTTACGCATGCATCGCCACTCATTCCAGCATAATTTAGGGTACTCGCTAGGATTGCGACTGAACTAACGTACTTTTGTCGTCGGAAATGCAATGAGTCAAGAAACAACCAACCCATTTTGGAATAATTACTACACCAAGGCACGGCTTGTGCCAAACAAGTGAATGGCTGACAGTAACACTGTTTAAGCAAATGAAGCTCCTGGCAGTTAGAAGACAAGAATACAAAATAATTGACAGATTGCAATATGATATGTGCAGCCAAATCGTTCGATTAGCCGCGCATTCGAGCAGGGTGTGCCGACTGCGACCTTCGACCAGGAAGGACTCGTATAATCTAAGGCGAAATTTCGCGTTCCCTGTCGCCTTGTAATTCAGAATAGCTTTGACGGTGGGTGTACCAGTGACGACGAAATAAGGGCGGTCACGTGCCATAACCATAATGACCAAAGGTTTCGGCTTATCTCGCGTTAGTTGGTTGACGGTTATGACTCCGAACTTGCGAGCGTCCGTGGAAAGGCGGAGAGATATCGCTGCTTACGTGAACAAATCTTTACTGTGGCCGAGACAACGATGTTTTCGCAAAACATAAGGGCAGTTGATGTCCCGAGCCCCTATTCTTCTATAACGAAATTGTAAAGGAAGTTCTGTATTGGGGTGGTGTTCGTCTCTGCCATCGACGAATCGATTTTGTTTGGGTCACATTTTAGACAGATGAGATGCCTTATGATTAGTGGTGACTGAAGCGGGGTAATTGAGAATTGCAATTGTGACGACATACGCGCTTCCTAATGCAAGATGGATAGATGATACGATGAGATAGACAACCCACGTTCCGCTTGTGCATAAGCACTGTTTGGGGGCTACATGGCTGCACCTAAGCAAGCACGAAATGTGAGCCTTTTGTTGGAAGAGTATTTTTACATTTGTGCAGTGACGAAGAGTCATAACGAGCAAGAGAATCTGTCAAGCTCGATTTGAGTCACCTAGTATTGAAGAGGGCAAATGGAAGCGTTTCCAGGAACGGCTGTGGGTAGAGAAAGGTTTGCGAAGTGTCGTAGACAAGTCATACGATTTGATTCCTGTTGCTGAAAGAGTTATAATTAACTGCGAAGACAAGAGTATGAGGACAATTGTTTAACTAATGACTTGTTATGAAGGTCAACTGTTTAGATTTGTGGCCTCAATGAGGAAAGCAGCGGAGCTTGTTCAATGACGACGATGCCACGTGCGAGCATTCATCTATACAACACGCAGTACAAATATAAGCGTTTAGTCTGCAGAGTCTCCATTTTCATGAGGACTCAGTAACGCCATCAACGCATAAACTTGAACGAATGGAAGGCTAGAACGCCGACGGGAGTGTGCACTAATGCTGGCAACAGAGGTTGCACGCGAAAGACAGAGCTTCGAGGACCTAAACGTTTTACAAAGTACCGTCGAGAACACGCAACAAGCGTTTATAACCCAACATGCATGGTGCATGTGTCGCTACCCGAAGGAGGATGGCACAATGGAATTATTAAGCGAAGCACACCGCCTCTGTTCTGGCTTGTGTGCACCATGCCTTGTCGAAATGAGTGGTAGCAGTATGCAGATATGGCAGCCCACCAATTTCAAAACGGCACATATATAGGTGGGAAGGCTCATATTAACAACAAAACAGTGGAATATATTGATGCATCACTATAAAAAAGTTTACACCCTAAAAAGTGTAAAACGAGTGTGCACAATAAAAGCACCCATATGAACACCCTTTTACGCCCTATTTTGAAAATTTGAGGTGTTCGTAAATAAAACACCCTCAAAACAACCCATTTACACCCTTATATTTGGGGTGTAGTGAGCAAGGCTACAAATAATTGATTGATATGTGGGGTTTATTGACCCACAACCATCAGACGATTATAAGAGACGCTGTAGTGGAGGGCAGCGGTAATTTCGACCACCTGCGGTTCTTCAACGTGCACCCAAATTTGAGCACACGTGCCTACAAGGCTACAAATGCACGACATTTTCGGCCGTTTTGCTTATATTGTTAGTATACGTTAACCATCTTGGTACCAGCACGGCTCCCACTACTAGCTGCTTGCGATTCTAGTTATGAATCGAAGCAGAAAGTAATGTGACCGAAACGCAGTTTTCATCGATAAAGCACGCAAACTACTATAAGATGGAAGATACAATTGGAGCGACGCTTGGTGGTGGTGGTGGTGGTGGTGTTGCAGCAGGCGGGGTTAGCCTGGCCTGCATGGCCGCTCGTTCAATAGAGTAAGGGCCAATTCTCCTGTACCTGTTTCTTTCATCTGTGTCATTTGCGTGATTAGTCAACACTCACAAAGTACACTGGTTTACCTGAACAAGCTAAGGTTGCGCACATTGGTGTAGCCATGCATAGAACACTCCTCCTCCCGCCGTCCCCCATAAGATCGAAGCTTTTAAAGCTGGCGATAAAACAACCACCACCTGCAAAAAAAAACAGCACAGTTGTTTAGCCATAACCACCACGTCAGCAGGCCATCAGGTTCGCTAAAAACGAACATTGTCTTCATGAACTTTTAGCAGGCGCGTTTTATTTAATTACTGCAGCGAATGTTCATCTTCATGTGTCCTTAAGAGTGCGTCACGTAAATTAGGAAGAGGACACCGACCATAAAGAAAAATGCAGAATAAGGACATTTCGGTGACCTTGACGCAGCCTTGCTCACAATGACGGGAGCCTTGTGGACTAAATTGCGAACAAAGCTCTCCTCAGGGAAGCCGAAACGCATTCTCTAGTTCTCTCTCTCTCTCCGTTTTTTTTTTGCTGAATCCCTTCTTTTAATTTATGTAAGTTCCCCAGCAGACGTGCTTCGGTCAGAGCCTGACTTCGTAGGTAGTGAGAAACAGCATTGCTGAAATCTTCTCAGCCGTGGTCTTGTTCCAAGGACTGCAAGCTAAGTGCAAATGTACTGCCGCAACGTGAAGACAGAAGTAGTAATTCACAGGTTGAGAAAGTAGCAGCAGGTCAGTATATTTATTTATTGCGTGCCAGAGTGTTCCTCTTCTTTCTTGTTATTGCTTGCTGCATAAAGGCGTGCAGATGCCCGTATGCGCTGTCGTCTTCGTCTTCCAAGCAGTACGCACGTGGTAATAGTTCTCATCGAATAATGTGAACGGCCGATGCATGCAATGTTATAATTTGTATTTACCGAAATGAAAGTGCTGATAAAATATCGCCTGCGTGACCTTGAATGTGCAGTTCCTAAAGACCCATAGAGCTAAGCAAAAAGCATCAGCTTAGCTTTTTTATTACCAAAATTCACTACATTAGGTCGGTGAAGGTGCGCTAAACATATCTCCTGAATATTACAAATGCGCGTTCCGACTAGTAGCTCGAGCTGGCCGCACTGCACCGTCACATAGATCACTGCGATTCAGATGCACTGTTAATGAACGAGTATAACGCAACAAAATTCCTGCCGCAAAAAAAAGCAGCGCCCGCGTTATCAGCAGAGGGCCGGAGCGAGCGTTAAAACCGCATCTAGCCGGTCTGAGGGCGCCACAAGGCGCCATCAAGTCTCGTCGCCTAGACAACCTTGGCTGCCCGCCTTCCTCCGTGGCTGCCCGGTATTGCTGCGCGCCGGGCGCACAGCGCGGAAAAGGGGTCGACATCGTTTTTACATGTCACTGCGTGCGCTGGCGATAAACTCTCCCGTGTGTGTGCGTGTGGTGCGCGTGGCTTCTCGATTAGTAGAGTTTATTAGTCGGTGTTTATTTTGAAATGTGCCTGCGCTCTGTGCTCCACCAGTGTGTTCTGTCAGTGCTGATTATTGCGAAGGTGCACAGACCTGAAGACTGGACCTGTGGATTCATATTGTGGAGCACTCGAATAGTGAGTAGCGCTCTTACGTTGTTTCGTTCAGCGCTTTGTTAACTGCGTGAGCACGAGAATAACGCCTTCAAACAATTTTGTTTTCAACTAGTTGATGACAAATCAGCATATGTTTACTTAGCGAAATTATTTGTCCGAACTGTTTCACGGGGATGATGGCGAAGTGTGATTGTGGGCAAGTTTTTTTTGTTTGTTTGTTTAGATTGTTTGGAGTACAAAGCAGAGTGAGCGTGCGCCGTTGAGGTTCAGCGAAGACATTGAACAGATTTTTGCGGTGCCCTTTCTTAGCAAGCCGTTTTTAACGGGGCCCGCTCGTGCTGCACATCAATTTTAGTTTACTAATTAATACATGTGTGGGGACGGCGCCTGTTAGCTCTAAGCATCAACCGTATGTAAGACGCATATGCTTGGGCATGTCGGTAGTTCATTTAATTTTTTTTCTTATTGCACGAAAAGACCGAGAACGGAACACAAAGGCGTGGTGTCCATGTCGTTCTTTTCGGTTCTTTTTCGTTTTGTGCGGTAACACAACCGTGTTAACTCGGGTTGATGCGTCGGGTGACAACACAGCATATTGTTTCGCGTTAGGTGCGCCTCGCGAAGTTTGCTTACTTGCTAATACATTCAATTTCGTTAACTTTGTCTGCACCGGTATCTTCGTTCACCCGCAACGTAGCGTGACACTGCCGACAACCGTGTCTATGTAGCGGATCGAGCACTGAAGCTGGACTTTTGTTTTAACAGACCTTTAGTATGTGTGTGTGGTCGAATTGCCTACTTGAACAGCGCAAACGCTTGCTTGAACATAACTGCTAACGTTCGAGCACATTTTATTCAGATTGTTTCCATCATGTGTAACTTTGAAAATATTCGTGTTATTAAGAGTTTTAATGCCATCGCCTCGCTTTGGCGTTTAACTTCGCTAAGCACTTCAGATGTTAAAGGTATTTTCGCTATGTTAAGCGTATTATTAGTTTTTGTTGCACAAAAACACTTTAATGTTATACAAACTGCACGGTCTCTAAGCATGTGTTGCAGCCAAAATGTAAGACTGGGCAGCATATCTATCTGGGAACACAACACGCACAGCCACTGAACAGCCTACGCTGCATCGGGAAGGAGTTATGCTTTCTCACCCTGACAACTTGATTGAAACAAATGGCCCTTATTTAGCAGTATGCAATGGTCATTGAGGGAAGGTAACAGGGTCACTTTGTTCGACATTTCCCAGCCAATTTTGCGGCTATCGCAAACGTGTTTGAGAAAAAAAATCGTGCTGATTTGATGCACTGAAAACAGTGAACTGCTTGAATATTTCGGAGAGAAAGTTTTTGGTCATGTGGTTGCCTTTCAAACTTTGCAGACTGTCGTTTGAGTGTCGTTTGTGAAAAAAAGCATTTTACAAGTTCCGCACCTTATTTAGATGCGGAAGCATCTTATACTCGCGCCTTGTAGTGCGCCGTCCGCGCCGTCCGCGCCGTCCGCACCGCTTCTCGAACATTCGACAGCTGACGCGCGCGCATGCGCCGTCGCGCCGTCGCCCACCATCTGTGCCACGCGCGCTTCTCCTTCGAGAACATTCGACAGCTGACAGCGCATGCGCCGTCGCGCCATCGCCATCTGTGCCGCGCGCGCGCTTCTCCTTCGAGAACATTCAACAGCTGACAGTGCATGCGCCGTCGCGCTGTATATATACTCAAGGTCGGCGCTCGCTCGCTCAGTTGCCGCTCGTCGGTTGGTTTGTACGGCGCGTCGACGTTCAAGGTCGCGGTGAAATGAATTCCAACGAATCCACAAACACAATGATCGACGTCCCTTCAACCAGCGCCGTCCTTTCGCATACGTGTGTACGTGTTCACTCATTTAACACCCCCTCCTACAACTACGTTAACCAATTTAGCCATCGACCCAAGAAAGTTGCAATTTAACACCCCATTTCACAACCACGTTAACCAATTTAGCCATCGATCCAAGTAAGTCGCACTTTAACACCCCGTTAACCAATTATATGCTCCGCATCCTCCTCAGTGTTCCCCCGAGGGAAGCTGCGGACAATTTTTTTTATATCAAGTTTTGTACACGTTAAGTAAAGGGGCTTATGTAAGGTGTTTGAAACTCAGCCATATTAATACAAATTTTCGGCCACATACGTCTGCAAGAATTAGCCAAAGTGTGTTATGTTTGCATTTTCTCATAGCTATACTGCACTTTGTATGAATATGTGAGCTGGGACTACTTACTTCACAGAAAAAATATTTTGATGAAAAATTATTTTTAGACATCTTAAGCTGTTAACCTCTACGAGAAAATATAACTCATTTCACAGAATTGTCATTTTTGTCCGTATTGAGACGCAATTTGCACCATGTGGTGATCCAATTAAAAATCACCTTTTACCTAAATTGAAAGCAAGTAAACAGTTCTTTGTATGTGACAAGTTTCATCATTACAATTTCTATTTCAAGAAATAAAATCTTTGTTTTTAATTTTCCCATCAACCGCAATGGGGAACTTCGAGGCGTCGGCTGCCAGATGACCAAATGGCGAATGGGGAACTTGGAACTTCAAAAATCACTTAGGGGCAAAGCTCTTGAGGCCGTGGGTCGTTCCTTCCTCCGTAGTCGTAATAGTATTATGTAGCCACTTGATGAGTTGCACAATAGATAGCGTTAGTGGTTTTCATAATATATACATGGACAAAATGATGATTTGTGGGGCGAATCGTTCGTCCGTACATTTGTGCTTTCGTCCGTTCGTCTGTGCATCCGTCCGTCTGGGCTTCCGTGAGTCGGTCTGTCTCTGAGTCCGTCCGTCTTTTGTTCGTCCATACTGGCGTCAGACTGTCTGTCCATCCGTTTGTGCGTCGGGACGGATGAATGCTACGCCCCACTCATCATCATTCACTCCGTGGATATGCTGCAATCTTTTTCTCAAAACATAAATTGCTATGACAAAATTTGGTACATGAAAAGAACTGTTGATTTGCTTATATTTAGGTACGAATTCTATTTTAATTCAACCACCACGTGGTGCAAGTTGCGTCTCATTATAGGCAAAACAATTATTTTCTGAACTTTGCGATTTTTTCTCGTAAAGTGTGACAGCTTGAGAGGTCTAAAATATTTTTTCCTCCAAATATACCTTATGTGGATTAAGTATTCACGCCTCAGATATCCATTCAAAGTGCAGTATTGATATAGAAAAGTGCAGATATAACACATTTCGGCTAATTTATTTGAGGCGTATGTGGTCAAAATGGTAATATTACTGAGCTTCAAACACTTTACGCAAGCCCTTCACTTAACTTGTAGACAAAATTCGGCACGGAAGAAGATATACTTAAGAAAGAATTTTATCTCACAAACATCGAGACGAGAATCCGGGAAGTTCAGGAGGCATCCTCGTCACCAATAAATTATTTGTCTGCGAAATATTCTAGCAGTTACCCGTTTTAATGCAGTAAAATCGGCGTGATTTTTTTAAAATACATTTGTGGTGGTCACCAAAATGGCTGGGACGTCTGATGTGGAATGACCCAATAGCCAATTCTTCCATTATATAATTGTGTCAGTGTGAGCCAGTTCAAGAACACTAGTATCATTTGCATCTTAATACGTAACTGTACATTAGTTAATTTTACAAGTTACTTGCACTGAATACCTTCTCAATGCGCATACCGTCATGTATATTAAGTGGCATTATGCTTTTTTGCAATACAGATAAATATGTATGTGTTGTTGCGCGTCGTACTGTATTCCTTTTAATAAACTAATTGAATGAGTACCATGGTAGATCTGCAGAAACACACATGCAGCTGTCTTGATGCATACTTAAGCATTGAACTTGACATTCACTTAAGGCCCGTGTACTCAGATTTGGATGCACGTTAAAGAACCCCAGGTGGTTGAAATTTCCGGAGCCCTCCACTACGGCGTCTTTCATAATCATATGGTGGTTTTGGGACGTTAAACCCCACAAATAAATCAATAATTGACATTCGCTTAGATTGGTCGTTGCATGCAGCTAATGGAACATTATCAACTTGGAGCAGCACCTTTTTATTTGCCTGCGCGAGCAAGCTGGAAGGGTAAAATAAGGTTCATATACGGCACGAAAGGTATAATGATTCTGCCACAGTGCGCTTTTTATGGCGTTTATTGCCCAGCATACCTTTTCTAGCATTTCTCACTGCAGTGGAGTCCGATTCCACTGAATATGCTTGCTATGCACTCAATTTATACCTACACATAAGGAAGCAGTTAGTTATGCATGGTGCACACTGTATGTTGCACTCTTTGTGAAATTTCATTCTTCCTTGTGTATTTATTTCAGGTTTCCGGGATTGAATTTCCTGTACAGAAAGAACAGCTTCGCCCCACTCGAAGGCATCAGTCATCTTAGCAGCTGAAGATGATTGTCCTAGCAGCAGTGACGAGTGGCTTTGCAGTTAGATGGTTTAATGTCGAAATTTATACTGCAAGATGTAATATGTTGTAAATGTGACTCTAGAAACTCGCTTACTCTTTCTACGTGTTTTTTTTTTCTATTGTATAAGTGTCAATAAAACGTCATACGTCTCAGTCGTTTGCCCGACTAGCGCAAATGTTTTTGAAAGTTGTAATTTATTGTATTCAAGACAATGAATTTTTAGTATAGAGAGACCCCGCAGGGGCGCCTGCGCAAGTAGGCGTTTGGTGTGTAGCGACACCACGGACCCGAGCTAACGGGGGAGTTTCTACTCCCTCCCACGCCTAGCCGTGCGTGGCTTTGCCGTGTCCGGGGAAAAGGGAATCCTGGGGGTTGAGCTGACGCTGGGTGATTGGACCTTTAAGGCCCCCCCGGCAGAGGCAACACACCCCTTTGGCCCCGGCTTCACGTAGACGGCACCCCTGGGCTGACCCACCCAGGGGAAATCGGCAGTCGCCTTTTCCTATCTCTCTCTCCCTACATCTTCGTCTTTCTTACTTTTTTAGCTTTCCTGTCTACTTCTCTCTTCTGCTTACTTGCAATTTTCTCAGCGGCAAGGGTTAACCCTGTGCAAATAGCCTACCTTGGCCTATGCGCATTGGGTTATAGCAGGGTTGTACGGCTGACGTCTGCAAGCTTTTAGCATCCGCAAACTTGCAGCGTCCCCTCGTTGGGCTCCGTGGTGGGTGGCCGCCAACGCTGCTGAACAACATACAATTAGCATGCAGAAAGCATTTCCTTTACTTAGTGATCGTGCCTCCTCAAAGCGGGTACGCACCGAAGACATCAATTTTTTCATCCGGCCAAGACAAATGTTTCCACGTTATACACTGTGAAAAACTAACAAGCAAGCCAGAACTGTATCGCCCTTCATAGTGGCTAGATGCTTAAACGAAACTCTCGGTGCTGGGTACAAGGTTACTAAAATGGCCAGCGGAGATCTACTTCTTGAGATACGTGACAAAGACCAATTCGATAAGCTGAACACCCTCACAATGTTTGGAGACACACCCATCAGTATTACGCCACACAGGTCCATGAACTCATCTCGCGGGGTCATATCGGACGTAGATTTGCTGGACCTGACCGAAGCTGAACTTCTGGAAGGATGGAAGAGCCAGAACGTGACAAACGTACAGCGTATTAAGATCAGAAGAGATCAAAAGGAAATCCCAACCAAACACTTAGTACTGACTTTTGCTTCGAGCGATTTGCCGGAAACTATTCAGACTGGGTACACAAAGACATCCGTGAGACCATATATTCCCAACCCCCGCCGTTGCTTCCAATGTCAGAGATATGGCCACGGCTCGCAAAGCTGTCGTGGCCGGAAAACTTGTGCTCTGTGTGGAGTCGTGGGCCATGCGTCCGACAACTGCGAAGCACATGCACATTGTGTGAACTGTGGTGGTAATCATGCTGCGTACTCACGTTCCTGTTCTTTCTGGAAAAAAGAAAAAGAGATCATCACTTTAAAGATAAAAGAAAACATTACATTTAAAGAAGCAAGAAAAAGAGTCTCGCCATTTTATGGCCCCACATGTGCTGATGCGGCGCGCCAGGGGGCAGTGAGTGTCGCACCAGCCCTCGCCACTCCTTCGGCCTGCGCAGAGCGAGCCATTGGCTGTGGCGCCTGCCCCCAAGGCGGCAGTAGTTGAGTCTACTCCGCCTACTATTGAACAGAGACCAGAGACTCCAAGGTCCTCGGGTCTCAAGGCCTCACCTCGCCAGGCGAGGCCCAGGCTTCGAAAAACCAGCTCGCATGAGCGGGCATCCAGTGCCTCCGAGGAGGCAATGGATACGGCGGCACCTCTTGTGCCAAAAGAACGGCGCGCCTCTTTGGAGCGCGCCAAGAGAACTAAAAAGCTCATAACAGGGCCTGATAATAGCCCTGTTATTTGAGCTCGACCTTTCAGCTTAAACAAGTCACTCCCTTAACGTACACACAGCACTACTTTACTTCCAATATGAAAACACAAATTATACAGTGGAACGTCAGAGGACTGCTTAGGAACCTCGACGACGTCCAAGAGCTTTTATACAAACACTCACCTCCAGTACTGTGTGTACAGGAAACACACCTAAAATCCTCCAATACAAATTTTTTACGTGCTTACGTCATATACCGAAAGGACCGAGATGATGCTGTTGCGTCATCCGGTGGCGTAGCCATTATTATTAACCAAGGAGTAGCGTGTACACATTTACCACTCCAAACATCCCTTGAGGCAGTGGCTGTTCGAGCGGTACTTTTAAACAAACTCATCACCATTTGCTCTTTGTATGTACCTCCCCACCACCTTCTTGAAAGACGTGAATTTCAGTCTTTAATAGACGAACTGCCTGAACCGTATTT
The DNA here is from genome assembly GCA_013436015.1 of Rhipicephalus annulatus. Classification (NCBI taxonomy): domain Eukaryota; kingdom Metazoa; phylum Arthropoda; class Arachnida; order Ixodida; family Ixodidae; genus Rhipicephalus; species Rhipicephalus annulatus. Next base: position 95,070 of record WOVY01013071.1, read on the forward strand.
GCTTCTTGGCGACCTAAATGCACATAGTGGACTCTGGGGCGATTCTCGCTGTGATGCACGAGGTCGTCTCATTCAACAATTTCTATTCTCTTCCGGTGCATGTTTGTTGAATAGGAAAGAGCCAACATACTATAACGTTGCCAACAAAACTTACTCGTCTATAGACCTCAGCATCGTATCACCTTCACTCCTACCCCTACTGAAATGGAAAATCATAAATAATCTATATGGAAGTGACCGTTTTCCTGTAGTGTTGAGTTCACAAACAACATATGAATGTCCTCTACATGTTCCCAAATGGCTGATAAACAAAGCAGACTGGGAACAGTTCCACAACACTGCACGTTTAAGTTGGACAGACATATCTAGGTTAAACATAGATGAAGCTGTGAAGTACTTCACAGCTTTTCTAACGGACGCAGCAGCCAGGTGCATAACGCAAACATCTGGAATGCCCGGCAAACGACACGTCCCATGGTGGAACACGGAGTGTCGTAATTCGCGAAAGGAACAGAACAGGGCATGGAGATTGCTGCGCAACTCGCCAACAGCGGAAAATCTTGACACGTTCAAGAAAATAAAGTCTCAAGGAAGGAGAACGCGTCGGCAGACCAGAAGAGAAAGCTGGCAGAAGTTTTTGTCAGGGATCAATTCATACACACAGGAGGCAAAAGTCTGGAACATGGTCGGTAGGATAGCAGGGAAACAAGTGTACACACTTTCACTCGTAAACACTCAAGGTGATACCTTGGAAGATCAGGCAAACTTCCTCGGGGCACACTTTGAACGGGTATCCAGCTCGTTCCACTATACTGACACTTTCCAAAAATACAGAACAAGAATAGAAAAGCAGAAACTCGAACACAAATCCACTAGATACGAGTCATATAACCAAGCTTTCAGTCTAGCGGAGCTCCGAACATCTCTAAACTCCTGCAGCACTTCTGCGCCAGGTTCTGACCGTGTGGTGTATGAAATGCTAAAAAACCTACCAGCCGAAACACGAAAAACCCTACTTTGTTTGTACAATGCTATCTGCTTTTCTGGCACTATCCCTACCTCCTGGAAAGAGGCTATTATTATTCTCATTTTGAAAGAGGGCAAGGACCCTTCTTTAGCTTCAAGTTATAGGCCTATTGCACTTACAAGCTGCTTGTGCAAAGTATTCGAAAAAATGATAAACTGCCGACTTGTACATATCCTTGAAACAAACAATTTGCTCGACCCATTTCAGTGCGGGTTTCGAGAAAGTAGATCCACCACAGACCACCTTGTTCGTATCGAGGCACAGATCAGAGACGCCTTTGTCCATAAACAATATTTTCTCTCTGTGTTCCTCGATATCGAAAAGGCGTATGATACAACATGGCGTTTTGGAATCCTAAGAGACCTGTCCCACCTTGGTGTGCGCGGAAGAATGTTTCATATAATCGAAAGTTACGTGTCAAACCGGACATTCCGTGTCCGTCTGGGCAGTGTGCGCTCTCAAACATTTGTCCAGGAAACAGGCGTGCCACAAGGTGGCGTGCTTAGTTGCACACTTTTTATTATCAAAATGAATTCTTTGCACTTGTCCATTCCCCGCAATATGTTCTATTGTACATATGTCGACGACGTTCAGCTTGGCTTCAAGTCATGCAACTTGGCCATGTGTGAGCGGCAGGTTCAGCTGGGTTTAAATAAGGTCTCCAAATGGGCAGATGAAAACGGATTTCGACTTAACCCACAAAAAAGCACGTGTGTCTTGTTCTCTCGAAAGAGAGGCATGCACTCGGAACCTGACATTCGACTGAACGGGCAACGTCTGTCTGTCAAAGCCGAGTATAAATTCTTAGGCTTAATCTTGGACAACAAGTTAACCTTCATACCGTACATCAAGTATTTAAAAACAAAATGTTTAAAAGCCGTGATTGTTATAGAAGTGTTGTCACGTACTACGTGGGGTAGCCATAGCAATGCCTCTTGAACCTCTATAAAAGCCTCATTCGCACCCGCTTAGATTATGGGGCCGTTGTCTATCAGTCTGCTACTCAAAGTGCCTTGAAGATGCTGGACCCCGTGCACCATTTGGGCATCCGCCTTTCTACGGGTGCTTTTCGCACCAGCCCGGTAGAAAGCCTTTATGTTGAGTCAAATGAGTGGTCGCTTCATCTGCAAAAAGAACCTACATGTCCTTTGTATACTTCCTTAAGGTGAAAGCAGACAAGAGGCACCCCTCATACTCTACTATTAATGACTTGTCGAGCTCCATTCTTTTTCAAAACAGGCCTTCAATGAGGCAGCCCTTCTCAGTTCGCCTGAAGGGTATAGCTGAGGACACTGGAGTGTCACTCGAACACAGTTTAATGGCTCCTGTAGCATACCCGCCACCGTGGCAGTGGCAGACTAAGACTGCGATGTGTCTTTTTTAGAGGTTACAAAAAATGCGCCCATTGCCCATATCCGAACATATTTCGTAGAACTTCAACACAAATACACACGTCCTGAGTTTTTACAGATGCCTCTAAGTCTAACTCCTCTGTGTCCTACGCTGCTGTTGGCCCTTCCTTTTCGGATGCTGGCCCTCTACATCCAGACACAAGTATCTTCACAGCGGAAGCTTACGCGATACTTCTGGCAGCTAAACACATTAAACAATTACAAATACAAACAGCAGTAATTTATACAGACTCCCTCAGTGTGGTAACGGCTCTGCACAGTCCTAAAAAACGAAAAAAACCCTGTCCTTGTCTCACTTTACTCCATATTTTGCACACTCTACGCACTCAACCAACATGTTGTGATGTGCTGGGTGCCAGGGCACCGTGAGATCCAAGGCAACGTGAGGGCGGATCAGCTCGCTGCATCCGTCCGCAAAAACACTGCCCCTACACCCATATCCATCCCGGTCCTTGATCTGAAGCACTCTCTCAAACGAAACCTCAGGGACTACTGGCAGAGCAAGTGGGATACACACACACAAAACAAACTACACGTTACCAGTATCAAAATCACGTCTAACAGAGGTAACACTAACAAGACTCAGGATAGGACACATATACACGACACACACACATCTTTTGTCCGGTGGTGATCCACCATTGTGTGATAAATGTGGTGAGACATTAACAGTTCTTTACCTTTTAATTCAATGTAAACATTTAGACACTCTAAGAAGACAACACTTCCCACTATCTTACCGACAACATATGCCTTTACACCCTGCAATGTTCGTCGGTAAGGAACCGCTTTTTAGTCACAAATCATTATTAGCGTTTTTAAAGGAAATTCATAATTTTCATATCATATACCTGGGCATACCGTAGCACGACCTCTCTAGAGAGGTTTTTGCTGCGGTGGCTACACAGGAAAGCACTTGCGTCACGGCCCTTGCACGCAAGGGTACTAACGTGTGAGGTACTTGTGCTAATGCCATACATGTCCACCATCGTTTTTCATTATCACCAACTTTTGTCACCTATTCACACCATGCACACTTTCACGGCATAGTCATGATTTTATTACTTGTATGTTTTTACCCACTTTACTGCGAGGAATTTTAGGGCCCTTATACAGCCGCTAATCACAACCATTGTCCACATTCCTGTCTCATGAACTGGCGCTCTTTGGCCATCAAATGGCCCTTGCGCCAAAAAACACCATATATCATCATTAGTATAGACAGAAAGAAACTTGGTCACGTGACATACTTCAAAATTTTGCAGAATGCCATCAGAGTCCCGTTTGTCAGAGTTGCAGTTTTTCTATATTAAAGGCAGATGTTAGCATATGGGCTTAATTTTTTTTTGCTTCGGCGTTATGTTCGGGTGAACCTTACGCTACAGGTTACTGCTTGCACTACTGTGGTGTGGTGTGATGTGGTGCGCACGCGCGCGCGCGCGTGCGTGCGTGTGTGTGTGTGTGTGCGCGCGTGCGTGTGTGTGCGTGCGTGTGTGTGTGTGCGTGTGTCTGTGTGTGCGTGTGTGTGTGTGTGTGCGCGCCTACCACGTCTTTGTCGTTTACGGCCCAGTCTACGTACACATATATACACTCGTCTCATGCAGCTCATTCAAGACCATGGCACCTTATTTTGTCAGCCGCAGAGAAGGTTCATATATGCTTCTCCCTGAGAACAATTGAGGCTTGGGCCAGTTGGTGATGCATATTTGATGGAATGAAGTGCTATGAATGGCTCTCCTCAACACATAAGTCTAAGCAACACCTCCTGTGTCTCTGCTTTTGTTGCCCGTTAATTGCGCTTCATTTGATCAAGTATGCTCATCCATATAACTGCCAGCGTTTCAAGGGGTTTTTCAGTGTACACCCCACTCGCATGGGTGTAGCTTCATCCAACACCCATAGTTTAGGGGTGTTCATAAACACCTAATAAAGTAGGGTGTAACGTTTCTTTACACCCTACTGTTCAGGGTGTTTCTAAACACCTTATTGTTTAGGGTGTTCCTAGACACCCTAAGAGGGTGTTGCCCACACAGTAAAACTTTTTGCACCCAAAAGGGTGTAAAAAGAGTGCTTTTACGAGAAAGCACCTTTTGCAACACCCTTTAACACCTATAAATGGTCGATTGAAAAAAAAGCACTCTTTTGTTTGGGTGCTTGCCTCGATAGCACCCTAAAATAGGCTCTAAGGGTGCTTTTGTGCCTGAAAAGGGTGTAGGTGCCGATTCATCGGATGGAATATGCAGCATAAGAAGAACACATAATTATAATATTTGAGATTTTACGTCTCAAAAACCTCGATATGATTATGAGGGTCGTCGTAGTGGAGAGCTGCAGATTTTCACCATTTGGTGTTCTTTAATGAGCGCTCATATCGCACAGTGCAAGGGCTTCCACATTTTCGCCTCCGCCTTAATTCGACTGCCACGGCCGGCATCGAACCCGCGACCTTCGGATTGGTGGCTGAGCAGCGCAGCTACTGCACGAATATGTAGACCTTGCGTTAAATGACGGCCTAATTGACTTAGAATGTGTGAAGGTGCTCTCCGAATACAGCAAATGTCAGCAGAAGCAAATCGCGTTTCATCTATAATGGCAATTAACTGCAATCCATGTTACGAAAGCTTTCCTTAGCGTTGGTTATAAGCTACATGTTTGCTGTGGATTATATACAGGAACATAATGTTCGCCCGAGTATGGGTGTGTGTGCGTGAGCCTGCGCATGTGTTCGCGTGTAAGCGCGATTGTGTGTACACTTGTGCATGTGTGCGTGCGCGTGTATGTGCGAGTCCGTGCTTGTGTTAGCGTGCCTATGCACATGTGTACGCCCATGCATGCGTGCGTTTACGGTCGCGTGTGTGTGTTGCCGTATGTGTGTATACGTGTATGTGTGTGCGCCTGTGAATATGTATGCGTGTGTAGCAGCCCGTGCGCCCTCAAATTTCGTGTGTGTGTGCGGGGGGGGGGGGCACTGCTTCTCAGTGTTTAAGGTCCCACACCTGTTCAGACTGGGAGTATATATAGGAGGTGGCTTAAGAAATGGCGGTGGTCAACGCACTGTACACGGACTATTCAGTACATGGAAAACAGCTGCACACTTTCGTACCAAATCATTGCTTACGAACTTGCTGTGGTAGCTGATTAGGTCCGCTGAGGCGCTTCTACGCTCGAAAACGTGGGTTATGACCAATTCACACGGAAAGCTGTCACTGCACTTATGCACAACCATCGTTTATATTAACAACGTTTAACAAGAACGTGCCCTGCCTTTGCTACAGGTGCTTAGCAGGCTCATTGGGCAACCATATGAAATTATGTGCTGATCATGTGGTCAGCAAAAAGTTTGTTATAACAACCTCGGCACGTTTCCTGGTGCGTGACAAGCCTTGTAATAAACATCCGCGACTGTGGATTAATTTGTTCCAGCTTCGACTACGCATTCAGTGTTTGCGGCACCATACGCGGAATAGCCAGACACAGACAATGCGAAAAGAAATTCCTCTGGAAAAAGGTGTGGCGATGCTCTCCCGCTAATGCCACCGAGGACAAAATAATTATTGTTTCTGGCCATTCCATGGTGCACTTTGTTTTCGGCAAGTTTTGCTTCACTATTTTTCGCCCACTGCAATCACATTCCGTCAAAATACTCAAAGAACCCGAGGCTGGTAAATAATCTGCGTCGCTGTGCCACTGGCTGGGAGGAGAGTTGCCGTTTACAAGGAGTCATTCCGCGCCGAACGGCCGTCCGCCGTATGCGCCTAGCGTTTGCCTTTCGGCGCCACCTTGGTGGGTTTCCCGCTCCTCCCCCCCAGCTCACCCCGGCCAGCGTTGCTCCCACAACGGCGGCGTAGATAAGCGAAGAGTTGCGTCACCGAACACCTGCGTGGACAGCTGCGGCGCCGCCACGCCGCCGCCACGCCGCCGCCAGTGCCTCCTCCTTCTCTCTCTCAACGTTGCTCCCTCTGTCTCATCGTCTTTCAAATGCGTTGCGTTGGTCTGGGGTCTTGGTCGCTGTGTGTGTTCTAGCGAACAGGCGCATATTCAATGGTGGTCACGCATGACACCGTGTTCGAAGTGACGCTCGGATTAAGGAATATTCATGGAGTGGCGGACACGGACAACGTGGGCCTGTTAACGGTGAGTGTACTGTTTTCGTAGGTAGTAATCATACAGCGCTAGCTGGGCGCCTGCAGCAGCTCTGCCGAAGTAGGCTGCCAGCCATTTACAACAGCATGCGTTTGCGGGCCTGTTGCAGATGCCCGATTAAGCGTGTGACTTAACGAGTTCACACTGCTATGTGCGATGTTGTGTAAGTGCCTGCATCACTCATACAGTGAGTGATGTGATCACTTAACAAGGGCGGGATTAGTTGCTGATCGCACATTGTCTCTATACTGCACAAAGTGATTGATATTGTTTTAAGATGTGCTTTGGGCTACATCGTAATAACTTTTCTATTAATACTCAAATGTGCAACGTGCTTCTGTAGGTGTAAGCGTAAAAAAAGAAAGAAAAAGCAAAAATTATGTACAGAGGCGCACTGTACGAAATGGCTTTTTTTGCTTAAAGACGGTATAGTTGGAGGTGCTGATATGCCGCGTTGCTCCCAGCACGTGCGCCTCGGTCTTTTAAGCTATTTAGGACAAGCGCCACCAGCAACAGGGAAAGATCTAGCAGACTTCCAAAGGCGCGTTGTTGTGGCCATCGCCGTGCGTTGTTTTTCCTCGTTTCTGTTTGCTGTTTTCGTGCTTCGCTTTCATCTGCGATAATGTTCGGCGTTATAACAGAATCGAGAAAGTATACGTGACTGTTTGAGCTATGTGCGGTTGCTCTAGCATAAGCCATGGCTGCTGCAACGTAGTCGGCGTCCGCGTGCGTTGCCGCGTTCGAGCGCTCTTACTTGCGTGATTGTGTTTAACTGAGTATTTAGGCACGGGTTACGTTTGTAAATCCCGTAGTCAATAATCGCTAATAGCGTGCCCCTGATTGCCATCAGAGGATGGGCTTGGTTGTCGAAATATGCCAGACGCTTTTTCTGAAAGCAAGCTTTGAAAATTTTTTTTAAAGAAGTACTTTATTACGTGCAAGGCAGTGCCTATTGCAGGCCCGCAACTCTTCAAAAACTGGACGAGCTATCACATCTTTTATCAAATTACAATGAATTAAGATGATTGAATTATAGATGACGAATTTCTGTGCTAGATTAGGTGCACAAAACACATGTTCGCAGCCCTACGTCTAGAAAGCAGGCAAATAGGAAGCACAGCGTCAAATTTGAATTAGATTTCATTGACGGAGCGTCTTGTGAGGGTAGAAAGAACGAGAAAATTGTTCATTTTTGATGCCCTTATAGAGGCAGTCAGAATTGCACTGATTGGTGACTTGTAATAATTCCTCAGATTGTTAGAGGCGTGATTAAAGTCAGTAAATCTTTTACTTTTTTTTGCAGACCTCTTCGCTAGTGCCACGCCCAAGATCATTTGTTCTCATGTAAAAGAGAAAGCAGAGATGTCTTCACTGTTTGTACATGAAGAGGTGAGTTTATTGTGCATTTTGATTGATGTTACATATTCTGAGCGTTGTACTTTAGGAATTGTTTTTCACACTGGCTCACTACCCTATAAAGAATTTGATTCTTAGGTGAGTTCAGGCTTTCGTAAGTGGCATTTTCGAGCTGTAGTCTTACACTTCACCTCATTTCGGGAATTCGCTGTATGGTGGATTATCTTTATCATACGAAATTATTAGAATGTATGGGTTGTATGCTTCGAGTTCAGTGTAATGTCAATTACACGCCATTTCTAAGGATACACACTACACATTCTTTATATATGGTGCTGCCAGAACAGCACGAACATCCTTTTAAGAGAAGTCATGTTTGCTCTTATTACAGGATGAGAGGGTGCCGCTGACGTCCTGCGTAGTCTACCCACCGGCCCCAGTCTAGAGCAAGCCTACTTCCTGAACCTCCACATGGATAACCGAAAAATCTTCCGTGTCAGTAATGACTAAGAAGGAGTGACAGCACTGATGAGTTGATTTTTTTTAATTTCAACATTGTCTACGGCCGCAAGGCCTTTTAACAACCACCGTGATTGAGCGGATTTTTCTCGGCGTGAGTTTTGAGTTTATCAAAGAAGTTGTTCAGGCAGTACGACGCTGAAAATTTTAGTGTCACAATGCCTGAACAACTTTTTCTAGTGTGGTCATGATAGATGAACAAACATTGTTATTTGTGTAAGTTATTTTGCTTGAATATAGCTGGACCATTCCATGCCAAACGACCCAGCCACTTTGGCGACCATCTGAATTGTATTTGAAAAAAAAGTGCTGACTTACTGCGTTGAAAACAGTGAACTGCTAGAATATTTCAGCGAGAAAAAAAGTTTTGTTCATGTGGCTGGCTTATAACTTCCTGGCATAATGCCGTCTGTGTGCTGTTTGTGGAAATTTTCGTTTTAAAACTACCGCTTATTTTTTCTAAAGCAATCTACCTGTTAAGTAAATGTGCTTCTGTAAGGTTTTTGAAAGTCTATAATATTAGTGCAATTTGTTTGCCACATTTGCTTCCAAGAATAAAGCCAAAATGTGTTATGTTTGCATTTTTATTGCAATATTGCACTTTGTATGAATATCTGAGCAGTGAATACTTACTCCACAGAAGGTATATTTTGAGGAAAAAATATGTTTAGACCTCTCAAGCTGCTGAAATATACGAGAAAATATCACAAATTTCACAAAATTGTGATTTTTGTCCGCATTGAGATGCAATTTGCTCCATGTTGTGATACAATGAAAACTCTTCATTATACCTAAATTGTAAGAAAATGAAATTCTTACTGTAATAAAAATCTTATCGCAAAAAGGACAGGAAAGAGCGCTGTCAACTGAATTTTATTGAAGGTGCTACGAGCGTTTTTATACTGAGCACAAGACCAGGGCTCATCTGCAACAACACATGTGTGACCATGACAAAATATTTTTAACCGAGAAAAGAATACTCTTTTTCGGAAAAGATAAGTGAAGGTGTACTGATGCATTGATCCTTGGCCTTCCTGATAAAGAGTTCTAAAATCTCTCATTTTTCTGCTTGCTTTTTTTTCAAAAACCGTGTTTTATGAAACCTAGGACTACACTTACATTCTTTACGGTGTCCGGCCATGAGACTACTATAGCTCTTCTTAACATTTAAACCATGCTGTCTTGCTTGATCATTGAAGCATTGCCCAGTTTGTCCTGTTTACTTTTCCACATGTTAGCGGTATCTTATACACATTAGATTGGCATTCAGTAAACCTATTCTAGTGACGAATGGTGCAAGATTGACTATTCCTGTTGCTGTGAGTACATACACTTTTGAAAGCTTGCAAGGGGTGGAAAACAACAATGTCATATCTGCTGGTTATGTGTGTAAAAATTTTTAGAGTGTGCCTCGAAAGTGAGACGTGTCTCGGTTGCGTAGTTCGACAATTTCAGGCAATCCAAGTCGTCCTCATTTTGTTTAATAAGGGTGGCGTCACTCTGGTTAAGGCAAATTGAGTTTTGAACACTGTGATAGCATGCAGCTGGGTCAAAGAAGCAATACACGTGCGAATGCTGAAGTTTGGCGGCTGTCGTACCTTGAAATATTTTCTGGGGTCGTCTTTGCCTAGAAAGTGAAGTAGACTCTGCATGTCTGGTCGCAGGCCACCCCGAGCCAGCATAGATTTGTATCTGTGGTTTTGGCGTATTGTAATGATGGTGGCAAAAAACAAAGGAACTGGCCTGAATCAGTTGCGGTGATGTCTCCCACTGGCACACAGCTTTTGCGTTATGTATGACGCTGTATACACCGTAAGCGCAGGGTAGGGTGTATTTTTCTGGGAAAGGCATACTAAGGAAGCTCTTTAAAGAGGGGCAAGTACATTCGCGCAAAATTACTGACCAATTATTTGCGAATGATGTAGAATGACTGACTGCAGTGACACACCGCCATCGAATATCACCAATGGCTCACCCATATCAACACCAGTGATGACGATAGGTGGTTGACAAGCTCGGACAAGGGTTATCCTCCTCGGCATGTTTCACCACAGAAGAGTTCCAGCGTAGCAGAAGCCCATTGTGGTCGAAATGCCGAAACACCAGTGTGGTCTTTCGATTTAGGTGCACCTTCAAGAAACCCCTGTTTCTCTGGAGACCAACGCTGCAACTTACCTCTAGACATACTGTTGTACTTTTTTTGACACTTCAGAATTTTCAAACTGCGCACCAAACTTAACCTTCCTAGCGCTGACAATCTTGGGATAAAATATTTTAACAGGAGGGCCACCTCCCGCACTACATGTAAAAACTAACGCTGAATTCTAATTTACCACTCTGGCTATCCGCGTTAATAAACACCCTCGCAATGCACGTAGGGCCTTAAATTCATTCTGGAACTCCCAATTCTGAGATATGGTTTACAACTAGAGACATTTAATCAGTAGGACAATGTTTGCGAAGATTGTTGATGACCCAAGTGCTTGTAATGCCAGCGTAGGTAAGCTTGCATGACTTTTTTATTCATTGGCTCATGTTTAGTTGGCTAGAAATATTCGGGCAGCAACGGACCCTTTCAAGAGCGGCTGCAGCATCCTGTGAAGACGTTCTCTGACTACGCGTTGAGTATATGCGATATTGACCGCTGTGATTTAGTTCAGGTATCTTGCTTGCTTACAAAAATTTTGTTAATCACGGTACGCATTGACGGTGGCGCTTCACATTTTTGATCGGGTGCAAATGAAATTCCCCGCGCTCAAAGCAGAATTTAGGCTACTTTCAACTGGAACTTTGCTCAGTCCGCTGCCTATTTCTGGATTTATCAACGCCTTTTTCACGAGTGATGATTACGGTGAGTTCGCCCATTCTTTTGTCCATTTTTATTCTCTGACAAGTCTCTTGTTTCTGCTTTCAGAGCCACCGGCATTTTTTTTTCTTGTTTCAAAGTTTTACAAACCCTCATTATGTAAGTATTGTTGCCGCGCTGCAGTGGTCTTGTGGCTAAGGTACTCGGCGTCTGACGCGCACGTCGCGGGATCGAAGCCTGGCTTTGTCGGCTGCATATTTGACGGAGGCAAAAATCCTGTAGGCCCCTGTGATCTGATTTTGGTGCATGTTAAAAAAGTACAGGTGGTCGATATTTCTGGAGCCCACCACTACGGCGTCACTCGAATCATATGGTGGTTTTGGGACGTTGAACATCATACATCGTCATCACTATAATGTAAGTATTGGCTTCTATAGGATTATGTGCGTGGCCTACACTGCCTGTAATGAAAACCGCCTTTGTGTTTGTCCGCGAAGTGGGAAAACTGAAGTAAAGTTTTTCGTAACACAAGCCATATGCAATGAAATGCAAAAATTGAGGACTAATACACGTGCTTGTGCTTGCAATGTTTAGAGGTCGTGCGATGTCGGCCTAATTCGGACTGAAGCGCTTACATCAGAGCCAACATTACCTTTAGTGGCAATATTTTGCAGTGACATGATGCAGTTAGCACAAGCAATTGCTAGTTGTAGCCGTTATAATGAAAACAGTCCCGTTTACATCAATGAGTACTGTACATAAAAAATGAACAGTAAAACATGAAAAGTATGAGACATTTTCACTGCATAGTATCGTTTCAAGCTCCGAAACAATATATGAGTGAATATCGCTCTCGCGAAAAAATTCTGTAGTGCTGAATAAATATACCTTTCAGAAATGCACGTTTAAGGCGTGCTCGATTATTCAGAAGCCGCACACGTGAGAACCCACTTACGATTAATCTGATTGAATACCCTTACGCAAGAAAACGCGAGTGTGCTTCTTTTATCCTTGACTCAATTTTTACACTTGCCCCGCGGTGGTGGTCTAGTGGCTAAGGTACTCTGCTGCTGACCCGCGTGTAGCGGGGTTGAATCCCGGCTGCGGAGGCTGCATTTTTGATGGAGGCGAAAACGCTGTAGGCCCGTGTGCTCTTATTTGGGTGCACGCCAAAGAACTCCAGGTTGTCGCAATTTGCGGAGTCCTCCACTATGGCGCCTCTTCTAACCATGTGATGGTTTTGGGACGTTGGCTCCACATATCAATAAAATAAATTTATTGTACACTTATAAAAAATGTAATTGTCGCTTTATTTGTGACTTTCAGCTTTCCACGCAATATACTCTGTATGTTACCATGCATTCCCATATAAGCAGTCGCTATGCTTTTCAAACGTTGTTTTTTTCTTTCTTGTGTGAGAACCAGAACTTCTTTTCTGCTCACGGCAGTAAAAACGTTTACGCCACTAAGCACGAAAAATGGCCGATGCCAGTAAGATATAATAACATCGTCGGGGAAGCAATGCCATCTCTGCACACGTGAATATACGTGACTATTAGTATGCTGAAAAGTTTAGTAAAGTGCGGAGAACGTACCTTTGGTTTCATTGCGAACAAAGACGATTACGGACAAGACTTAGGAGGAGCACTGACTGTGCGTTGTCTTCAGCTTCTAAAGCCTTTACACACACATTAGGGATTGGTTATAGGCTTTCAGAACTTTGACTATCTTTTCAGACATGTCAAAGTTGCATGTGTATATGTTTAGAAAAGCACGTCGACTCTCTCTAGAACCTGAAGTCATAACAAAACATGACTGTCCAAATAAAAAGCTCAATGCATGACCTTTCTAAAGAGAGCCAGTGTGCCTCTCTAAAAGAGTGGCATATATCCGAGTCTCACAATGAAAAATGATAGTCAAAGAACGCTTTTTTCTTTTCTTGTTGTGCAATAAATATCATTACTTCAGATTTCGCGGGACTGGAAGAACTTTAGAAGTTAACTGAGTTCTGAAATACCGATAGTAGAATGAAAACAAAGAATGTCTATTACATCAATGCATTTCTATCAATGCAGCTCGAAGTCCAGTAACTATTTTGCATAAGAGCAAGGCAAATGTGGTCATTTTTGTAGTTCACTACTTCGTGAACAACGGTAGCCGTCGTGTTTTACCTCGAAACTTGCTTTGAACCCAAACCTTACTACGTGCCGGTACGCACTTGTAGATAGCGACTTCACGTTTCCGTAAGGCCGTAGTCATTTAGGCTATCCAAGATTACTACTTTTGCTCTTTGAGTCCACGAATGCTTCGAGGACCGTGGAAATCAACAAAATTGAGTTTATTGCCACTAAAAATGCCCAATACTTTCGCGAACAAAGAGTACATCCAACCCTCCGATTTTTCCTTCCGCATCAAATTAACGAGCATTAACTGTAATCCAGGTTCTACGAAGAGCTTGACACAGAGTTCATGTGGCCTCGGGATTGAAAACACGAGATGAAATTTGAGTGCTTGTCTCGTGTACTCTTACTCCTTCGGTCCTTGTTTCGAATACATTACTATATATCTTTGTTTCGTATGCATACTATATTTAGATTGAAGCAGTCATGGCAGTGTTTCGTATGCATACTATATTTAGATTGAAGCAGTCATGGCAGCGCAAGGTATACGCAAAGTTGAACACGGCTTTGAAAATCACGGCCACCGTAGTTGCCCCTAATGTAGTCCATGAAAATCAAGAACAATTAGGTGATTGTTTATTAAACCTTAAAAAACCGCTTTTCTTTTTATTAACAGAGAAACAACTTTATGGCATTTTCTTTGTTGTAATCTTTTTTTCGCGCACACGCTCTTGGTAAATGAACGTTTTTCTAGTTTTCGTGGGCCAAATATGGCAGTTGCGTGCAGCACCCGTGATTTCTTGTGCATGCTGTCTCCGATTGTTTGATTTTGCATAACGATGACTTGGTTTAATAAATAAAGTAAGCAATGAACAACAACTACTCGCACTTTATTATTCCCAGCTTTTGTTCGATTGGACGCACGGAGGGAGAGCAGACCTAAACGCCCCATCGCAGTCGCAAAATATTTAAAAGAACGTTTTGCGGAAGGATTCTTCGCAATGAATGTTACTGGCAGTAGAGTCAATAAGCCATGATATCTGGCGTCATTTGTGAATTACTGCTGCTTTTTTGTGTGCCATGCCACCGCGTCTGTGGCTATTACGAAGGAAATGGGTTTTAGTGTGTTCTCTGCGTACCGTTGCGCTGCACCTACAGCTCCTCGGCAGGAAGTGAATGTTTTGCGTGCACTATGTCACATCAGGAGCTTTTTTAGCGCTTTTTTTCTGTATTCCGTGCCACAGCAATGCTCCTAGGGAGCAGCTATTTAGTATTGTTTTTCGAGTCCTGTGTCGCACCGTCCGCGGCGCTTTCGCAGCAGCTCTTTTAGAGCTTTATTCACGTACCGTGCCTTAGCATCCATGTTCCTAGGAAGCAGCTCTTTAACAAGTTTTTCTAGCTCTATACATCGCAGCCGCTGCGGCTTTTTCGTAAAACCACTTTTGGTGTTTTTTCGCGTACCACGCCACAGCACCCACGCTCTTCAGGAGTAGCTCGTTAGCATCTTTTTTTAGCACTAGGTCGCAAAGTTCATGGCTCTTTCGCAGGTGCACTTTTGCCGTTTTTTTGCATACCTTGCCACGGCATCTATGCTTCTTTGGAGGGTTTTTTTAGTGTTGTTCGAGTGCTATGTCGCAGCGTCCAAGGCTCTTTCGCAGGAGCACTTTTGGCACTTTTTCCGCGTACCACGTCAGTCCACACTCATCTGGAGGAGCTGTTGGCGTATTTTTGAGCGTTATGTCACTGCGACCACGGCCCTTTTGCGAGAGCACTTTTTCGCGGGAGCACTCTCGGTGCTTTTTCCGCGTCACAGTGTCCACACTGATCGGCAGGAGTATGCTAGCGTGTTTTTCGAACGCTATGTCACTGCGACGACGACCTTTCGCGAGAGCACTTTCGGTGCTTTTTCCGCGTCACAGCGTCCACGCTCATCAATATGCTAGCGTGTATTTCGAGCGCTATGTAACTGCGACCGCGGCCTTTTAGTGGGGGTACTTTCGGTGCTTTTTCCGCGTCACAGCGTCCACGCTCATCTGCAGGAGTATGCTAGCGTGTTTTTCGAGCGCTATGTCACTGCGACCACGACCCTTTCGCGGGAGGACTTTCGGTGCTTTTTCCACGTCACAGTTTCCACGCTCATTGACAGGAGTATGCTAGCGTGTTTACCGAGCGCTATGTAACTGCGACCGCGGCCCTTTAGTGGGGGTACTTTCGGTGCTTTTTCCGCGTCACAGCGTCCATGCTCATCTGCAGGAGTATGCTAGCGTGTTTTTTGAGCGCTATGTCACTGCGACCACGACCCTTTCGCGGGAGGACTTTCGGTGCTTTTTCCACGTCACAGTTTCCACGCTCATTGACAGGAGTATGCTAGCGTGTTTACCGAGCGCTATGTAACTGCGACCGCGGCCCTTTAGTGGGGGTAATTTCGGTGCTTTTTCCGCGTCACAGCGTCCACGCTCATCTGCAGGAGTATGCTAGCGTGTTTTTCGAGCGCTATGTCACTGCGACCACGACCCTTTCGCGGGAGCACTTTCAGTGCTTTTTCCGCGTCACAGTTTCCACGCTCATTGACAGGAGTATGCTAGCGTGTTTATCGAGCGCTATGTCACTGCGACCACGACCCTTTCGCGGGAGCACTTTCGGTGCTTTTCCCGCGTCACAGTGTCCACGCTCATCGGCAGGAGTATGCTAGCGTGTTTTTCGAGCGCTATGCCACTGCGACCACGACCCTCTCGCGAGAGCACTTTCGGTGCTTTTTCTGCGTCACAGCGTCTACGCTCATCTGCAGGAGTATGCTAGCGTGTTTTTCGAGCGCTATGTCACTGCGACCACGACCCCTTTCGCGGGAGCACTTTCGGTGCTTTTTCCGCGTCACAGCGTCTACGCTCATCGGCAGGAGTATGCTAGCGTGTTTTTCGAGCGCTATGTCACTGCGACCACGACCCTTTCGCGGGAGCACTTTCGGTGCTTTTTCTGCGTCACAGTGTCCACGCTCATCGGCAGGAGTTTGCTAGCGTGTTTTTTGAGCGCTATGCCACTGCGACCACGACCCTCTCGCGAGAGCCCTTTCGGTGCTTTTTCTGCGTCACAGTGTCCACGCTCATCTGCAGGGGTATGCTAGCGTGTTTTCGAGCGCTATGTCACTGCGACCACGACCCTCTCGCGAGAGCACATTCGGTGCT
This sequence comes from Rhipicephalus annulatus, assembly GCA_013436015.1. Classification (NCBI taxonomy): domain Eukaryota; kingdom Metazoa; phylum Arthropoda; class Arachnida; order Ixodida; family Ixodidae; genus Rhipicephalus; species Rhipicephalus annulatus. The sequence continues at coordinate 111,635 of WOVY01013071.1, forward strand.
TTTTCCGCGTCACAGCGTCTACGCTCATCGGCAGGAGTATGCTAGCGTGTTTTTCGAGCTCTATGCCACTGCGACCACGACCCTTTCGCGAGAGCCCTTTCGGTGCTTTTTCCGCGTCACAGCGTCTACGCTCATCTGCAGGAGTATGCTAGCGTGTTTTTCGAGCGCTATGTCACTGCGACCACGACCCTCCCGAAGCACCGAATGTGCTCTCGCGGCCTCCCGCGAGAGCACATTCGGTGCTTTTTCTGCGTCACAGCGTCTACGCTCATCTGCAGGAGTATGCTAGCGTGTTTTTCGAGCGCTATGCCACTGCGACCACGACCCCTCTCGCGAGAGCCCTTTCGGTGCTTTTTCTGCGTCACAGTGTCCATGCTCATCTGCAGGGGTATGCTAGCGTGTTTTTCGAGCGCTATGTCACTGCGACCACGACCCTCTCGCGAGAGCCCTTTCGGTGCTTTTTCTGCGTCACAGTGTCCACGCTCATCTGCAGGGGTATGCTAGCGTGTTTTTTCGAGCGCTATGTCACTGCGACCACGACCCTCTCGCGAGAGCACATTCGGTGCTTTTTCCGCGTCACAGCGTCTACGCTCATCGGCAGGAGTATGCTAGCGTGTTTTTCGAGCGCTATGCCACTGCGACCACGACCCTCTCGCGAGAGCCCTTTCGGTGCTTTTCCGCGTCACAGCGTCTACGCTCATCTGCAGGAGTATGCTAGCGTGTTTTTCGAGCGCTATGTCACTGCGACCACGACCCTTTCGCGGGAGCACTTTCGGTGCTTTTTCGGCGTCACAGTGTCCCCGCTCATCGGCAGGAGTATGCTAGCCTGTTTTTCGAGCGCTATGCCACTGCGACTACGACCCTCTCGCGAGAGCACTTCGGTGCTTTTTCCGCGTCACAGTGTCAACGCTCATCGGCAGGAGTATGCTAGCCTGTTTTTCGAGCGCTATGTCACTGCGACTACGACCCTCTCGCGAGGAGCACATTCGGTGCTTTTTCCGCGTCGCAGCGTCTACGCTCATCGGCAGGAGTATGCTAGCGTGTTTTTCGAGCGCTATGTCACTGCGACCACGACCCTCTCGCGAGAGCACTTTCGGTGCTTTTTTCGCGTCACCGCGTCTACGCTCATCGGCAGGAGTATGCTAGCGTGTTTTTTCGAGCGCTATGCCACTGCGACTACGACCCTCTCGCGAGAGCACTTCGGTGCTTTTTCCGCGTCACAGTGTCAACGCTCATCGGCAAGAGTATGCTAGCCTGTTTTTCGAGCGCTATGTCACTGCGACTACGACCCTCTCGCGAGAGCACATTCGGTGCTTTTTCCGCGTCGCAGCGTCTACGCTCATCGGCAGGAGTATGCTAGCGTGTTTTTCGAGCGCTATGCCACTGCGACTACGACCCTCTCGCGAGAGCACTTCGGTGCTTTTTCCGCGTCACAGTGTCAACGCTCATCGGCAGGAGTATGCTAGCCTGTTTTTCGAGCGCTATGTCACTGCGACTACGACCCTCTCGCGAGAGCACATTCGGTGCTTTTTCCGCGTCGCAGCGTCTACGCTCATCGGCATGAGTATGCTAGCGTGTTTTTCGAGCGCTATGTCACTGCGACCACGACCCTCTCGCGAGAGCACTTTCGGTGCTTTTTTCGCGTCACAACGTCTACGCTCATCGGCAGGAGTATGCTAGCGTGTTTTTCGAGCGCTATGTCACTGCGACCACGACCCTTTCGCGGGAGCACTTTCGGTGCTTTTTCCGCGTCACAGTGTCCACGCTCATTGACAGGAGTTTGCAAGCGTGTTTTTGGAGCGCTTTGCCACTGCGACCACGACCCTCTCGCGAGAGCCCTTTCGGTGCTTTTTCCGCGTCACAGTGTCCACGCTCATCTGCAGGAGTATGCTAGCGTGTTTTTTGAGCGCTATGTCACTGCGACCACGACCCTCTTGCGAGAGCACTTTCGGTGCTTTTTCCGCGTCACAGCGTCTACGCTCATCGGCAGGGAGTATGCTAGCGTGTTTTTCGAGCGCTATGCCACTGCGACCACGAACCTCTCGCGAGAGCCCTTTCGGTGCTTTTTCCGCGTCACAGCGTGTACGCTCATCTGCAGGAGTATGCTAGCGTGTTTTTCGAGCGCTATGTCACTGCGACCACGACCCTTTCGCGGGAGCACTTTCGGTGCTTTTTCCGCGTCACAGTGTCCACGCTCATCGGCAGGAGTATGCTAGCGTGTTTTTCGAGCGCTATGTCACTGCAACCATGACCCTCTTGCGAGAGCACTTTCGGTGCTTTTTCCGCGTCACAGCGTCTACGCTCATCGGCAGGAGTATGCTAGCGTGTTTTTCGAGCGCTATGCCACTGCGACCACGAACCTCTCGCGAGAGCCCTTTCGGTGCTTTTTCCGCGTCACAGCGTCTACGCTCATCTGCAGGAGTATGCTAGCGTGTTTTTCGAGCGCTATGTCACTGCGACCACGACCCTTTCGCGGGAGCACTTTCGGTGCTTTTTCCGCGTCACAGTGTCCACGCTCATCGGCAGGAGTATGCTAGCGTGTTTTTCGAGCGCTATGTCACTGCGACCATGACCCTCTTGCGAGAGCACTTTCGGTGCTTTTTCCGCGTCACAGCGTCTACGCTCATCGGCAGGAGTATGCTAGCGTGTTTTTCGAGCGCTATGCCACTGCGACCACGACCCTCTTGCGAGAGCACTTTCGGTGCTTTTTCCGCGTCACAGCGTCTACGCTCATCGGCAGGAGTATGCTAGCGTGTTTTTCGAGCGCTATGCCACTGCGACCATGACCCTCTTGCGTGAGCACTTTCGGTGCTTTTTCCGCGTCACAGCGTCTACGCTCATCGGCAGGAGTATGCTAGCGTGTTTTTTGAGCGCTATGCCACTGCGACCACGAACCTCTCGCGAGAGCCCTTTCGGTGCATTTTCCGCGTCACAGCGTCTACGCTCATCTGCAGGAGTATGCTAGCGTGTTTTTCGAGCGCTATGTCACTGCGACCACGACCCTTTCGCGGGAGCACTTCGGTGCTTTTTCCGCGTCACAGTGTCTACGCTCATCGGCAGGAGTATGCTAGCGTGTTTTTCGAGCGCTATGCCACTGCGACCACGACCCTCTCGCGAGAGCACTTTCGGTGTTTTTTCCGCGTCACAGCGTCTACGCTCATCGGCAGGAGTATGCTAGCGTGTTTTTCGAGCGCTATGTCACTGCGACCATGACCCTCTTGCGAGAGCACTTTCGGTGCTTTTTCCGCGTCACAGCGTCTACGCTCATCGGCAGGAGTATGCTAGCGTGTTTTTCGAGCGCTATGTCACTGCGACCACGACCCTTTCGCGGGAGCACTTTCGGTGCTTTTTCCACGTCACAGTGTCCACGGTCATCGGCAGGAGTATGCTAGCGTGTTTTTCGAGCGCTATGCCACTGCGACCACGACCCTTTCGCGGGAGCACTTTCGGTGCTTTTTCCGCGTCACAGTGTCCACGCTCATCGGCAGGAGTATGCTAGCGTGTTTTTCGAGCGCTATGCCACTGCGACCACGACCCTTTCGCGGGAGCACTTTCGGTGCTTTTTCCGCGTCACAGTGTTCACGCTCATCGGCAGGAGTATGCTAGCGTGTTTTTCGAGCGCTATGTCACTGCGACCATGACCCTCTCGCGAGAGGACTTTCGGTGTTTTTTCCGCGTCACAGCGTCTACGCTCATCGGCAGGAGTATGCTAGCGTGTTTTTCGAGCGCTATGTCACTGCGACCACGACCCTTTCGCGGGAGCACTTTCGGTGCTTTTTCCGCGTCACAGTGTCCACGCTCATCGGCAGGAGTATGCTAGCGTGTTTTTCGAGCGCTATGTCACTGCGACCACGACCCTTTCGCGGGAGCACTTTCGGTGCTTTTTCCGCGTCACAGTGTCCACGCTCATCGGCAGGAGTATGCTGGCGTGTTTTTCGAGCGCTATGCCACTGCGACCACGACCCTTTCGCGGGAGCACTTTCGGTGCTTTTTCCGCGTCACAGTGTCCACGCTCATCGGCAGGAGTATGCTAGCGTGTTTTTCGAGCGCTATGTCACTACGACCATGACCCTCTTGCGAGAGCACTTTCGGTGCTTTTTCCGCGTCACAGCGTCTACGCTCATCGGCAGGAGTATGCTAGCGTGTTTTTCGAGCGCTATGCCACTGCGACCACGAACCTCTCGCGAGAGCCCTTTCGGTGCTTTTTCCGCGTCACAGCGTCTACGCTCATCCGCAGGAGTATGCTAGCGTGTTTTTCGAGCGCTATGTCACTGCGACCACGACCCTTTCGCGGGAGCACTTTCGGTGTTTTTTCCGCGTCACAGTGTCTATGCTCATCGGCAGGAGTATGCTAGCGTGTTTTTCGAGCGCTATGTCACTGCGACCACGACCCTTTCGCGGGAGCACTTTCGGTGCTTTTTCCGCGTCACAGTGTCCACGCTCATCGGCAGGAGTATGCTAGCGTGTTTTTCGAGCGCTATGCCACTGCGACCACGAACCTCTCGCGAGAGCCCTTTCGGTGCTTTTTCCGCGTCACAGCGTCTACGCTCATCTGCAGGAGTATGCTAGCGTGTTTTTCGAGCGCTATGTCACTGCGACCACGACCCTTTCGCGGGAGCACTTTCGGTGCTTTTTCCGCGTCACAGTGTCCACGCTCATCGGCAGGAGTAGGCTAGCGTGTTTTTCGAGAGCTATGTCACTGCGACCATGACCCTCTTGCGAGAGCACTTTCGGTGTTTTTTCCGCGTCACAGCGTCTACGCTCATCGGCAGGAGTATGCTAGCGTGTTTTTCAAGCGCTATGTCACTGCGACCACGACCCTTTCGCGGGAGCACTTTCGGTGCTTTTTCCGCGTCACAGTGTCCACGCTCATCGGCAGGAGTATGCTAGCGTGTTTTTCGAGCGCTATGTCACTGCGACCACGACCCTTTCGCGAGAGCACTTTCGGTGCTTTTTCCGCGTCACAGCGTCTACGCTCATCGGCAGGAGTATGCTAGCGTGTTTTTCGAGCGCTATGCCACTGCGACCACGAACCTCTCGCGAGAGCACTTTCGGTGTTTTTTCCGCGTCACAGTGTCCACGCTCATCGGCAGGAGTATGCTAGCGTGTTTTTCGAGCGCTATGCCACTGCCACCACGACCCCCTCGCGAGAGCACTTTCGGTGCATTTTCCGCGTCACAGCGTCTACGCTCATCGGCAGGAGTATGGAGCGTGTTTTTCGAGCGCTATGCCACTGCGACCACGAACCTCTCGCGAGAGCACTTTCGGTGTTTTTTCCGCGTCACAGCGTCTACGCTCATCGGCAGGAGTATGCTAGCGTGTTTTTCGAGCGCTATGTCACTGCGACCACGACCCTTTCGCGGGAGCACTTTCGGTGCTTTTTCCGCGTCACAGTGTCCACGCTCATCGGCAGGAGTATGCTAGCGTGTTTTTCGAGCGCTATGTCACTGCGACCACGACCCTTTCGCGAGAGCACTTTCGGTGCTTTTTCCGCGTCACAGTGTCCACGCTCATCGGCAGGAGTATGCTAGCGTGTTTTTCGAGCGCTATGTCACTGCGACCATGACCCTCTTGCGAGAGCACTTTCGGTGCTTTTTCCGCGTCACAGTGTCCACGCTCATCGGCAGGAGTATGCTAGCGTGTTTTTCGAGCGCTATGTCACTGCGACCACGACCCTTTCGCGAGAGCACTGTCGGTGCTTTTTCCGCGTCACAGCGTCTACGCTCATCGGCAGGAGTATGCTAGCGTGTTTTTCGAGCGCTATGCCACTGCGACCACGAACCTCTCGCGAGAGCCCTTTCGGTGCTTTTTCCGCGTCACAGCGTCTACGCTCATCTGCAGGAGTATGCTAGCGTGTTTTTCGAGCGCTATTTCACTGCAACCACGACCCTTTCGCGGGAGCACTTTCGGTGCTTTTTCCGCGTCACAGTGTCCACGCTCATCGGCAGGAGTATGCTAGCGTGTTTTTCGAGCGCTATGCCACTGCGACCACGACCCTCTCGCGAGAGCACTTTCGGTGTTTTTTCCGCGTCACAGTGTCCACGCTCATCGGCAGGAGTATGCTAGCGTGTTTTTCGAGCGCTATGCCACTGCGACCACGACCCTCTCGCGAGAGCACTTTCGGTGTTTTTTCCACGTCACAGTGTCCACGCTCATCTGCAGGAGTATGCTAGCGTGTTTTTCGAGCGCTATGCCACTGCGACCACGAACCTCTCGCGAGAGCCCTTTCGGTGCTTTTTCCACGTCACAGCGTCTACGCTCATCTGCAGGAGTATGCTAGCGTGTTTTTCGAGCGCTATATCACTGCGACCACGACCCTCTCGCGAGAGCACTTTCGGTGCTTTTTCCGCGTCACAGTGTCCACGCTCATCGGCAGGAGTATGCTAGCGTGTTTTTCGAGCGCTATGCCACTGCGACCACGACCCTCTCGCGAGAGCACTTTCGGTGTTTTTTCCGCGTCACAGTGTCCACGCTCATCGGCAGGAGTATGCTAGCGTGTTTTTCGAGCGCTATGCCACTGCCACCACGACCCCCTCTCGAGAGCACTTTCGGTGCTTTTTCCGCGTCACAGTGTCCACGCTCATAGGCAGGAGTATGCTAGCGTGTTTTTCGAGCGCTATGTCACTGCGACCACGACCCTTTCGCGAGAGCACTTTCGGTGCTTTTTCCGCGTCACAGTGTCCACGCTCATCGGCAGGAGTATGCTAGCGTGTTTTTCGAGCGCTATGTCACTGCGACCATGACCCTCTTGCGAGAGCACTTTCGGTGCTTTTTCCGCGTCACAGTTTCCACGCTCATCGGCAGGAGTATGCTAGCGTGTTTTTCGAGCGCTATGTCACTGCGACCACGACCCTTTCGCGAGAGCACTTTCGGTGCTTTTTCCGCGTCACAGTGTCCACGCTCATCGGCAGGAGTATGCTAGCGTGTTTTTCGAGCGCTATGCCACTGCGACCACGACCCTCTCGCGAGAGCACTTTCGGTGTTTTTTCCGCGTCACAGTGTCCACGCTCATCTGCAGGAGTATGCTAGCGTGTTTTTCGAGCGCTATATCACTGCGACCACGACCCTCTCGCGAGAGCACTTTCGGTGCTTTTTCCGCGTCACAGTGTCCACGCTCATCGGCAGGAGTATGCTAGCGTGTTTTTCGAGCGCTATGCCACTGCGACCACGACCCTCTCGCGAGAGCACTTTCGGTGTTTTTTCCGCGTCACAGTGTCCACGCTCATCGGCAGGAGTATGCTAGCGTGTTTTTCGAGCGCTATGCCACTGCCACCACGACCCCCTCTCGAGAGCACTTTCGGTGCTTTTTCCGCGTCACAGTGTCCACGCTCATAGGCAGGAGTATGCTAGCGTGTTTTTCGAGCGCTATGCCACTGCCACCACGACCCCCTCGCGAGAGCACTTTCGGTGCTTTTTTCCGCGTCACAGCGTCTACGCTCATCGGCAGGAGTATGCTAGCGTGTTTTTCGAGCGCTATGCCACTGCGACCACGACCCTCTCGCGAGAGCACTTTCGGTGCTTTTTCCGCGTCACAGTGTCCACGCTCATCGGCAGGAGTATGCTAGCGTGTTTTTCGAGCGCTATGTCACTGCGACCACGACCCTTTCGCGAGAGCACTTTCGGTGCTTTTTCCGCGTCACAGTGTCCATGCTCATCGGCAGGAGTATGCTAGCGTGTTTTTCGAGCGCTATGCCACTGCCACCACGACCCCCTCGCGAGAGCACTTTCGGTGCTTTTTCCGCGTCACAGCGTCTACGCTCATCGGCAGGAGTATGCTAGCGTGTTTTTCGAGCGCTATGCCACTGCCACCACGAACCTCTCGCGAGAGCACTTTCGGTGTTTTTTCCGCGTCACAGCGTCTACGCTCATCGGCAGGAGTATGCTAGCGTGTTTTTCGAGCGCTATGTCACTGCGACCACGACCCTTTCGCGGGAGCACTTTCGGTGCTTTTTCCGCGTCACAGTGTCCACGCTCATCGGCAGGAGTATGCTAGCGTGTTTTTCGAGCGCTATGTCACTGCGACCACGACCCTTTCGCGAGAGCACTTTCGGTGCTTTTTCCGCGTCACAGTGTCCACGCTCATCGGCAGGAGTATGCTAGCGTGTTTTTCGAGCGCTATGTCACTGCGACCATGACCCTCTTGCGAGAGCACTTTCGGTGCTTTTTCCGCGTCACAGTGTCCACGCTCATCGGCAGGAGTATGCTAGCGTGTTTTTCGAGCGCTATGTCACTGCGACCACGACCCTTTCGCGAGAGCACTTTCGGTGCTTTTTCCGCGTCACAGCGTCTACGCTCATCGGCAGGAGTATGCTAGCGTGTTTTTCGAGCGCTATGCCACTGCGACCACGAACCTCTCGCGAGAGCCCTTTCGGTGCTTTTTCCGCGTCACAGCGTCTACGCTCATCTGCAGGAGTATGCTAGCGTGTTTTTCGAGCGCTATGTCACTGCAACCACGACCCTTTCGCGGGAGCACTTTCGGTGCTTTTTCCGCGTCACAGTGTCCACGCTCATCAGCAGGAGTATGCTAGCGTGTTTTTCGAGCGCTATGCCACTGCGACCACGACCCTCTCGCGAGAGCACTTTCGGTGTTTTTTCCACGTCACAGTGTCCACGCTCATCGGCAGGAGTATGCTAGCGTGTTTTTCGAGCGCTATGCCACTGCCACCACGACCCCCTCGCGAGAGCACTTTTGGTGCTTTTTCCGCGTCACAGTGTCCATTCTCATCGGCAGGAGTATGCTAACGTGTATTTCGAGCGCTATGCCACTGCGACCACGACCCTTTCGTGGGAGCACTTCCGGTGATTTTTGCGCGTACTGCGTCACAGTGTCCATGTTTATCTGGAGAAATTTGTTAGCGTGTTTTTCGAGCACTCCTTCGCAGCGTCCGCGGCTCTTTCGCGGGAGAATTTCGGCGTTTTTTCTGCGTACCGTGTCATTGCGGCCGTGCTCCTCTGAAGGAGTTCGTTTTAGTGTGTTTTTTGAGCGCCACGTCGCAGTCTTTGCGGCTGTTTAGCGGATGCACTTTTCGCGCTTTTACCGCGTCCCATGCCATGCCGTCCATACTCCCCGGGAGGAGTTTTTCTGCGTGTTTTTGAGCGCTACTTCACCGCCTCCGAGGCTCTTTCGCAGAACCGCTCTTGGTGATTTCGCCGCTCACCATGGCCTAGCGACCACGTTCGTTCGGAGTATGTTAGCGTGTTTTCGAGCTATATGTCGGAGCGTCCATGGTTATTTCGCAGGAGCTCTTCAGCCGCTTTTTTTGTACTGTCCCACAGCGTTCATGCTCCTCGAAAAACGTCTTTCTAGCGTGATTTTGAGTGCTGTGTCGCAGTGTCTGTGGCTTTTTCGCAGCAGCTTTTAGCGCTTTTTTTACGTACCGTGCCTCAACGTCCACGCTCCTCGGGAGGCAGTCTTTAGCGTGTTTTTTGAGCGCTAGTCACAGACTCAACGGCTCTTTCGAAGAAACCTTTTTGACGCTTTTATGCGTATCGTATCAAAGTACCCACGCTCCTCGGGAGGAGATAGCGTGTTTTTCCAGCACACCATCGCAGCTTTTACGGCGCTTTTGCGGAAACCTTTTTAACGATTTTTCATGTAGCGTGCCAGAGCTACCACGCTCTTCGGGAGGAGTGTTTTTGGTGGGTTTTTCGAGTGCCGTCACAGAATGTGCAGCTTTCTCAAAAGTTCTTTTAGCGCCCTTTCACGTGTCTACCTTGCCACAACTTCCATGGAGCCTTGGCAGAAGTCTGTTAGCGTCTTTTTTATCCGCAGTCACAGCGTCTGCGGCTATTTTCCGCTGCTGTGTAGAATTGTTCTTGAGCTACCTTGGCACCACATCGGTGACTTGTCCACAGGACCTATTGATTTTAGCTTGCTTTGCGCATACCGCACCAGAGAGCAGACGGCTGCTCAGCTGGAGTTTTTTCGGCATGTTTTCCCTCCAACGTCACAACTTCAGCGGCTTCTGAACAGGAGCTCCTTTAGCATTCTTTGTGCGCACCATATAACAGCGTCATTGGCTCCTCTGCAGCAGCGGTTGTAGCATTCTTGACTTCTCCGCGTACTATGCGACAGCACCGACACGATTTGTTGAGGCAGCTCTCATTTCAAGTGCTCCTTCGCGTGCTACGTGAGAGCAGCAGCAGCAGCTAACTCTTGTGGATACAATTTAACATACTTCCGAAGGTGTACCGCAGTCGCCAGAACGCTAAAAGTTTAACTAAATCGGTGATCCCATGGAGCCTTTACATTGCCATATGTGAGAGGAGACTAGTGACTAGATGGAAGCTATGTCTTTCACGCCTTTGTCCTAGAGCACAGCTGCTGGTCTCTTCACCTCACAGTGTACGCAGCACTGTACTGAGACCGCACCTGCCAGTTATTCAGCGATACTACACTAAACACTCTAGCGCCTAGCAGGTCCTTTACTTCACACAAAACTTACCAAAGAATGCATGATATTCAGACTCCTACAAAGCCGCATACAAATTGACAGAACATCAATACTCTGCCTCTACACCGACGGTCCAGAACCTCTGCCCACTCTGAAATATGCTGAAGAAGACAAACTTGAACATATTTGCAAGTTTGACTATGCACCAACTTGCCCAAGCTTTCACTCATGTGAAAAACTTGGAGTTGGTGAAACATTTCACATGATGTAGAGCAAAATAAGTGGCCGAGATCCGCAACATTATTTAGAAGTGCACCTACAGCACTGCGTCGTCGTCGGCCCTTCTCGTATTGACTGCTGCACGCAATCATTATTACTAACAAACTCGGCAACATGTCGTAGTGCCATAAGCCAACAGTCCACCCAGTCACCACGTGCGATGGCAAGCGTGGTACTGTGTCATTAGAGGACTATGGACAACTAGTCACGAAAACCACGATGGCACCCTAACGCGAAGGTTGCTTCATTACATCCCACTCAGCTGTGGGGTCATTGCTTGGCCAACTGAATTGGGACCATGTTCGATGTCAAAATGCTTGAGACATACAAAAGTGCTCACAGCTCTTTTGGTAGGGCTTTAGGCAGCTTTTGCATGCACTTCATGACAGGGCACCAATGGCTCTCCTGCGAACCCAGTCTAGTGCAACTTTGGAGCAACAGCTCTACTGCTGCTGGTACACACCAAGAAAACCTCAACGTGCATGCGTTTGACCTAGAAACTAGGCATGCGTCAACGCATCGCCTCGGAGATCACGTGTTGGAGGGTTAGCAGTCTTGGAGGCTATGACGCACGCAAGGTGTCCCGTGCTGCCACCACAAGCACACTCGAGATGCTGGCTGCATCTCAGTTTACTGCGCTCTCTTTTCGAGTGCACTGGGAGCACCGCGCAGCCTGTGTGCGTTGTAGCGCAATACGCTGTGATCCTTGTCTCTTCTACCGCGAAACTTAGCTGCACCAATTGCGAGCCGATTGCGATCTACAGATCATATATTTGGGCCGAAAACAAATGTTTATTACCATTGATGTGGCTGACATTGCACAGCACCTGCTTCGCTGATGGGAGGTGGCGGGATACATATATTTCGTAACTCAGCTGCAAACGGCCAACCCCATCTGGCAATAAGATGGCAACCATATTGGACAACCAGATGGAAGGTTGTGCTATCTGTATTCACCGCGCCAAAGCAGGATCGGGAAAGAAGGGTGTGGCCTTTTTGTGACGGTACTCGACGGAAGTTCCCCACGGTACCTCTTGCTGCCTGTAGCACATACGTCTGATTTACGTTGTGTTGAGCAATGGAAAAGTTCCGCCTGTATTGCAGGTAGACGGACGATGGTGTGACTCCTAAAATCTGTTCTCTAAATTCAGCGAAAGACTATTCGAATGTACCACCAAGCAGGCCAATTCTGCGAAAATACGATGCAATGTCTCCTGACGGCTCACCTGCCACTTCGAGAATTTGAAGCTGTTGCGTCTTATCAAACAGGGTGCAACATCTCATTTGTGTTCACCACCCCACGTCATATGGTCACGTGGTGGCCAATACAGAACCAGAACAAGGCTATCAATTGCCAAAACCAATGCGAAAAATTAGCATCTTTTAAAATGTTTCGAACTTCAAAAATAACAAACATATATTCGCAATAGTTCACCTAACATTGCGCCTTCACTTATTCAATTTTGTGGTAGCGCTGCAACACCTTATAACAGGCACTTTACTAAACTAGCCCAAATAGCCATTCTTCTTTGTGACAAAATGCTTTGGAAACATCCGGCTAATGCGCCAGGCAAGAGAAGACTCCACCACCATGAGGATTACACGATACCTAAGGAAATAATAAGGTTGTCTGTGCTACGCTCTTCTGCAGGTCTTTAGACACCCGACGATGCTATAAACACAATATCTAGAACCACTACTTACGCAAGAATAATATTTCTTCAAGATTTTTAGAGGAAGATTGCCTATGCGAACAAGGGGGTGGTATTGGAAGTTGGAAGGCGCGTATTACGGCCACAAAACCACATTGGACGCGCTATATAAATTTGAAGTTAGTTGCAAAAAGTGATTCCTAATCCCATAACGGCGCTTGCGCGAGCCCTCAAAATGCAGCAGCACTTCTTTCGAGCAGGAGTTGTGTCCTTGTAATGTGCATCATGATGCACAGTATGTTAAAGTCGGTGCCCACTTAGCGGGCTTGTTTTCGATTTACTGGAAATTTTCCTTATTTCACCCTACTACGAGCACATACTTCGTCAAATACTCTGCCACGGCTACACCTTGCTTGAACGTTTTGATACAGTAGAAGTTAGGAGTGACTTTTTAGCCCGCTTCGAGTGAAGTGCGGTGTTGAAGTTTGTGGTTCCCCAATATTCTTTCACACAGATGATCCATCGTTTACTATGCTGCCTGGGATGGCTTTCTGCGCTCCCATAGTATAGTACCAGGTACTCTAAATTGTTAGACACTTTTAAACGCATTTACTCCGCAGGATCAACTTCGGCTCAATTATGAAAGTGAAATGTGCGTTTTGAATGCATCCCCGTATTTTCAACAGTAGCAAAATAGCCGTGAGGTGAGGATGCCTCCTCAACTTTCAACTGAGACGGAGCTATAGTAGATAGCATGGAGGATGAACCCCAAGTTGGACACCTCGGAAAGCATTACAGTGCACTGAGACCATCCATGTCTCAAAGCTCGGCAATGTACAATAAGAATGAAGAGTTTTTACACGTACTGCATAATAACAGGCACATCAGAAATACCATTGTGGGTGGCAATATTCAATGCGCTACAATTCAGCATATTCTGCTTCACACCTAAACTCGTAAAGCATTCCCAAGGAATCGCTGTTGCTTTGTCCACTCACTACGGTGCCTAGAGGTTACGATGCTTCACTGCAGAACTGAAAGTTGCAGCGAATTCTCACTCCAGTGGCTACCTTTTTTGTGATAGCGAGACGGCTCGAGGCAGGTGTTCATAGACTTATGTGCACGTTAAAAAAACCCATATGACCAAAATTTTCGAAGCCCTTCACTACAGCATCCCTAATATTCATATCATCATTTTGGAACGTACAACTCCAAAAATGGTTTCTTCATTTTGTTTGTATTTAGCACATATTGTGTTTATTCGTCGTTGAGAACTGGTTGCGCACACTCCGTACCCTAATTTCCGCAAAATATACACAACTACAGGAACATAAACTTGCTCCTACTCTCCGTGCTCTAATCAAAGTGGCTTCAATGCCACGCAACTAGAATCCCTACCGCCACGCCGGTAGTCGACGTGCCCGAGTTCAAGATATAAGCCCCGTTTTTGGTGATGGTACCACAGATTTACAAGTGCTCTACACTGATGCAGTATGCTACCCAGAGTATCCAGTCACGTGTTTAGCCGTTATAGAAGACACAGACGCCATCGTGGCGTCTGCCACACTACGCACTACAGAGAGGTCTCGATCTTGTCATTGTTGACGCCAAGACATTGTCATATGACTTTTCAGTTACCATTGTGACATAAGCTGCTTACCACACCTTCACTCAAGAACTTGTGGCTGCCCCCACACACAGAATCTTTTCTTCTGTCTCGCCGTCCACATTACGCCTGGTGCATATCCTCTGGACTGATGGACACGCCTCTTTTCATGGCGACTGCATACAAATTCATTTCCTTGTTTATACATAATAAATCATTTTCATCCAAATCTATACCCCTCCTACTGTGGCTTCTGTGGCTGTATACCGACAGTATACCCCTCTACTGGGGGATGCTCTGCTCGAAAGGCTGTTCCTGCCACCCCCAACTTTACCCCTTTCTCTTAGGAGTATGCACAGCTCAGCCTACGTCAGCAGGAACAGCAGTAGCTTGTCCACTGGGCTTGCAGGGTCATGCAGCCCAATGGAGCCCTAGACTGAGGAGCCCACCCAACGATGGCTCTGTGGATACATCCTCCAATAAAAGTTTACTCTTTTTTCTCTCTGGGCACTAAGCTAAAAGTTAAAGAAAACGTGAGCACTGAACGCGCATATTTTGTACGAGACCACATCAATACGCCAGTTGGGGCCCAGAACAAGTTACAGTGGTATCTCTTTAATTCTCAGTGTTTATACTGTCCATAAAGCTGTAAATTTTATTGCGGTAATTTTTTTATGCTCTTTTCAATAGCGATGATCAAAAAATCAAACGGCGTCGGACGTCTCTTTTAAAGACCTGTGCCACGCCTAGGCTCTTATGAAAGCCAGTGGAGGCGGCCAAATGGTGCTGATCACGGTGCTGCAGTATCGTGGCGCGGATTGTCGTCTCCTTCGACAGATCACGCTACATTGCCTGTCGCAAACCGCGGAGGTGCTGACATGTTTATTACTGATGCATCGCCTTGACTCTTACAACTACACTCTAAGGCAAAAGGGCGTTAAAAGGGTGCGTGGTTTGTCCTTTTCGGGACAAATGGGGCTGTACAACCATATATCCTTTTAGAGACTAACGGCATCGGGTCTTACAGTTCGTCCCCACAGGCCAGCTTTAGGGACTAACAGTTAGTCCTCACATTTACACCTAAGCAGGTAACTCTTAGTCCCAAAAATCACCTCAAAGGACTAATATTTAGTCCTCACATTTGCAACTTATCGGGCAACCGTTAGTTTCCAAATATACACCTTACCGGGCAACTGTTTGTCCTCACAGTTTGCACCTTGCCGGACGAACGGTTGGTTCACTCAATTACTCCAATCAGATCAACTTTTTATCCCCAGTTCAAATGTAGATTCCTATTTATTCTCCGCCAGGCCTAATACTTCTTGCGCCTGTTTTTCTGCGCAGTGAGAAACAAATGTTGCGA
Source organism: Rhipicephalus annulatus (assembly GCA_013436015.1). Classification (NCBI taxonomy): domain Eukaryota; kingdom Metazoa; phylum Arthropoda; class Arachnida; order Ixodida; family Ixodidae; genus Rhipicephalus; species Rhipicephalus annulatus. Next base: position 126,929 of record WOVY01013071.1, read on the forward strand.
AAAACAACACGCAAAAAATAATTTAGCCACCTGTGTGTCACTCCTTTTGCAGTCACTGCAACAACAAGACAAAAGTGAGACATTCAAATCTTTCATTTTTCCTTATACACACGAAGGTTCTCTCTTCTAGAAAATTTGTGGTGAAACGTACAAATCTGGCCTCGTTGTCACATCTTGCACAGTCTTTCTGAAGCTCCTCCGACTGAAGCGACAGATGAGAGGCATTGCAGACGCCAGTGCACATATCCTTCTGCATGTTGCGTGCCCACGGCTGTACAATAAGATAATAAATATAGTTAGTCAAACGTGACAGAAGATGAGGATGCTTTCATATGATAAGTACGTGCAAGTTTATATAAAACATACGTCTAAAATATAACACACAAATAACTTTACCTTTACATCTCTTATAGTCCTTCTGAAGATTCTCCGACGAAAGCGATAGATGACAGGCATTGCAGACGCCAGCGCACACAGGCACAGCCTTCTGCACAATATGTGCCCATGGCTCCACAATAAATAGGATTGTGAAAATTGTTATTCACACGTGACAGAGGATGAATATTCATGGGTATGACAATTACGTGCAAGGTTAGATGAAAACATACGTGTTTAACATGTAGATATTTTAACGTGTCCAAAGCATTGTCAAAGACGCATTTCGATCACCATAGCGCAACAGCTTATGTGCGGTAGCCGCAGTCATAACTCCGAGGCGCTGCGAACCACCGTGCCACCAGCGAGGCAGCGAGTTCTAAGCGAGCGCCGCTGTTCAGCGAACCCCGAACAGGAGAGCGCCACTACGCTGGGCCGGCGCCGCGAACAGCGCTGCGTTGGTTTGGAGCGAGTTCCTAAAGTAAACGATGGTAATGCGGCCATTTTTCACAAAAGCGACCGAGGGCAGCGAGAAGACGCGAGTCCACCACCATGGCAACTGCCAACGGTCGGCGCTGACCTACTGGCGACCGATTTACGGGTGAACCAACTGTGATGGCAACCAATTCTCACAGACTCAGTTCCGACGCTAGCGAAAGCACCACCAGCCCATGCAAGTGCACTTACAGAGCGCGGCATACTACAACCAAGCTCGTTACGAGCAACCGCAACGTGTTTTGGACGACTCGAAAAAAGAGCGACGAGGTCTCTGCCCAAATATCGTCAGCCCGAAGCTCATCACAGCGGCGAAGACAGGCGAGCACTTGATGAGCGAACGTCCAAGCGGCCGAGGGCAATGGCGGCCAATGTCCGAGTGGTCAAAAACCACAGGCGAACTACTGATGCCGAAGCCGACATTCGCGGTGCATTTCGTGCCTACGATACACAAACGATCGAGCCCGTTGCCGCAAGTGCGATACGTATCGCACACCCGAAAAGTACGGCAAAATAGAGAATAATCACCTAGTTGTCAAAGAATCCAGCGCTGATTTCTGCACCGAGTCAGACTGAAATAATGTATCCGACAGGCCTGCTGTCTTCTCGGTCGCCTTGTTTGCCGTGATTCCCAACCAGTGGGGTTATGAGTTGGTCGTCACCGTCTTGACTCAGTTAGGGATGAAAAGCGCGGCGTGTTGACTTGCCGAGACCGGCTCTAGATTTCATCAGGGAGGCCAAATGTAAAAGCAGCAGCGCACGCTCGTTCAAGCATACACACAAAAACCGCGTCGTAAATCCTAGAAGGTTAAACTCCCCGAGCGCGACGAAACGCGTTCCGTTACCAGCAAAATCGGGGGAAAGACTGAGCCTGGAGAGAGGACGGCTAGTTTCCTAGACAGCGGTTTGTGCACGGCCCGCATCTCCCGTGTGGTGCGTCCCTTTGCATGGAAGAGGCAGACAAAGTGGTTTGCACGTGGCACGCAACCCTCTGTAGTTACTTCTCAACGGTCTATGCGTTCATCGCGCGCACCTATTTGGCTCCGTTATTCCTTTTTCGGGTAACTTTGCCTTAGAGTGCAGGTAAAGCGGGGAGTGCATTGAGGTTACTGCGACCATATATTGCTTGCTGCAATCGCTAGGAAAGACATTGTAAAAGGTAGTCTTAGCAATAGCAGGCTGGTCACAAGAACACTACCTGAAGTCATTCGATATGGCCATAGTATAATAACATATATGACGCATGTCATTTAAGGTCCCCATATGACCTCAACGATAATAGCACTTCTGATAACACCAGCGATGGGAGGCACCTTTGTGAAAGAATAATTTATGTGAAGTCCAAGTAGCTAAACTCAAGGTACCTCAAAATGCTTTCACACAATAGTAGTAAGCCAGTGTTGGTGTTAAAGGTTCCTGAAATGCAATACGTTAGGCAGGGAAAGGCGAAGAAGTATGAGCCATCAAACAGTGCTCTTTTTGTCCGGCTAGTGCTTTTCGTAAATCGTGCTTCGTGTCTCGGTGGCCGTTTAGTCTTACGCGAATCGGCTGCACAGTTTCACCCTTTCAACGCTTTCTACGGGTAGCACACTTAAGACAGTCTATTAGGTTGTTTGAAATACAGGTGACGCTCGATGCGAATTTGTGGATATAATCAGATGCTGTGCTTTTTACGCTGTATATGTTTGCGGGTGAACCATCTGGCCCAGCCACAGGAACCAAACGTTGTCTTACTCCTTGCTTTACATTTTGCGTCAACAGCATGTCTTTAAGGTTAGTGTTGCGTCTGTAGGCGACTTTAGGCTGTTCGGGATAGATTTTGTCAAGTTTTTCATTGGTGGTTAGAGTCGGGTAGTATTTTGTGAGGACGTTGTTTATGTTAGGGAGTGAATTAGAAAACTTCGCTGTGAGAAGAGGTGTAGTTGCTGTTGTTGTGCTTTTGGGGTGTCATTTGAGTGCTTCATTGCGGTCCAGTTCAAGTGCGTTCATATAGGCTTTGTCAAGGAATGTGTTAGAGTGGTTTCTGTCTGATAGTGTTTCTTTTAGGGCGGTAAGTCTGTTTACATAGTCTTCGTTTTCTACGCATATGTGGCGAAACCGTGTTGCCTGACCAGCGTCTTACAGTCGGAGTACCAAAAAGACCCAAAAGCAATGGAGGTAGCAATAAATGTCACGTGGCCGTCCCCCGCAGGGGCGCCTGCGCAAGTAGGCGTTTGGTGTGTAGCGACAAGGGTTAACCTTGTGTAGTTACCCAACCTTGGGTAGCTATATCTGGTTATAGCGGCAATGTATGACTGGCGCCATCAAGTGTTCTACCTTGTAGCGTCCCCTTGTTGGGCTCGGTGGTGGGTGGTCACCATCGCCGCCAAACATGAAATGCACCACAAGGCAAAATCTTTCCCCCCTTACAATGATCGGTCCCTGAAAAGGAACCGCACCGATGAAAGCTCCAAACGAACCGGAAGCGATTGTGACCACTTCCCACGCTATTTAGTCATACACTGTCTGGCAGATAACGTCTCAGTTGCAGGACTGTCGGTTTTCCTGATAGCTAAAACTCTTGCTTACCTAATAGGCAAAAAGTACGACGCAAAAAAACTGTCATCCGGTGATCTTCTTGTTGAAGTAAGCCAGAAACAGCATGCAAGCACTTTCCTTAAACAGAAGCAGCTCGCCCACCTGGACGTGTCTATCACTCCCCATCGCAGCCTTAACACTGTCCAAGGCGTCATTTCACAACGTGATCTGAAGCGAGAAACTGAAGCTTACCTCCTTGAAGGCTTTCGAGAGCAAGACGTAGTAGCCATCCATCGGATAACCATCAGGCGAAACAATGAAGTAGTGGTGACGCCTCATATAGTACAAACATTCAACCGCTCCACCCTGCCAGAATCCGTGAAAGCTGCGTTCCTTCACTGCAAAGTCCGCCCTTACATACCCAACCCTAGAAGGTGCTACAAATTTAAAATATGCTGAAATATGCCGGATTTTAAATATGCTGACGACACCAGCAAACTAAATTATCTACTTATAAAGTTTCCGTCCTTCGAAGAATTGTCGAATGATAGTTCCACGACCATTGAAATATTATGGTCTAAGTTAAAAGAAATTATGCACCACTGTATTAATACCTTTGTACCTATTAGAGTGAAAAAAATTAAGAAACACAACCCCTGGATAACACGTGAGGTAATACATGCGAAACGCAAAGTAAAGCGAATACGAAAGAGAATGAAACGAAAACCCGGAGCAGTAACAGTAAATAATTTGACTGCTGCTGTGAGTGACCTAAAAAAAATCAAAACAGCGAAGAGCAACTATTTCACTAAAACGTTGCCAAACTTTCTAAAAAATTCCCCCAGCAAGTTTTAGAGCTACCTAAAGCCTGCAAAAAACAACAAAAGCAACACACCCCCGGAAAAAGATAACCCTATAACTGCAGACAAATTAAACAGCTATTTCAAGTCTGTATTCACTGTCAATGACGGAAACACTTCAGACATCGACACTAGTGCGGAAGGTACCCTGGAATCGATTATTGTCAATGAGGCCGGTGTCATAAACCTCTTGTTAAACTTGGACACAAAAAAGGAGCAGGGCCTGACAACATTCCTAACATCTTTCTTGTAAGATATGCAGAGGTGCTAGCTAAACATCTGTGCGTCATGTTTAACAAATTACTATCAACGTGCTCATTACCTGTGGAGTGGAAAAAGGCCAAAGTTGTTCCTGTGCATAAAGGAGGATGCGGAAATAATATATCTAACTTTAGACCTATATCCCTGACATGTACAATCTGTAAAATCTTGGAGCACATAATTCTTAAACAAATAACTGTTTTCCTAGAAGAAAAACGTATATTATCTCCCTATCAGCATGGCTTTCGCCGAGGACTTTCAACCATAACCCAATTAGTGGAAATAACACATGAGGTATCCCAGAGTATTGACAACCAAAAACAAACTGATCTAATCTTCCTCGATTTTGCCAAAGCATTCGACAAGGTATCACACAAGAAACTACTTCAAAAACTTGAGGCCACCTTAGGAAGTTCTACTGTTCTTAACTGGATCAAAAATTATCTTACTGATCGTACACAGTATGTGGAATTTAACAATGAAACCTCTGCTACCACCTCCGTCACATCTGGAGTTCCGCAGGGCTGTGTGCTGGCGCCAATTTCGTTTCTTCTCTTTATTAATGATTTGCCTACAAATATTAGGGAAAAATCAAATTATTCGCAGATGACTGCGTGCTATATCGAGAAATAAACTCAACGGAGGACCATGTAGCTTTAAATAGTGCTTTACAAGATGTTTCCTGCTGGTGCCGTAAATGGCAGATGTCACTCATTGCAAACAAGTGTACAATTTTATCAGTAAGTCGAAAAAAACTAGGTCAAATTTTCTTTACACCATTAATGACATTCCCATAACTAGAGTAAATCAGCATAAATATCTTGGAATTATTATAACTGAAGATCTAAGATAGGATGCACACATAAGTTACGTTACTTCAGCTGCACTACGCCGCTTGTTTACACTCAGATACCGGCTGCGCCAGGCCCCGCCTTCTCTAAAACTGCTTGCATACACTTCCCTTGTGCGATCACTATTTGAATACGGTAATATTATTTGGTCACCATTCACAAAACAGCAAATCACGAAACTGGAACGAATACAAAGGAAAGCTATGAGGTTCATTTACAACAAGTACAGACATACAGATTCTCCGACTAAACTAATTAAAAAAGCTGGATTACTTACTCTAATGAATAGAACAAGGTTAGCACGTGCAAAATTCATACATGAATAATACATGGTCATTTAAACATTGATGTATCCGCCTATCTTACGTTTGATCAAACTAGAACAACACGTCAAAAACACCCAATGAGACTTAACGAATACTCCTTCAACACAAACTGCTTTATATACTCATTCTTTCCGATAGCCACTAATGAATGGAATAAACTGGATACGAGTATTTCCAGCACTACCGAATTAGCAAAATTTCTAACCCTTGTCGAAAATGAACTTTGTATTATGCAAACGGAATCACCTGGTTGATTTTAATATGTGTGTTCGTGTGAACATTGTACGAGCGAAGTATCATGTCATCATATTTTTTTCTTTAAGCAATTTTTAGTACTGAATCCAGGTGAAGAGAAATCGCTCTGTTGATTCTTGAACAAGTTTCTGTTTTTCAGTGTGTATAAATTTGCCCTTCCTTGAAATACTTCGCCATATTGTAGGGTAGTTTCTTATTGCTGTAATTTCTTGTTATGTTTCTTGATGCATGTGCCAATATGTCAACCAATGTGTCAACCAAGTCGCTGCTTTTATTTTCTTCTGACAACTTTTCTTTACACTAATGTTTTATGCCTTCTTTGATCTGAAATCGTTAAATGATCCGATTCTGTTAGTTTCATTCTGTACTTTATCGCGATGTATGTCTTTATTGTGTACTTATTCGAATTTTTATGTTCACGTCCTTCCTGCTAAAATCCCTGATGGGATTGGCAGTATGTCGAAATAAATAAATAAATAAATAAATAAATGCCAGAAATATGGACATGGGTTTAATACCTGTCGCGGAAAACAAACATGTGCAAAATGTGGTGATCATGAGCACCCAACAGAGAGCTGTACTTCCACGCAAACAGAGTGCCCTAACTGTCACGAGCCGCACGCAGCGTACTCGCGGACATGTGAAATTTTCAAAAAGGAAAAGGAAATTATCCAGATAAAAGTAATGGAAAACATCACATTCTCGGAAGCCCGGAAGAAGGTGTCGCTCTTCTCCGGAAAAACGTACGCTGACGCAGCGCGCCGGGGGGCCGGGCGGTGTCTAGCGACGGTGGGCACGCAATACAGCTTTGCTGATGCGTGCACATCTTTGCCCCCCACCAAGCAGCCACAGGCTGCGCCAACCTTTCACGTCCCGGAGGTCAAACTTCATCAGACCCCAGGGACCACAAAGACAACTGAGACACCTGTCTCTTCTGACAAACCTCCATTAGCTTCTGAGGGTCTACCGGAGGCAATGAAAGTGACACCAGGATCCTCAGCGTCTAAGATGCTGACGGAATCCCCCCAAAAGAGGCGGGGCTCCATAGATCGCCTCAGAGGGAAAAGACACCCGCCAGTGAAGCCTCCTAATAGAGGCAGCGAAGTAGGAATAAGTCAAGCTCTTTTCCTCATTCACAAAAATGGCTGCCGAAAATATCATCCAATGGAACTGCCGAGGCTTACCTAAGAACTTAGACGACATCTATGAAATATTTGCACAACACCAACCAAACATACTTTGCTTACAGGAAACACACCTAAAACCTACACACACTAGCTTTTTGAAAAGATATGTGGTATACCGAAAGGACAGACTGGGCACTACACACTCATCTGGTGGTGTCGCTATCGTGGTTCAAAAAGCAGTTCCGTCTCAAAGCCTCACTCTGGTTACCGGCTTAGAAGCAGTGGCAATATGAACCCTGATTTTCGGACAAGTAACAACAGTGTGTTCACTATACATCCCTCCTGACTACCAACTCTCTACTAAAGAATTTGAAGCACTCATCGATCAGCTTCCGCATCCATTTCTGTTGGTCGGAGATTTTAACGCGCACCACCCTTATTTATTTTATTTATTTATTTATACAATACTGCAGACCAATTTAATGGTCCAAGCAGGACGGGCAGAAAAAAAGAATGTTCACGCACATACAATTCAATGCAATGTAACAAAAACAATGAAGCAACAAAACGCAGAATTCATTTGGAACTACAAAATAAACAAGCCACGGTAAAACCGACTTTTCGCACAAACATAGCAGGGTTTCCAATCCAAATAAAACTAGAAAATCACGCATTACTTCAAGAAACATTGCTAAAAACCCGAACGTCAGTAATTAAAAGTTTCTAAAATGATCTTGTAGGGCTGTCATAAAATTTCCACTAAAATGTTTTTCTGGCAATTTATTCCAGTCATCTACCGCGCGTGGAAAATATGAAAACCTAAAGGTATTTGTTCGGGCAAAAAATGGGGATAAACTGTGGCTATGTGTGTGTCGTGTTTTCCTCATGGTGGACGGACTAATGAATGGAGTGGGTGATAATCCAGTCTTACACTTAATTAGGGATTCCATAAAAGCTAAGCGGGCAATTTGGCATCTAATGTGTAGTGGTTGGATTTTATTGAGTGCCATGATACCTGACGGAGAATCACTTCTTTTATATTTATTATAAATAAAATGAACAGCCCTCCTCTGAACCTTCTCCAATTCGTTAATGTTTTTGTTCGTGTGCGGGTCCCAAACAACCGCTGCATACTCCAGTTTAGGCCCTAATTATGGAATTATACTCTAAAAGTTTAACGTTACTAGGTGTACCTCGAAGTTTATGCCGTAAAAAACCAAGTTTTTTTAGCGCTGAAGAAGTTACCTGCTGAACGTGGTCGTTCCAATCTAATCTGGAGCTCGATACGATACCTAGGTATTTAAACTTACTAACCTCCTCGATTAAGGTGTTTTTAATTTTGTACCGGAAAGTTATGGGGTTTCGTTTCCTGGTTATACGTAAAAGAACTGTTTTTGTAGTGCTAACTTTCATGCCCCATTTGTCACACCAACATGATATGTCACATAATGCCCTATCTAGCCGATGTTGATCAGAAGCAGACTGCACTTCAGTATAAATCATGATATCATCCGCGAACATTCCAATATTCACAGTATCACCAACCACAGACACTAAATCATTAACATACAACAAAAAAGCAGGGGCCCCAGCACACTTCCCTGGGGCACACCTGATGTCACTGTTAGAGAAGAGGAACAAGTACCATCGATGTCCACAAATTGCGTTCGATCTTTCAAATATGAATTAACCCAATTTACAAGTGTAGAAAGAATTCCTGCTTGTTTAAGTTTTAAAAGAAGGCTACCGTGAGGAACCCTGTCGAATGCCTTGCTTAAGTCTAAAAACAAGACATCAATTTGCCCGGAGTGATCTAAGATTGAACTAAAACTATGAACAGCGGTGACCAACTGCGTAACGGTAGAAAATCCCCTTCTAAACCATGTTGGAAGGGACTCAATGTTTTGTTTTTTCTAGTACATTAAGAATATGGTTAGCTACAATATGTTCTATCATCTTGCAACAACAGCACGTTAAGAAAATTGGTCGATAATTGTCAACATGGAAACGGTCTCCTTTTTTATAAACTGGAATTACCCTAGCCATAAGCCAATCATGGGGCAGCACGGACGTCCGAAAAGATTCACGAAAAATGACTGTCAAAAACCGAGCTAAAGATTCTGCATAGCGACGCAGAAAGGCGTTCGGGATTTCATCCGGGCCAGTAGTGCACTTAGGATCTAATCGCAGATGCATTTCAAAAACTCCTTCAAAAGAAACAAGCTCGATCTGTTCCGAATGAGCCTCCATATAAAATTCATCACCTTGATCGTTTGAAAATACAGAATGAAAAAAGGAATTGAAAGCATTTGCAATGGAGAGACGAGATGTTTCCATCTTGCCATCAACCAATAATTGATCGACCGATTTACGTGCACTACGGATGTGATTCCAGAACTTTCCTGGATCGTTTAAATTGAACGGAGACAAACTTTTGCAAAAATACCGTTTCCTTGCGGATTTTACGCTGCTCGAAAGTTTGGAGACTAACCTATTTAAGACATCACAATCGGGACTGCGAGTCTTCTTGATATTTTTAATTCGACGTTTTAGGTGAATAATATCTCGGTTAATCCATGGGTTGACCCTTTTGGTTAGTTTTTTCTTATCAGGTATGAAAGACTTTGAACAAAATTTGCAATGCTCTTTAAACATTTCCCACAAATGCCGCACATCATTACCTTGAAGCTTTCGTAAGCTATGTCTAGGTAATCCAAAACAGACTCATCCCTCGCCCTGGAGTAGTCTTTGACATATGTATGCTTAACTCCCGCCAAACGTTTTTTAGGTTCTAGAAAGACATTGGTAACTACAACCTTGTGATCAGAAATCCCGTCACTTACATGTAATGAATAATCAGAAAAACTGCGATCTAAGAACACAAGATCGAGTACGGACCTAGCTGTACCGCAAATTCTGGTGGTCTCAAGAACAACCTGGTTTAAATTATGAGTTAGCATAATGTCGGATAGAATATCAGAGTGCTCTGCGGCTCTGACACATCCAGTAGGCCAATCTATACCTGGTAGATTGATATCGCCAACAATCATAAGCCTGGTTTTGCGGAAACTAAACAAATGATCTTGGAGCTTTCGCAAATAAGAAGAGTCAGAACTGGGAGGTCTGTACAGCGCTCATAGGACGAAAGTGAAACTAGAAAATGTTATTTTGAGAAGCAGGCTTTCGTGGTCTTCTATTTGATTTAAAACCACAGCTTTCACATTTTTCTTTAACAGAACAGCCACACCCCCCCCCTCGTGACCCACGGTCACGTCTGAAGACCGAAAACGATAAAGGAAAGACGCAGTCGTCAGTGATATTAACCAAGTCTCAGTTATTACTGCTACGTCGGGGTTGTGCGCAAGTAATGCAATTTCCATGGATTGGGATTTCTTGACAACACTTTGGGCATTCATATTCAATACAATGAGCCTGTTGCGATAAGAATCGCTGCCAGGATCATGTCACTTCGACTGCGACTGCGCGGGGGACAATATGAGCTTCATTCGTCTACCTGTTAAATCATCCCAAACATATGTTTCGTCATTAATTTTAAGTTTATCGTCATAAAGTTTTGGATCCAGCCCTTCATCCTTATCCTTGCGTGCCGATTCCCAAAGAAGTTTTCGCTTGCGGAGAGTTTCTTTGGAATAATCATTCTGAATGTTAATTTTCAAGCCTTTCAGCTTCTTAACGTTACTGAAAACAGCCATCTTCTCATTGAAGTCTTGGAAGTACAAGATTACTGGTCGGGTTTTTTTCTCGCCTCTACCGCTATCATTTTCACTGTTACCGGTCTCCTTGATGCGTTTTCCCAGTCTGTGGATACGCCCAACGGATGCAACCTTCACACCAAGCCGTTTATCAAAGATGTTGCTGATAATCTTCTCCTTCAAATCATTTTCAGATTCTGATTTAGCCTCAGGTACACAAAAAACAAGCAAATTTGACCGCCGGCTGTAATCTTCGAGATTCACTACATTTTGCTGTTGCGAAATAACCGACTTGTGAAGCGACTGCAGATGTTGTTCGATTGGGGCTATAGGCTGCAGGGAAGTTTGAAAAACTGTCACATGTTTTTCGATCTGTTCAAGTCTAGCCAATACACTGCAAAGCGAAGCATCAAGCTTGCATTGCAAGGCTTTCATTTTGGATATATCGTTCTGCATTGACTCCTGGGATTTTATAATCTTATCTAAAGATTTCTGGATATCTGGACCAGGCTTACTCTCAACATCGCCACACAACAATATTTTGAATACAGAAAAACACTCGTACGCAATGCAAAGACAGCGCCGAGGGCACGGCAGAACCACTAGTAGCATGTCATCACTTCGACAAGAAGAATCATGACCAACCTGGATAATCAAAACGGGTGGCATGCTTAGAGCCAAGTTCGACAGCGGTTCGCCGTGCCCAGTGAAGACGAAGCGATGCAGCTCTTCTTTTATACCCGGTGGCCCTGGTGACGTCACACCTCCAGCGAAGTGATCGATAGGCGGACAGTCAGGCGCCGGTGCGTCATGCCAAGATGTCGCGTTCGTAGTTGATACCGGTGGATTGCCGAAGTTGCAGAGCATGTTGTTGAAACCAGCGAAACCAAAAAGAACCTGGATAAGCAAAACGGGTGGCATGCTTAGAGCCAAGTTCGACAGCGGTTCGCTAAGAACTTCTAAATCCCTTTATGGGGATTTAGAAGAACAGATTCTCGAGGCTCCTTGATTGAAAACTTTCTGTTGTCCTCCGGCTCCTGTATATTTAACAAAAAAGAGCCAACATATATTAATGCAGCGCACAACTCATACACAGCAACAGATCTTGCTATCGGATCTCCTTCACTCTTGGCAACCACTGAGTGGGCTGTAATTCATAACCTCTATGGAAGTGATCATTTTCCTGTTTGTCTAAAATACAGAGGAAATACGAGTACAATGACTGTGAATGTAACCAGGTTTCGAGAACAGGGTGCGAACTGGACGAAATTTTGAAAACTCTCAAAACTATCGCGCTCATCAATTGAAACCCTAGGCATCAATGAATCTGAAGCGTTGGTCACACTGCACATTATACAGGCCCAGAGCAATCTATCCCACATACATCTAACAATACACGGAACAAAAGACGACCTTGGTGGAACTCTGAGTGCAAAAATGCTCGTGACAATCAAAACAAAGCATGGTCGAAATTCCGCAGGTATCCTACAGTCGAAAACTTGGTGAATTTTAAGCGTGCAAAAGCAAACGGTAGACGTGTCCGACGAGAATCTAAACGACAGAGCTGGCAATCCTTCCTCTAATCGGTGAACTCTTACACTGACACGCATAAGGTGTATAACAGAGTAAGAGCACTCCAAGGGTACAGCACTCATCCGTTGTTCTTGTTAGTACTGCTGGTGATACACTGTAACACCAGGCAGATGCCTTAGGCCAACACTTCGAGTATATTTTCAGCTCTTCACATTATACAGACTCCTTTAGGCGATACAAACTTGCCGAGGAACGTAAACCTATTCGTGATGACAGGCCATCGGCAGGAGGGTACAATGCCCCCTTTACTATAGATGAACTAAAGGCAGCACTGGCAAAGTGCGGCCGCTCAGCAGCAGGCTCGGACAGGATTACTTACGGCATGCTGAAACACCTACACGAAGAAACGCTTGACGTCATCCTCATTGTTTTCAACATTGTATGGTCCTCTGGGCGTCTGCCCATGACCTGGAAAAAGGCAGTTTTCATACCCGTCCTTTAACAAGGAAAAGAAGCCACACTTGCTGCTAGTTACAGGCCAATAGCGCTGACCAGCTGTTTGGGCAAGGTGTTCGAAAAAATGGTGAATCGCCGCCTTATGTATTACCTTGAATACAATGGCCTCCTTGATCGTCATCAAGCTGGATTCAGGTCTGGCCGGTCGACAACTGACCAACTGGTAGCATTTGAATCCTATGTCAGAGATGCCTTCATTCATAAACAACACTGCCTATCTGTATTTTTCGACTTGGAAAAGGCTCACTACACGACATGGCGTTAAGGCATTCTCCGTGACCTGCGATCTTTTGGAGTGTCAGGAAATATGCTGAATACTATTGAAAGCGACCTTTCTGACCGTACATTTGTGGTTCGTGTTGGTAATGCCTTATCGAAGTGGTTTACGCAAGAAAATGGCGTCCCCCAGGGCGGTGTTCTGAGCTGCACACTATTCATCGTAAAAATGAACTCCATAAACACAATACTGCCTAAAACAATCTCCTACTCTGTATATGTGGATGACATTCAAATCAGCTTCAAATCATGCAACATAGCCACGTGTGAACGTCAGATTCAGTTGGCAGTAAACAAGCTGTCAAGCTGGGCAGACAAAAATGGGTTTAAGTTTAACTTTGACAAGACTGTTTGCGTACTCTTCTCAAAACTACGTGGCATAAGGCCACCCCCCAATATTTCAATTAATGGACAAACCATAACTACCAAAAAAGATCACAAATTTTTAGCTGTTGTGGTTGATGAAAAGCTCAGCTTTGTTACACATATCAAACAGCTACGACTTAAGTGCTTGAAAGCCTTAAACCTGCTCAAGATTCTCTCACATCAGTCATGGGGCACAGACCGTTACTGTCTAATCAACCTTCTCAACAGTGTAGTGCTATCGCGTATCGATTACGGCTCGGTAGTTTACGAGTCAGCTTCAAGATCTGCATTGAAGATGCTTGACCCAGTGCACTACCTTGGGCTTCGGCTGGCCAGCGGTGCTTTCCGATCCAGCCCGACAGCCAGCCTGTATGTTGAGACAGACCGGTGGTCACTAGAACGGCGACGTCAGTTTACAAGTGTCACGTATGCCACCAAGGTGCTTTCCCATGTCGACCACCCAGCTCGCGCGCTATTGCAGGATACATCGAACGCCCTCCTGTTTTTGAGGCGACCATCAGCTACGCCACCGTAATCCCTCAAAGTGGCCTCACACCTTGTAAATATGCACATACTGGTCTCCAATCTTCAACTAACCTCTCACAGGGACACTGTTGTGCCATGGGAAATGCAGGCTATCGATTGTGATTTGTCATTCCTAGAGGTAGGAAAAAATGGCCACCCAGTCGCAATCGATCAACACTTCAAGTACCTGCAGGCCAAATACAAGTGTGCTGAATATTATACTGATGCCTCCAAGTCCTCGGCAGTCGCATGTGCGGCACACGGTCCCGCTTTCTCTGAATCTAGAACAATGAACGAACATACCAGTATATTTACTGCAGAATGCTATGGCATACTTCTAGCTGTAACGCATACTTTAAAGGAGAAAGAATTAACCTCAATCATATACACAGATTCTCTCAGTGCTGTGACTGCGCTGTCCTTCACTAAGATACTCAAAAACCCAGTTACTAATACACTTCGAAAAAGCATCATGTCAGCCCGCAAATCTAAGCTCAAAATCACGCTATGCTGAATTCCGGGACACTGCAACATTGCTGGCAATGAGATAGCGGACAAACTTGCGAAGTCAGCAGCACTCCGCCCATCAGTTGACGTAGACACCATCCCGTACGAAGACCTGAGGCCAGTCATCGCATCCTGAATGCGTAGACAATGGCAAGAAGAATGGAACGCAGCACATGCAAACAAACTGTACTTAGTAAAGCCAAGAATAGGAAGATATGTGACTGAAAAACGTAACAGGCACCAAGAGGTTGCACTGTGCAGACTCAGGATCGGTCATACACATGTAACACACTCACACCTCTTAAACAACTCTCCAGCACCACATTGTGCAAAATGTGGTGAAGAGCTGTCTGTCGTTCACGTTCTAATTACCTGTCCCTGCCTCGAACCAGAAAGACTGTGTCACTTTCCAAAGCTGTACAAATGTCACATTCTACCTCATCCACAATTTTTTCTTGGAGACGATCCCTTGTTTTCCCTAAAAGTAGTGTTAAAGTTTTTAGCTAGTGTAGGCTTCCTACATTCCATAACATATTCTCACTAATCTCAGCCTCCTCTCAATCCTGAGGGAATCGCTGAGATTTTTTTTATCATATGTCATGCAGCACGCACTCCTTGTCTTGACAAGGGCTGTTGACGACACGGCATGAATTTGTAAAACTCATGAGCATAGCCCGTTTTAAACCCATCACATATAGTCACTACACCTAAGTTTAAGTCCTATACATTACTCTTTCATTCTTGCCACCCTGAGTAGACTTTTTATAATCAAATCGACCAAAAACCGTGTGTTTGGCGCTCTTTGGCCTGAGTTGCCCTTGCGCCACTAAAATCTACCATCATCATCACGTGGCCGTCGCTATCACCACTGGGCGTCCCCAGAGAAAACACAAGAATGTGCTGAGCATTTCTCCAAAGAATATTTACGCGTCGTGGGTGCGTTGAGGTCATTGATTAGCACAATGCGCACACACGTACCCAACTGGATTGACAACCCCATCAGCGTGAAGTGCACTGCAAACTCTGGACACCTTAAAACCAGTCCTTGCAAGCCTTCTTTATCATCATAGGCTGCAATGAAGTTCACCTAAGACAGTCCAATTCGATGCGCTTCGTGACTGTTCGCTAGTTTATGACCTCTGGGCATGCGTGATACACGTGCTGCTGTGCGTGCTAGTGTATAACTTGATTTCTTTTTTCTTCTCTCCTTGTTTATTATTTTCCTTTCAATTCCCGTTTTCTTGATTGATATGCGGGGTTTAACGTCCCAAAATCACTGATGAATATGAGAGACGCCGTAGTGGAGGGCTCCGGAATTTTGGACCACCTGGGGTTTTTTTAACGTGCACTCAAATCTGAGTACGTGGGCCTGCAACGTTTCCGCCTCGATCGGAAATGCAGCCGCCGCAGCCGGGATTTGAACCCGAGACCTGCGGGTCAGCAGCCGAGTACCTTAGCCACTAGACCACCACGGCGGGGCAATTCCCGTTTTCTACACCGGGTTCAGCCTGGTCAACCTTCTTGCCATTGCTTTGCTTTTCTCTTTCTCTTTTTCTTTAAAAATTCCTATCTGTTGATATTAATTGCTCGCAGTGAAACAGTTGCGATGTGCAGACGCATTCGCAATAAGCTAATAAACGTGTATATTTGAAGAAACTACATTCAGACCTTTCCAAAATTATATACATGAACTGGTCTGAACGTTTACGCCACTGTTCAAATGTAAGTTTGCGAGCGTTTATATTACACGTTCTTGGAAAATATGTTGAATATGCACGGCTTCTAAGAGTGACATTTTCGACCGAAAATGGCGAATACCAACAGTCGGTATATTTTAAGCTAGGTGGTCACTTGTTTCTTTCGCAGTAACGGGGTTCCTTCTCCTGGGCAATTTAACGTACAAATAGACTATGGTCACTTATATCTTCCGCAGTACCCTTTTTTCTGGGGCATTTAGAAATCCCAGATTGTGCATCAACTTTCCTGGAGTCTTGTCCACAATTACAACAGCAGTTATAGCATACGAAAAAGTGCGTTTCTCTTCTAAGTTCTTCAACTCGGCTTTACAATGACGTATACATTTGGAGCCCTGCTGAAGAACAGATAAGTGTTACTTTAAATTTATTTACGATGCGCAATAAGTGCGAATGAAATTCTATCATCGGTGTTTTAATACTGCAGATGGGGCTCGAAGTACGGATAGTATTTTGCGTATGTTAGGCTCGGCGGGAAATGTAGTGCAGCTAGAAACAGATAGTGTGACATTAATACAAATGACGGGCACTCGAAGCGTGCGAAATGCAGTTATTTTTCGCTAATAAGTTATAACCATGCTTGCTCCCTGTATATCTTTTGTTGTATTTCTGCAATAACAATTTTCTCGGTAAGAAGAGCTGTTAATGTGGTCATACTGCAAGCTCTTCAGTTTATGCTTGTTTATTCAATCACCTTATCCGAAACACGTGTCTCTGCGCGTGCTTGTTATATTGTCACGGGCTAAGTAGATGCCTGAGGATGACGACGACGAAGTGCTGAACGGGGAACGTGCTCGGACTGCAGCAGCGCGTCGTACGCATTAGCTCGCCAGTATATTCGCCAGTACACATTTGTTCACCAGTGTATACTTTATTCCCCCGTAACATCATTGGTGGAAGGTGCGGGGTGCCACTCGCTATACAGCCCAACGAGCTGGATCTTCGCAGCGGACGGCGCATGGCAGCTACCACGATGACTGACCAGGCTACTCAATGTCAACAAGATCCGTCAGCCCCGCAGCCGATCGTTGTGGTGCAACCTCGTGACCCAGGTCCATTCAACGGCACAAGTGGCATAGACGTCGATGACTGGCTGGTTCAATATGAGCGCGTCAGCAGCAGCAACCATTGGGGTCCGACGCTTACGTTGGCGAACATCATCTTCTACTTGCATGGCACGGCGAAACTCTGGTACGAGACACATCAAGAAGAGTTGACTAGCTGGGACGTCTGTAAGCAGAAATTGCGCTATCTATTTGGGAAACCCATCGGACGTCAAGTGGCCGCAAAGAAAGAGCTTGCGACTCGTGCCCAGACATCCACAGAGCCGTACATCGCGTACATCCAGGACGTGTTGGCGTTGTGCCGCAAGGTCGACAAGGACATGCTCGACGAGGACAAAGTCGGACACATCCTGAAAGGAATTGCGGATGACGCCTTCAATTTTCTCCTGTGCAAGGACTGCTCGACGGTGGAGTCGGTCATCGAAGCATGTCGTCGCTTCGAACAGGCAAAAAGTAGGCGCATAGTTCACCGATTTGACCGCCTTCCCAACACGGCGGCTACGTCCTCTTGCGAAGATTTGCCCACACTACACCAACCACCAGCGCCAGAAAACGTCACCAGAATAGTCTGTCGGGAACTCGAGGCTATGGCTCCCGCTATGTCTAGCGTCAGCGCGCCAGGACACAACCTCGGTGCTGTTTCAATGATTCAGGCCGTGGTTCGCCAAGAGATCGCGAATATGGGCATTTCGCCACCTCATCAAAATGCCCCTGCTACTTCCAGCTCGGCTCCAGTCGTTGCGGCTGCCACTCCGAACCGCACGTTCACGCCACGACGAAACCCAGCTGAATGGCGCACTCATGATGACCGGCCGATATGTTTCACGTGCCATCGGATAGGACACATCGCTCGCCATTGCCGCAGCCGGTGGACCTCATCACCTCGACCAAGCTTCTATGATTGGCGGCCTCGCTCTGAACGTGCACCTTATGCCCCGTCCTACCGTGCTGAGACAGGTGCAGAGTATAATCCAGAACGTCGGACCAGCCGCTCGCCATCGCCCGTGCGTCGTCAGTCTCGCTCGCCCCAACCCCGCCGTTCTCGGTCTCCCTACGACCGTCGCTCGGAAAACTAGCCGGTGCAGCCCCCGGAGGTGACGCTGCATACACGACTTGGACTGCAAATCCTCTGAACACTCCCGACCAGCGGTGCAACCTCCTTACAATTCTCGTTGATGGTTTACCTATAACTGCTCTTATTGATACCGGTGCACAAATATCTGTGATGAGCTCAGACCTCCGCCGCCGCCTCCAAAAAGTTCTGACGCCTGCGATTGCACCTACCGTTCGTACTGCGGATGGGAGTACTCCTGCTGTGCTTGGAATGTGCACTGCGCGATTAACAATTTCTAAACATCAAACTTCAGTTCTGTTCGCTGTACTGGAAAATTGCCCTCATGACCTAATCCTTGGACTCGACTTTCTGACTTCACACGCTGCGCTCATTGACTGTTCCAAAGGTCTTCTTCAGCTCGAACTACCATCGTTTTCGGAGACCGTCTCTACCAGCCCACCTCGACTACGCTCTGTCGATTTCCTTAGACTTCCGCCGCAAGCCGCAGTTCAAGTCCAACTCTCGCCATATCCTGCAGTACCCGATGGTGATTATGTTGCTGCCCCGATTTCTGACGTCGCCATGACACGCAGTGTTGCACTCCCCAACACGGTGGTTACCGTCAAGGACAACCGAACTTCGTTTCCCGTCCTCAATTTCGGCCTCTCAGCGCAAGTTATTCCTCGCGGCATGTCACTTGCGCATCTTACACCACTGGTCGACCACACAGTTTCCGCTCTAACCACAAATTCGCCACCGCATTTTTCATCAACGTCGTTCTCGTCACGTTCCTGTTCCGACCTTTTCAAGCCAATGCTATCTGACAAGCTCACCTCTGAACAAGTCTCTGCTTTCTGCCGTGTGCTTGCTTCTTATCAGGACATCTTTGACTTCGGCGACCGTAATTTGGGCCAGACATCTGTGGTAACCCATCGCATCGACACCGGTGACGCTCGACCCATTCGCCGACGACCCTACCGTGTGTCAGCTTCGGAGCGTGCTATTATACAGCGAGAAGTCGATAAAATGCTTGATAAGGGCATAATCGAACCCTCATCTAGTCCCTGGTCCTCACCTGTTGTACTTGTTAAAAAGAAGGACAATATCTGGAGATTCTGTGTTGATTACCGCCATCTCAACCATATTACCAAGAAAGATGTCTATCCCCTACCGCGCATAGATGATGCACTCGATTGCTTGCACGGTGCCAAATATTTCTCTTCACTAGACCTTCGCTCAGGCTACTGGCAGATCGCTGTGGACGACAAAGACAGAGAGAAGACGGCCTTCGTGACTCCTGATGGACTTTATCAGTTCAAGATGATGCCTTTTGGATTATGCAATGCCCCCGCGACATTTGAGCGCATGATGGACTCTCTCCTTCGAGGCATGAAGTGGACCATCTGCCTCTGCTATCTTGACGACGTTATTGTTTTTTCGACTACTTTCGACGACCATCTTACCCGTCTGTTCGCAGTGCTTGATGTTTTTCGACGTGCCAACTTGCAACTTAACTCGTCCAAATGCCGCTTTGGGCAACGCCAAATCTGCGTTCTCGGCCATCTTGTTAACGCTGCGGGCGTTCAACCAGACCCTGCGAAAATCCGAGCAGTTCGCGACTTCCCCACACCCCGTTCAGCCAAGGACGTCCGAAGTTTTCTGGGACTGTGCTCCTATTTCCGTCGTTTTGTCGAGAAGTTCGCTGAAGTAGCCCGTCCTCTAACCTGCCTCCTCAAAACGGATGTCGCATTCACCTGGGGCCCACAGCAAGCAAACGCCTTCTCGTCGCTCGTTGACATTCTCACCAATCCACCAGTCCTAGCACACTTCGACCCATCTGCTGCCACGGAGCTTCGTACTGACGCCAGTGGCCACGGCATAGGCGCAGTGCTCGCGCAGCGGCAACAAGGAATGCACCGCGTCGTCGCGTATGCAAGCCGTCTGTTGTCGCGCTCGGAACAAAATTATTCCATCACAGAACGCGAGTGCTTAGCTCTCGTCTGGGCCATCGCGAAATTCCGACCGTACCTGTATGGCCGACCATTCTCAGTTATTACGGACCACCATGCGCTTTGCTGGCTCTACTCACTCAAGGACCCTACGGGACGCCTTGGTCGCTGGGCGCTGCGCTTACAAGAGTACACTTTTTCCGTATCCCATAAATCCGGACAACTTCACAAGGATGCCGACTGCTTGTCTCGTTACCCAGTCGATCCCCCTGACACGAAGGAAGATGAGCAAGAGGCCCTCGTTCTTTCAATTACCGACTTCACCGACATAGCTGCTGAACAACGCCGCGACCCCTCTTTGCGTGCTATTATCAATGGTCTGCACTCTCCCCACCCTGACCACTCCTTACAACTGTTCGTTCTTCACAACGACATCTTGCACCGCTACAACACCCGCCCTGATGGTGCTGAGCTTTTACTCGTTGTTCCTGTGCATCTTCGCTCAGACGTTTCGGCCCAGCTGCATGATGCCCCCTCCGCTGGACACCTAGGGGTGTCACGCACGTATGACCGCATTCGCCGCCGATTCTTTTGGCCTGGCCTCTACCGTTCTGTGCGACAGTACGTTGCGGCATGCGACCTCTGCCAGCGCCGCAAGACACCTGCTCTGAGACCTGCTGGTACCCTCCAGCCCATTGAAGTACCAGATGAGCCATTTTTTCGAGTTGGCCTCGATCTTCTAGGACCCTTTCCCGTGTCGGCCACCGCTAATAAGTGGATTGCTATTGCTACCGACTACGCAACGCGGTATGCCGTTACACGCGCCCTCCCCACCAGCTGCGCTACTGATGTAGCCGATTTCCTTCTTCATGACATCATTCTGCGTCATGGTGCTCCTCGTCAGTTGATCACCGACCGCGGCAGCTGTTTTCTATCTAAAGTAGTCGACGAGCTCCTGCGATCCTGCTCTACCCACCACAAGTTCACCACAGCGTACCATCCACAAACCAACGGCCTCACGGAACGCCTCAACCGTACCTTGACGAATATGTTAGCAATGTACGTCTCCAAGGATCACAAAGATTGGGACATCCACTTACCTTTAGTTACCTTCGCATACAACAGTTCACGTCATGATACAGCTGGATTTTCCCCTTTTTACCTACTGTTCGGTTATGACCCGCCTTTGCCCATGGACACCATGCTCCAATCTGACGCCGCCTCATCGACTGCTTATGCTCGTGATGCCCTGGCCCGAGCTGACATCGCCCGCCAAGTCGCCCGGGATCGTTTATGTGCCTCGCAGCTTAACCAAAAGAGTGCTTACGATCGCCGGCACCGCGACGTACAGTACTCTCCGGGGTCACTCGTCTTGCTGTGGTTACCATCACGTCGTGTTGGTCTCAGCGAAATACTGATGTCCCGTTACGTTGGCCCCTACCGCGTCATACGCAAGGTCACCAGCGTGACCTATGAGATAGCTCCACTCCATACCACGTCAGTACCAGCTTCAGTCCCGACCGATATAGTGCACGTCTCACGGCTTAAGCCATACTTCTCACGCCTCGAGAATTGATCACACCGGGACGGTGCTTCTGCCGCCGGCGGGTAATGTCACGGGCTAAGTAGATGCCTGAGGATGACGACGACGAAGTGCTGAACGGGGAACGTGCTCGGACTGCAGCAGCGCGTCGTACGCATTAGCTCGCCAGTATATTCGCCAGTACACATTTGTTCACCAGTGTATACTTTATTCCCCCGTAACAATATAAGACAATTACAAATCTTGTGGCTCAAAATAAAGCCCCCTTCACTTTTCCTTTCATAAATATTGTCGTAATCTATTGCAACCAGAACACGATTGCTTATTGCAAGCAAATATTGCCTTCTGTTTAGAAGTTGGTGATTCACTAATCAAACAACCAGACACATAAGAATCTCCTTTTGCCTGATCTTGTGGGCAGGTGGAACATTGTGAATTGTGTATATATGCCGCCCCGCCGCGGTGGTCTAGTGGCTAAGGTACTCGGCTGCTGACCCGCTGGTCGCGGGTTCAAATTCCGGCTGCGGCGGCTGCATTTCCGATGGAGGCGGAAATGTTGTAGGCCCGTGTGCTCAGATTGGGGAGCACGTTAAAGAACCCCAGGTGGTCAAAATTTCCGGAGCCCTCCACTACGGCGTCTCTCATAATCATATGGTGGTTTTCGGACGTTAAACCCCACATATCAATCAATCAATGTGTATATATGCCTTTAGTAAACAAATTGAAGTCCAAAACGATGATGTGAATAAGAATATTGCAGGGCTCGGAATATTTTGACTATCTGGTGTTTTCATTTTGTTTGATTATTCAAATAAATAACGAAGGGGGGAGAGAGAGATAAAGATGCAAGGAAAGACAGGGAGGTTAACCAGACGCACATCCGGTTTGCTACCCTGCAAATAACGAAGGAGTTGTCACCATACCTTGGTGATGGTCACCCTTTTCTACGTAGTTGTTACGAAGTAAAAAAAATTGGAAACAAAAACTATATACAATCCAACATAGACGAGTCCGAAGTTTTCGTTTCGGCAGAGCAGACAAAATGTCACTATGCGTACTTTCAATTCAATCCGCAAAACATTGATCACAAATGTGGGTGTAATCAAAAAAAATTTTGGAGTACTTTCATTGCTTCACGGTCAACTCTACATGGCCATGGGCCTAGTATTTTTGGCAACAAAGACCTTGGCTCCAAGTCAAGTAAATTAAAGAATAGCATCAACAGACAATCAAATGAAGTTTCAGGCTAGCTTACGAGGAATCTGAGTAGTGCAGTCAATGGCAGATAACACTGAATCAAGAAAAATCAGTGTCAACAAATGTTACAGAAAAAAAAAGTCGATTGATTTCTACACGTACACAATTAACAGCACTGAATTGAAGAAAGGAAGGCAACGCAAGTACCTAGCAGTCACTTTCACTGATATCAGGAGGAACGCCCACATAGATAAGCTAACCAAAAAGGCTAGTAGAGCTCTATGGTGTCTACCACACTAGGAATGTATATATAGTGAAACTTGCCAAATAAAGATTTGGCATACGCAAGCCTATTACGACCCAATATAGAATAAACTAAAATAATGTGGGACCCATCACGGCAATAAATCGACACAAAGTGGATGAGGTGCAACGCCCAGCAGCCACATTTACCTTTAGCAAATATCTTCATTGTCACTCCACTACAGAAGTGAGCTGATATGCAACACTTTCTGTTTCAGAAACAAGGACAGCTGTAGACAAATTAAAATTCTTTTTCATGATTGTCCATAACAAGCATAAGAATAACGAGCCCAACTTTTTCAGTTTGACACTGAAGCTACGTTTCAGAAGCAGGCACATTAAATCCATTGAAAACTTGCCAAATAAAAATTTGGCATACGCAAGCCTATTACGACCCAATATAGAATAAACTAAATAATGTGGAACCCATCACGGCAATAAATCGACACAAAGTGGATGAGGTGCAACGCCTAGCAGCCACATTTACCTTTAGCAAATATCTTCATTGTCACTCCACTACAGAAGTGTGCTGATATGCAACACTTTTTGTTTCAGAAACAAGGACAGCAGTAGAGAAATTAAAATTTTTTTCCTGATTGTTCATAACAAGCATAAGAACAACTAGCTCAACTTTTCAGTTTGACACCGAAGCCACGTTTCAGAAGCAGGCACAATAAATCTATTGAAGCTCTAGTGACGTGAAAACTACTCCTTCAAGTATAGCTATTTTTCTCGAGTAATTAGTGAATGAACATGGTGCCGAATTTACTGGTTTTTATTTTACTTTCTTACTGCATCCTTAACAAACTCCATACACTTGCCTATTAAGGTCATTCGGCGTCTTTATTGCTCATCATCAACGCCACCCCGTGGAAGTGACGAGTGAATTTGTGCTGTTTAGTTTTCTTTTATGTTTTTATTTTTAGCAGATGTCTAGGGTAAACATTAGGCTTGAAATCGTGTTCACATTTATGTCACGTGAGTGTTTGTCATCGAACTGCTTGGGATTGTTCATCCATTTCAGCATTGAACATTGTAGACAGTGTTAATGAGCAAACGAGGGTGATGAGTTTCTGTTCGGGTCCCCGTCTGTGTCTCATATTTGCGAAAGTCGAGCAACAGGTGACACTCATCCTCCTTACCTAGGGCGCACGAACACAAATGTTTGGAATAGTGCAGGCTGAATGCGAAGTAAGTGCATTATGTAAGCAGCTGCTAGTCTTTTGCGATGTATGAAAGTGCCAAATATAGTGTTTTAAGATGTACTAATAGTGCACAACACAAGCATCCAGCATTCTGCCTCTATTGAAGCACGTCGACAGAGTTCAAAATGCGACCACTGACCCGCCGCCTTTACTCCAGCGTGGCTGACAGGGACACATATTGGCGCAGCATAGTGCTTTCATGCTTTAAGCTTATATGTGTTAATATGCGCGGCTGTGGGAGAGGGGGAAATATTTTTACGCATGGCTGTTCATGCATGCTCCTAAATTCATGCAGAAGTATTGTGGAATAAGATTCTTTTATCACTTCAATATTCGCTTGCTCAAAGCTATTGATTTTGATAGCTGCTATCACTGATATCGCCCATTTACACTGCGCGTAAAGTAGTAACACAATTGTAACTTTCCGGCTCTTATTTTCTCAATTATAGTCTCATGAAGTTACATGTTTGATAGTTACATAATGCCACTGATCGCGTAAACCAATGTTAAGTGGTGCTTTGCAGGAAAATAAACACAGAAGCTAATCGATGAAACACAATTAGCAACAAATATAACAAAAATATTTATATGGCACATGCGTGGTCAACCACCCACTATAACGTTCACAATTGTTCAAAAAAAATTGGCAGATCCCACGCACAGTGAGAATCGATGATATGCGAAGCACGAATGAGATATGTTGATGTGTCACTTTAAAATCAGCAAATGTTAAGAGATGGAGGTAAATGATGCCGTACATTACTTCCGTATCATGATTAATAAGTTTGGATGTGTCGCTTACTTTCATAATATATTCACGTCATGTGGTACCAAATTTGGTATATGTGAAGTTCGCGAAATAACCGTGAGCATGCTACAAGTGTGGCATGTTATCTTCTTACATGACACGCGTGTCAAGATTATCATGTTTGCACCAGTCACATATTTTTTCATCCATTGACATCAGGTAACACCAAATTTGGTGCATGTGGAGCTGGCAAAATGGCCGCGAGCACACCATGAAGGGCCCAATATACTTCAATGTAGCGTTGACGCGTGCGCACGCTGGATACAATGACGCTACGTTAGGAGAATGTGAGCTCCATATAGTCTGACGCCGGGCGTGACCGACCTGACCAGCGTCCGTCAGCGTGGTCCGACGGCAACCGGCACGGAAGGAGACATGCTGCATTTCGCGTTGATGCGCTCCCAGACAACACTGCGTCTCCCTTTTTTCGGGACGGAGGGACGCCACACGCGCTGAAACGCGCATGCGTCAAAGCAACGCAGCGCGGCGAGCGCCTGCGAGTATATGGCAGGATCGGCGCCGGCCGTGGCAACGCCGGCGAGCACGTGCACCGCGTCACGTCGAAATGAATTGGTGCCTTGACTGTGGCATGTAGTCATGCTCTCGCACGACACGCATCTCATTACTATCATGTTTGCACCAGTACCGTACCTTCGTCATCCATTGACGTCACGTAATACCAAATTTGGCATATGTGAAGCTGGCGAAACCGCCACGAGCGTATATGAGTGCGACATGTAGTCATGTCTTAAATTGACATGCATGTCGTGATTATCATAATTGGATGTGTCATTTACTTATGTCGTCCGTTCGCGCTGCGTAATGCCCTGTTTGGTACATGTGAAGCTAGCGAAACGGCCGCGAGCGCATCAAGAGCGTAGCTTGTAGTCATGTTCTTACATAACGCGCATCTCATGTTTATCATCTTTGCACCGGTATCATACCTTTGTCTTCCATTCACGCACCGTAATACCAAACTTGGTATATGTGACGCTAGCGAAACGGCCGCGAGCGCATCACGAGCGTGGCATGTAGTTGTGTTTTTGCATGACACGCATGTCTTGATTTTCTTTGGATCTGTCGCTTGTGTTCGCCATGCAATCATGCCATATCATACCAGTTTTGCAACATGCCATGTGAGCAGAACCACCGCAAGAGCTGCAGGACCATGAAATGTAAATCATGACATTCATGACATACGTGTTATGATCTTCATGTTACGACTAAACAAATACGTTCTTCATACAGTCATGTTATCCCGCGACAAGTTTGGTATTGATACCGTTATCGAAATGGCCAGGAGAGATAAAAGTCGTAGGCGGCTAGATAGATAGATAGATAGATACGCTCAAAGTCGCCGAAGTTCCTTAAGAAATGCTTCGCATAAAAAAATGTGGCGAGCACAGTGGCTATGTCCACTTTAAAACCTAAAAACAAGAGCATATCCACGCGGTGAAGGATTATGATTGGGCGAAGCTCCGGAGGGAATCATCGGTAAACTGTGAATTTTCCAAGTAATTTCCGACTCGACCATTATTTATAGACGTGAGAAATGCTGTGTGTGTATGCTATGCCGCTTGGTCCCCCACCTTTCGTACGGCAGGATCTTGGTAGCGAACGAATTTTACTACAACACTCCCCCTAGCGTACGTCGCACTCTTTAATCGTCGCACTCTTTAATAACATCCTGCATTTTTCATCATCAACTCCAGGTACCGCCATCTAGGGAACACTCGAAGTGCCGCAATGTAGTTTTTGACATGGTTTTCGAGAATGCGGGTGCGCGGCGTGGTTCTCTCTGGCCGTCCCAATCGCCGCGCTCCCCAGCAAAACCAGGGAATCTCGCCTCACGCGCCCGGCTACTGCTAGATGGCGTGCTTAATATGGGTTCCTCGAGTGGCGGACACCACGGCAAAAAGCAGAGCGCGCTAGATGTCAGCGTGCGTGCGTTTTTTTTTCTCGCATGTGAGCAAAAAATCACTACTAACAAATATTCTGGCTGCACTGAGGGCAAGTATTTTTCTGTTGCTGTTTTTATTTTCGTCAAATTGGCGAATAAAAGCATCGCAGCTGCTGAAATTTTCTTGTATAGACCGTGGTAAGGAATGATTAT
The DNA here is from genome assembly GCA_013436015.1 of Rhipicephalus annulatus. Taxonomy (NCBI): domain Eukaryota; kingdom Metazoa; phylum Arthropoda; class Arachnida; order Ixodida; family Ixodidae; genus Rhipicephalus; species Rhipicephalus annulatus. The sequence goes on from WOVY01013071.1 coordinate 154,422, forward strand.
TTCGTCTGTGACGAAAGCACTCTAGCATTGGCCCTTTCTGGAGACGCGTATATAGGTGAGAACTGGGCTAATTATCGTCGTTGAAATACATTGCCTTCCTATCGTTGGAGATTGTATCACAATTTTATTGTGTACCGATATTTAACAGGTGGTAAACCGAATACCACTTATGCTCTAGATAATTAAGTGCCATGATTGTGCCACATAATATTGTGATAAGTAACTCTGCCGGAGAGAGAGAGAGAGAGAGGAAAGGCCGGAAGGTTAACCAGATAGTGGTATCTGGTTTGCTACCCAGCGCTGGGGGCGGGGAAATAGGGGCAAGAAAGAGGGTGTAGATAGAGAAAAAAAACGCACGCGCACTCATGTGAAAACGAAAACACACACAGGAAGGGCGTCCTAGATACAACCGTTCAGTAGGCCGGTCGATCGCAAAAAGTGTAGTAGCGCTTTTAGAGCCTTCTTCTGTGAAGTTGCATCTTGTCGATATTGTAGAATTCCTTGCTCCGACAGCGGTTGATTATCTAATTCGTTGAGTTCCTTGCGAAGGCATAGTCGTTGTTTACTATACTCTAGGCAGTCACAAAGAATGTGTTGGATCTTTTCTTCTTTGCCCCAGTGGCCACAGACTGCGGTGTCAGCCATCCAAATGCGGAAAGCGTAGGTGTTGGTAAACGCAACGCCCAACCACAGCCTACATAACAGGGTCTGGTCTGCTCGGCAAAGCCTCGACGGGACTTGAAGACTTAGCGTAGGGTCAAGTCAGTACAGACGGGCATGCCTGAAGTGTGACTGATTTCATTGTGATGTGGTCTGCCGGCGAGCAATCCTGCGGAGCTTTCGTTCAGCTTCTGTCCTAGAAAGTGGTAGTCGTAGTTTACGATCTTCTGTGTGGGCTGAGCGGTCAGCTTGATCGCCCGTTTATTGCCGATGATTCCACAGTGACTGGGTGACCACTGAAACGTAATTTTGCCGGAACATTGTGAAAAGGTACTTGAGCCGACCTACATTTACTCCCCACGTCCTTCACAGTGAAAGTGTTTGAGTTATCATCGTCCCCATTTTTCGTGACCTGTCTTTCGATAATGTTTTGGTAGCACAATGGCATTATCAGTATTGTGTTCACTTACAGTATTCTCAACAGCATGCAAATCAAAAGAACGCCTATGCGGCTGAATGGCGTCTTTCAGAAAACCAAGTATTCATCGAGGTAGACTACTGAAGAATAAAAAATGTCAACTGTCACTGCTATTCAACGCGCAGTGTTTCATACCAGTTACACGAAAGTCTGAACGCGTGTGGTGTTCTTCTCCGACAAGCAAAACTCCTCGATGTACGTGATTACATTCCCCGACATATTCACTGAACACCGTAGAACACGCAGTGCGAATGGCCGACCATAAATGACCAAAGCGCTTCTGTAACCAGCCCGTGGTCGTCGTAGAGCCGGTGACGTTCAATCTAGACGTAATCTAGACCTCCTCCTTGTCACCGGCTTCTGCAGCCCCCCCCCCCCGGAGGTAGTTGAATAGAGAAACAGGGGAAGACTCGCGGGTGATTGCAAAGCGTTGTACTCTTTTACAGCGCGGCTTTGGTGCCAGACTTAACGGCGCCGGCACATTTCAAGGAGAGAGCAGAGCAGGGCAGTTACTTATGCTGAGCGCCGAGTTTGGTCGGCTCAGCGACCGTTCCTCTAGAGCAGGTAGTATTTCTTGCTGATGCGCTCATGCTGCGGCGTTCGCGTGGTTACCTTGCGTGCATGCGTCGTTGGCCATCTGCATAGAGGAGAGACAATTTTGGACTGGAAGTCAAAATGAATGTTTGATTTAATAGTAGCGATCTATTAATTAATCGCCGACTGGTTACGGTTTATACAATTGATGCTATGTCACTGCTTTAGTTTTTTTCTTTTAGAGAAAGTGACGTCAAGTCTCTCATGGTAATAAGGGTTGCAGCCCAAGCACGAAGGTGCTAGAAGAAGCGTGAAACGAAAGGCAAGGCAAGGAAAGCAAAGAGGACAACACGAGCGCTGACTACCAACTGATTTTATTTGTCGCGGGACACATGATGATATATACAACAGGCAACCTTTTAACAGCAAACGTGAGCAAAGTGACATATTCTGGGGACTTAAGTTGTCGGTAAAAAGAAAGAAGACACAATAATAAAACGGCTAGCCCCTATCTAAAAGCGCGATCTTTTTGTCATGCAAGGCCACCGAAGGCTGGCTCACGCATTTGTCACCATGTTTTCTAATATGATATGCCTCAGCTATTTCACGGGTTAATTTGTCCACATGGCGTACCAGCACCCTCACGCCCGGAAATCGAGGCTGGCACCCGCAGCTTTTACAGTGCAAAACAAGGTTTGAACTTATTCCTTTGCATGAATCATTCATACGCTCTCCCTACCTTTAATCAATGCACCGCCCAGTTTGGCCTATATAACAACGACTGCACGTTAAAGAAGCATGTAGACAACGTCAACTGCACACTCAATAAATTTATAGAGTGTGCACTGCCCTCGTTACAATGTGTTTTACGGCGCATGTCCAACTTTTTGTAGTGATGCCACTGAGGCGCTCATCCGTCATTCTGCAAATCTGGCCTACTTTGAACGGGGCTGATAAAACTACATGCCCACCATATCTCAAACCTACCTTTTTCAAACCTTGAGATATATTGTGGAAGTATGGAATGACAGCAACTCTTTTTTTTCCTCCTGCCTTTTCTTGTTTTTGTTTGATTTTCTGCAGCAACGTTTCGCACACTGAAGAAACTACAGATTTTGGAAATCTCTCTACAGAAGTCTGTTAATCTTTATTGGTACACTATCAGTTGTCTTCTGTAGGCAAGATTTAGATAAGCCAGCACTTACTGCCGATGAAGCGATAGCTCTCTTGACCAGTTTTGTGTGGCAGGAAGCATAGGTTAACAAGGGTTTTACACTTTGCGGTCGGTATTCCCAGCATACGTGATTTGAAAACAATGTAATATTATTATCTAAGAACCTCAACGATCCTTGTTGGGGAACTTCGCAAGTGAACTCTAGCCCACTCCTATGTGTTTTAGAAAGCGCTCAATGCAAGTTCAGCCGGGTTTTTCTTATTCGTTACGGAAGGCGGCAGCAAAATTAAATAGGCGTCCACATATCTGCAGGCGGTTTGTATCAAATCTACGAGCTTTTGATTGAGGATCGTGTCAATCTTGGCCAGAAAAATGTCACTCAGAACCGGGGCGACCCTTGACCCAATCAGACTCCCTTACGTTGTCTATAAAGAGACCCGCCCTCCGAAACAAAAGTGGACCTTCGTGCTTGCACACCTTCGTGCTTGCGCTGCAACCCTTATTACCATGGAATTTAACCAACAAGCTCAAATAGTTGGTGCAGAAGATGGAGGCGTGAAAAACATATCGTGAAGCAGGAAGGGCTCCTGCTCTTCCTGCTTCACGATAAGTTTTTTGCGCCTCAGACTTCTGCACCAAGTATGCACCAACTAGCCCAAAAAACAAGTCCTTTTAGCCCAAATAGTTGTTCTACGTCACGTCTCGTTTCTTCCTTTTAATTTCAGAAAAATGTCATACTGATGCGTGCCCTCCTGCACGTTAAATGAAAAAAAAACTTGGACAGAACATGCCAGCATGCGCAATGGCAGCGTCAATGGCACCGCCGACGCTTGATTTGCAGTCTCGTGTGATTGAAAAATGCTACACATTAAAAAAAAACAGACAACCCACTAACAAGCGAAATCAAAATGCCGCATTCTACGCTCACGGGTTGCATGCAAATAAAAATGGCAGCATATCCACGGAGTGAATGATGGAGAGTGGGGCGAAGCATTCATCCGACCATTCGTTCTTGCTTCCGTCCATCCATGCGTGCGTCTGTGTGGCCGCCCTTGTGTCCATCCGCCCGTCCGTGCGTGCGTCTTTCGTGCGCCCGCACGTTCATCTGTGGGTATGTCCCTACTTTCGTTCATTCATCCGCCCCTGCGTCCATCCATGCGTCTATCCGTCCGTGCAGGCATCCATGCAGCCATCCGTGCATCTGTCCATGCACCTGTCTGTGTGTCCGTTCGTCCACTTATTCAACACTCCAAGTACCAACTTCTCTCATCTTTTCATCATATATTCCACATATAGAAGCACCTCCATCCAGCGGATATTCCAAGGACTGAACGAGAGGAGGCACACGCACACTTTGTTAAGGCTTGCGCTTCGTATCTACTTCCCACCTTTAACCATCTCGAGTTCATGGTATATACTTGTTCACTGCATTCATGGCACTGCGGCTCAATGATCGCTAAACTTTTCTAAAACCTAGGAGGTTACGCCCAGCGAGTATAACGTAGCAACCCTTTCTTGTCAGAAAGTGCTCAATGTACATTCCAATGGCTGCTAAGGGGGAATGAGAGACAGGAGAATTCGGCTTTTAGTTAAGGAGCAGGCTGCGATTTTTATATTGTTCAACAATGCAGAGAAGAAATGTCTCACCGGCACCACCTTGGAGGCGAAAATGTAAGACTGGTTACACACTGCGATTACTACTACTACTACGAGGGACGAACGGGTGCCCCTACAAGGAGCTTCGGCGTTCCATCGGCGTTCCTGCCGAGTGTCCACTCGCGACTTTGCTAGCCAGTTTTTTGAGGCCTGATCCCATCGTCATCAGCCCCTGCAGGGACCAGCGAGGATGGCGTCAAGGCCTGCGGCGCTCCCCCTCAAGGAGAACTGCTTCAACTCCACCGTCCCGGAGAGGACGGCATCTGTTGACGAGATCATCGATGGCCTCGAAGACGTCATTGGGAGGGAAGGGGTGCTGTTCCTGCAACACCTCGGAGCTTCGAAGTTCCTAGTTGCGGCTCGGTTGGCTGCACGCCCCGCCGCGGTGGTCTAGTGCCTAAGGCACTCGGCTGCTGACCCGCAGGGCGCGGGTTCGAATCCCGGCTGCGGCGGCTGCATTTCCGATGGAGGCGGAAATGTTGTAGGCCCGTGTGCTCAGATTTGGGTACACGTTAAAGAACCCCAGGTGGTCTAAATTTCCGGAGCCCTCCACTACGGCGTCTATCATAATCATAGAGTGGTTTTGGGACGTTAAACCCCACATATCAATCAATCGGTTGGCTGCACAAGCAACCAAGTTAGTGGTAAACCAAGGATTCAAGTTACAAGGTCGCAAGGTACAAGTTGAAGCAGTCGGGGCGCACAGCGTACAAGTCAGTGTGTTCTGCCTCCCACCGTACGTGTCAGATGACGCAGTTATTTCAACTCTTCAGCCATACAGAAAGATGAAGGGTACCACATTTGTTACCTTGCAAAGGCATCAATCAACGTGCACTGGTACCCGCATCGTCCAAATCGAGATGACCAAGCCCGCCCCTATCTTCCTACCAATTCAAGGTCACCGCGTGATGCTCGAGTATCGCGGTATGCGCAGATTGTGCGCAGGGTGCAGCAGAGAAGGTCATGTTGCGGCTACTTGCAGAACACCCTTCGGTCAACGACGTGGCACCTTCGGCCATACATCTGAGGATTGTGTGTCCAAGTGTAAGCGCTGTAATGGGGACCACGCAAAGAAAGATCGCTTGTGTCCCAAGTCATACGCAGACACAGCGCCGAGCACCTCGCAATCACTGAAAAAATTGCCAGAACTTGGAAAGTCTGCTTCGAAGAGAACAACCCAAATTAGAACCCCAAGACACATGGAAGTTTTGCAACGCAAACCAAGCCACGGCAACAGAAGATTCCAGATTATTGGTATGAAGACAGCGCTACCGACACAGAATTTCATGACGCCAGGACAGAAGATGCCAGCGGCGTTGATGCCGCGTCGCCATGCACAACGAGTGACAACCACGGTTCTGCACTGACTGGGGACACCGCAGCCTTGTCATCTCGCACAACGTCGTCAAAGAAGCCCAGCAACGCTGTGGAGCGCCGAGTGTGCCTGCTACGTCTTCATCAGAGGAACTCAAGGCCACAGAAAACGAAAAATCTTTGAACGCATCACCACTGGAGGAAGCGCCTCAAGCATTTCGGGGCGCTGGCCAAACGGGAAAGTTGCTCCGACCTCCGGAGGCAACAAGTGCAAGTGACGAGCTCCATGAACGGCCACCTGTGGGCCTGGAAGGTTGCGGGAAGACGACGCCCATGAAAGAAGTAAAGACCACGTCTTGAAGAAAACCTAAAACGCCTCGCACACACACTGTACAGGCCCAAGAAGAAGCGTCTGACAAGACATCTAGACATCGTAGGAATCGGTCACCGTCACGAAAATGAAAGAGTGACAGATTTTCGCAAGTCTCACGATCGGTATTTTTGTCTCCTGAAAATACGTGTTCTCCCGACAAGTTGTCTAGAGCCACAAACTCTCAGCGTCACACCAAGCCTGGTAGTTCAAGCAGTGGAAGTGATGTCACCACATCCGGAACATCCGAAAAGCCCCGAGTGGATTCGCCGAACAGAGATCGATCACCTGATGCGGGTGAGGACTCAATGTTTTTTTTTCAATTTGTGCTGCACACATCCATTCTTTCCGCTTCCTGTTGCCTGTACCGTTGCTATGCTTGCTTGCCAGCCGTACAACCACTATGCATTTGTTGTCCCAGATGCATGCAAACTGTTTAGTATTCCATATGTTACTGTCATTCACAATGGAACCTTCATGTGCCAATATGTGAGTGCTATGCTGTGGCGGCTATGCCCTGTTATAGTAATTGAATCATGGGAGTTACGTTGCATGCTGCGTGTACTAGTATGTTATCATTGGGGTTGCTTACTGGGTCCATTCTGTCTGTGCGCGTGATTAAATCTTAGCGGCAGTCCTTCGAGTGTCATCACGTTGACTACATCTACTGCCGCTTGACACAGGAGAGGCCGTGCCATCCCCTTACACACCGCTGTTAAAAAAGAAAAAAAAAACGATTGTTTCGTTGCCCCCAAAATTTATTTTAAATGAATAGGCTATTTTTCATGACTTTCAATGTTCGTGGATTCAAAGATCTTGTAAAACAACAGGAGATAATGAACCTTGTGCGCTCGCTCGGGGTCGACGTTCTTTTCTGCAAGAGACCAACTATCGAATACGGCAAGACGTCATGGCCTTCCGTGCTAGATTTTAGGTTGAAGCCTTCTTCTCCTTAACGCAGACGAAGTCGCGTGGCACCGGTGTCGTGTTTCTCAATCCGAGGCTCAGGCGGGGTGTGCACATTGCCTCTTCGATGAAGAAGGCCGTGTTATTGCGGTGGACATGTGGATAAACGACAAGAAAATCCGATTCACCAACTTTTAGGCGCCCGTGGACAGGTCTCTTGCCAATGACGTTTTTAGAGGTGCCAGGTCATTCCTTTTAAATTCAGCACCGTGCGTGTTGTTTGGTGCTTTCAACTGTGTTTTGGACTCAATTTGAGATGTCCGAGGCCCTAGTCAAGGACAAAGCACATGCCATTCGAAAGAGTTGCAGAAAATATGTAGAGTCGAAGCTGGTTGATGCATGGGCAACGCTTCACGGAAACACCTTTGGAGCCACGAGCGTTCAGGGTACTTCTCAGAGCAGGATTGACAGAGTCTATATCCCAAAAGAGCTTGTTACAAGTTTAGAGATATGCGATGTCATTTCTTTAGCTGCTGGGCAACGCAAGCTCAGCGACCACATGCCAGTGCTGTTCACCTTGAAGGCCCAGCTAGAGAGGCAATGCTCAAAGTTGTAACGAATGGATTCATCAATTTTAAATGATGAAGTTTCGGTACCTGAAATGCCCACGAATATCCATGCATCTTTGGAAGACACACTGCGAATAACGCCGACAGCATAGGATCTCTTGAAGGCCAGATGACGTGTGATTGCGCGGGAGGCCGGGAAAATGCGCCATGCACGTCTAACATCACAAATGAATGAAACATTGAGGTGTATTCAAATCTTTGAGCGCGCAGGTAATGTAGCAGGCGCAATTAAAAAGTACATTGGGGCCAAAAAGGCTAAATACGACCTGTTGTTAAGGGCAAGGTCCGGGGCTTTTAAACGCGGAGAGGAACTGCACCTGCCTACGGATGAACTAGGTAACTTGGCATACGCACAGCGAGTAGGGGTAAGAAAACACCAGCCCAGTATTATCGCCGCATCACGGAAAGAGTGTGGGAGCATCGTCACAGATATCAAATCAACCAAGGAGGTCTTAAGGGCGCATTTTGAAAGGCTCTGCTCTGCAGATCATCGCTCCCAAGACGGCAACCAGCATCAAAGAATCGCAGACTTTTGTGAAGGCTTGCCCATGCTGTGTCCTGAGGCGTCTGATATGCTCTGCGCTGAGGCGACGAAAGATGAAGTTTGGCAAGCCTTGAGGAAAATGAACCCTAACACGGCTCCAGGTCGAGACCGAATACTGACGGGGTTGTATATAACTTTCTTCGACGTCCTAGGCGACGCACTTACTGACATGGTTAACGGGTTCATTGTTGATGGGCAAAAGCCGAGGTTTTTCAGTGAGGGCCGTGTAGTCTTACTGCCGAAGGAGGGCATAGATCCTGACGATCCACGGTCATAGAGGCCGATTACCCTCCTTAACACGGACTTCAAACTTGTAGCTACGATCCTTGGCTTCAGGCTAAAATCTTTTCTGCCCGATATAGTCTCACCCACGGAAACGTGTGCAGTGCCGAGTAAGTTAATTTTGCAAACACTTACTCTGATAAGAGATTTGTTCTACTATGCCAACGCCAAAAGCGTTACTGGTGCTTTCATGTCATTGGATCAAGCTAAGGCCTTCAACAGGGTCGAACATGACTACCTCTACCGCATACTTAAAATGTTTGGTTTGCCAGAGCAGTACGTTCGCTGAATAAAGCTTTTATACACCAACATGACCAGCCGACTTCTCATCAACGGCGTGGAGACAGCAAACTTTCTAGTGACAAGAGGTGTTCGCCAGATGTCACAAACGAGCCCTACGAAAAAAGCCCGTGCCGCCAAATTCTAGCGACAGTAATCATATCAAGCGTAGAGAGGCGCCTCAAGGTCAACGATAAAGAAAAAAACGAGCATCCAAAAACTCTCTAAGTGCGCCGTTCCTCCTCCTCTTCAAAGCGTAATTCGCCAACTAACCTCCTCACATCGTCGGCCGAGCAAGCCCTTGAAGGTTCTCGAGGGAAAAGGGCGTGGTGATTCAGAGTTGCGTCATGTGTCGCGGACGGCCCTCGAAAGGTCTCGCGCTTCCCCAGCCTTCGCTGCACATCGCGCCGACGAAAATGATGAGAATTTTCTGGAATCTAGCGCGAAAGGTATTTAATCGAGCAGCAGAGATAAGAGATCAGGAGATCTCTCAACGCCAGTGTGCGTTGGGTGTTTCCGCCGTGTCTGTCGGCGAAGCCTTTCGTCCTCAGTGTCAAAGGAGGAGAAGAAGAAAGGTCGCACCCGTGTGCGCAGGCAGAAGATAAAAGTTTTGCGCAAGTGTGCGTAGGGTCTTTCCGTCGTCTGGGCGAAGCCTTTTGTCCTCAGTGACAAAAGAGGAGAACTAGAGGATTTCCACCTGAGGGGTGAAGACTCGTGCTACAGGCAGAAGTGTGTGTCTACCACAAGCGAGTGAAGACGTGTGGCAACAGCTGTGCGTGGGAAGCCGACGTGTTACCGGCGAAGAAGTACGGTGCTTGGAGAGCAGCCAATTGAAGACGCGAGGTTTCCTGGAAGAGAAACTTCGGGGGCAGTGGAACGACAACAGCGCTGAACTTTGAGTGTGTGATTCTCGGAAGAGTATCATTCGGACTTTTGTTTCAAGGACTTTGGACCGAATAGGTTTTCAAACTCTTTAGTCTTTAAGTGTCTTGGTTCTTCGATGCATGTGACTGCATTGTAGTGCGCATTGTTGTTTGTGTTCGTTCTTTCGAGTGTGGCTGATTGTACTGTGTAGTACTTTGTTTGATTGGTGACATATCGTATTCAACTATTTCCGAGTGTGCATATTTTTGTGCAGATTTCATCTGACATAATTGAGAATATAATTTTACTTTGTTTATCAACTCTCGGCTCTGAATTGTTCATTGGGCCACAGCCGGCGTCTGCTGGCGCGCCCAATAGAACCACTTCTAAATTGTCCATGCTTTCGTGGTGCAGTTCGGTGGGCCGATATGTTGGTCCTTGGAATTAGCCTGGCAATCGCCTCCCTAATTAGCGAAATTTGTGACACCAGGGATGCCCGATTGCACCTGCGCTCTTTGTTCTTTCCATAGATCTTCTCCTTAGAAAAGTGGCAAAGTGCCCTAGTATTCAGGGCTTTCCATTGACAGGTCTGCAGTCAGCATCACCGCTTATGCGGGTGTCATCTCTGTGTTCCTGCGAAACCAAGCCAGTTACGGCGCTTTCTTGAAGCTGTTCGAAGAATATGCCAGTTTATCAGGTGCTTTTCTGAATGTGGGGAAAAGCAAACGCCCTTCGTTTCGGTGTCTTCCTCGGCTTTTTGCCGGGTGGTATTGTTTACGTGCGGTGATGGGGTAGTGGATAGAGCATCCGCCTCGCATTCAAAACGTCCGTGGTTCAAATCCCGGTGCCGCGCAGCTCCCAACCGGATTTTTAAAAAATCCTCGTGGTGATGGAACTGCATTAAGAGGCCTGGGGTGCGGCCTCACCGGTAACCACTGCCGCTAACGCACTCCTTCACCAGAGAAGAATTGACCACCCTGGTGCAGTATTTGGCCACTACCTACAACATGCATACGTCAGTTAGCTCACGGCCCTCAGTTCCCAGCAGCTGCGAAGCAACTGACCACGGCGGTGGTCAGATCTGCAACGAAGCAGAGGGTGCAAAGAATCTCTAGATCCAGACAGGCCGCCATTGGAAACTGAACTTGCCAACGTTTAACGCTAGAACCTTATCTAGTGAGGGAAGTCTAGCTGTACTATTCGAGGAGTTAGAGGGTGGTAAATGCGATATAATAGCCCTCAGTGAGGTTAGGAGGACATATGAGGCATATACGGTGCTACAGAATGGGCACGTTCTTTGCTATCGGGGCTTGGCTCACAGAAGAGAACTGGGAGTGGGGTTCCTAAATCACAAGAACATAGCTGGCAACATAGAGTAATACTACAGCATTATAGAAAGGGTGGTAAGTATTGTAATTAAACTGAATAAGAGATACAAGTTGAATGTGGTATTGGCTTACGCACCCACATCCAGCTATGATGCCGCTTCAGTTGAAAGCTTCTATGAAGACGTGGAATCGGCAATCAGTAAGGTAAAAACGCAGTATACTGTACTGAGGGGAGACTTTAATGAAAAGGTAGCGAAGAGGCAGGCTGGTTACCAGGCACTAGGAGATTATGGTATCGGTTCTAGGAACGCCAGAGGAAAGCTTCCAGTAGATTTCGCAGAACGCAATACTTTACGGATTTTAAATACCTTCTACCGAAAACGAGAAAACTGCAACTGTACATGGAGAAGCCCTAATGACGAAAATAAGAACGAAATGAACTTCATAATGAGTGCACACCCAGGCATTGGGCAGGATGTGGAAGTGGTCGGCAAAGTACAATGCAGTGACCATAGAATGGTGCGGTCTCAAATCTACCTAGACTTGAAGAAGCAACGACAGAAACTGATACGCAAGAAGCCAATCAATCAGCTAGCACTGTGAGGGAAAGTAAATGAATTGAGAGTCTCGCTTCAGAACAGGTACTCGGCTCTTAGTGCGGAAACCAACCTTAGCGTAGATACAATGAATGATAATCTGAGGAGTATCATTATGGAAAGTGCAGTGGAAGTTGCAGGCAGGGTAGTTAGACAGGATACTGGTAAGCTTTCCCAGGAAACAAAGAATCTCATTATTAGGCGTACGCTATGCGATGTAAGAAAGTATAACATGGAGAAAATTGACCACGCCCTGAAAAACGGAGGAAGCGTCAAAGCAGTGAAGAGGAAACTTGGGATAGGCGAAAATCAGATGTATGCACTAGGGATAAAGAAGGCAAAAAAAACTACCTATATGGATAGGATCGTTAAAATAGCGGAGGAGTTTTACAGAGATCTGTACAGTAGCCGGGACAACCTTGACCTGAACACTATAAGAACTAGCAGTAATCCAGACGACACCCCACCAGTGATGATAGAAGTCGGAAAAGCTTTGGAGAGCATGCAAAGAGGTAAAGCTGCTGGTGAGAATCAGGTAATATCAGATCTGCTGAAAGAGGGAGGACCGATTGTGTTAGAAAAACCAGCCACCCTGTTTACGAGGTGTCTCCTGACGGGAAGAGTACCGGAGTTTTGGAAGAATGCTAACATCATCCTAATACATAAGGAAGGAGATGACAAAGACTTGAAGAATTACAGGATGATCACGTTGCTCTCTTTAGTGTACAAGCTACTTACAAAAGCAATTCCTAACAGAGTAAAGAAAACATTTGAATTCAATCAACCAAAGGAACAAGCAGGATTTCGAACGGGCTACTCAACAATCGATCACATTCATAATATCAATCAGGTAAGAAAGAAATGCTCAGAATATAACCAACCACTATACACTGCCTTCATAGATTACGAGAAGGCGTTTGATTAAGTAGAAATATCGGCCGTGATGTAGACACTGCGGAATCAGGGCGTCGATGAAGTATATATAAACACACTGGAAGAAATCTACAGAGGATTAACTGCTACCATAGTGCTCCATAAAGAGAGCAATAGAATACCAATCAAGAAGGGTGTAAGGCAGGGGGACGCAATCTCCCCAACGCTATTTACCGCATGCTTACAGGAGGTTTTCAGAAGTCTAGAATGGGAACGGTTAGGAATAAGAGTTATCAGAGAGTACCTTAGTAACCTGCGCTTCGCAGATGACATTGCATTGCTGAGTAACTCAGGGGGCGAAATGCATCTCATGATTACGGAGTTAGACAAGGAGAGCAGAAAGGTGGGTCTTAAATTTGATCTGCAGAAAACGAAAGTAATGTACAACAACCTCGGAAGAGAGCAGCGCTTCGAGATAGGTAATACAGCACTTCAAGTTGCAAAAGACTATGTCTACTAAGGGCAGGTAATAACCGTGGAGCCGAACCACGAGATAGAAGTAAGTGAAAGAATAAGAATGGGGTGGAGCACATTTGGCAAGCACTCTCAAAATATGACACGTAGTTTGCTACTATCCCTTAAGAGGAAAGTATATAACAGCTGTATCTTGCCGGTACTTAGCTGCGGAGCAGATACCTGGAGACCTGGAAAGAGGGTTCAGCTTATATTGACGACGGCGTAGCGAGCAATGGAAAGAAAAATGGTTGATGATGATGACTGATATGTGGGGTTTAACGTCCCAAAACCACCATATGATTATGAAAGACGCCGTAGTGAAGGGCTCCGGAAATTTAGACCACCTGGGGTTCTTTAACGCGCACCCAAATCTGAGCACACGGGCCTACAACATTTCCGCCTCCATCGGAAATGCAGCCGCCGCAGCCAGGATTTGAACCGGCGATCTGCGGGTCAGCAGCCGAGTACCTTAGCCACTAGACCACCGCGGCAGGGCAAAGAAAAATGGTAGGTGTAACCTTAAGAGACAAAAAGAGAGCAGAGTGGATTAGGGATTAAACGGGGGTTAAGGATATCATAGTTGAAATCAAGAAGAGAAAATGGACATGGGCCGGGCGGGTAGCGCGTAGACAGGATAACTGCTGGTCATTATGGGTAACTAAATGGATTCCCAGATAAGGCAAGCGAGTTAAGGGGGGACAGAAGGTTAGGTGGGCAGATGAGATTAAGAAGTTTGCGGGTATAAAATGGCAGCAGCAAGCACAGGACCGAGTTGACAGTTCATCATGGCCGGAGCTTCCTAGCTCAAGCAACGTGTCAAATCTATGCGTCCTTCCAACGCCTCCTAGGAAAACTATGCGTGGAACGTCACTCTCAGCACTTAATCTTGGAGGCCATGCTTCTTGCCTTGTGTTCCGACCGGCCGCCTTATGAGACCGCTCGCCTCCGTACTGCTCAGTCACGTGACATTACCGTACCGCTCCGTCACGTGACATCATGGCTGCTCAGAGGCAACTGTGAGAGCATTGCTCTCTTTTCAGGGGGCAGTCGTTAGAGACGCTTGCCTTCGTACTCAAAAACGAGAGTAAAACCAGAGGGTATACAGCAGCGCGTTCGCGGCACACATTCCAGGCATAATTTTCTGAAGAGATGTTGGTTCTTCCCGTATGGCACATTTTTAATTGAGCAACTGCAGTATTTTTAAATGTCTTAAGGAAGCACGAGGTGGCGACCTTGGACCAATCGTTGACCTCATTTTCACAGAAGTGGTTGAGCATTTTTCCGTATTTTTCACCCGAAAAGCGAAAGAATAATTGTGCGTTGTTGAACAATAAAAAATTCGCAGCGTGCGCGTTAACTAAAAGCCAAATTCTCCTGTCTCTGATTCCCCATTAGCAGCCATTGGCATGTACAATGAGCACTATCTGACAAGAAAGGGTTGATACGTTACACTTGCTCGGGGTAACCTTCTTGGTTTCACAAAAGTTTAACCCCAGGTGGTCAAAATTTCCGGAGCCCTCCACTACGGCGTCTCTCAATCAAATGGTGGTTTTAGGACGTTAAACCCCACAAATCAAATCATTCACAAAAGTTTAACGAGCGTTGGACCGCAGTGCCATAAGTACAGTGAACTAGTATATAACATGAAATCGAGGTGGATAAAGGTGGGAAGTAGACACGAAGCGCAAGCTGTAAAAAAAAATTCCGTCATATCCACGAAGTGATTGATGATGAGTGGGCGAAGCTCCGGAGGTAAACCTGGTAAACCATGAATCCTCTGTACATTTTGCCCACTCGATTTTATTACATCGCTCCCCCTAGCGTACGTCGCCGCACTAAATCGAACGACTGCCTTCAACCAATGACACGCGCCATATGTGACATCATTCCTATTTTATAAGATCTCGCGTCTTTCATCAACTACAAGTACCGCTTTCTAGTTTATAACATCTTGCATCTTTTCATCATCAGCTACAAGTACCACCATCTAGTAAACACTACAAGAACTAAACGAGAGGTGGCTACATACAGGAGACGGTACCGCCATCTAGTGAACACTGCAAGAACTAAACTAGAGTTGGCTAGATACAGGAGACGGTACCGCCATCTAGCGAACACTGCAAGAACTAAACTAGAGGTGGCTACATACAGGCTACAGGGGACGCACAGCCCACGCCCTAAGGAGCTTCGCCCCTAAAACGTGCGTGTGCCAACTCTCGTTTAGTCCTTGGAATGTCCGCTGAATGGCGGTGCTTCTATTTGGAAAATATATGATGAAAAGATGCGAGAAGGGGGTACTTGGAGTGTTGAATAGATGGGCGAATGCACACACAGACAGATGCATGGATGGACGCACGGATGGCTGCACGGACGAATTGATGTATGGACGGACGCAGGAGTGAATGCATGGACGAACGCAGGGATGGTCGCACAGATGGACGTGTGGACGCACGAACAGACACATGCACGGATGGGCGGATGGACGCACAGACGGTCACACAGGCGGACGCATGGACGGATGGAAGCAAGGACGAATGGACGGAGGGATGCTTCACCCCACTATCCATCATTCACTCCGTGGATATGCTGTCATTTTTTTGTTCTAGTAACACCTGCCAGAAACTGCCCACAAGCACTCGTACAGTCTCAGGTGTGCGTCCTTCACCATGCTGTTTTGTTTCTTTACATAGACCTAATAATGTTCGTGCCCCGCCGCGGTGGTCTAGTGGCTAAGGCACTCGGCTGCTGACCCGCAGGGCGCGGGTTCGAATCCCGGCTGCGGCGGCTGCATTTCCGATGGAGGCGGAAATGTTGTAGGCCCGTGTGCTCAGATTTGGGTGCACGTTAAAGAACCCCAGGTGGTCTAAATTTCCGGAGCCCTCCACTACGGCGTCTCTCATAATCATAGAGTGGTTTTGGGACGTTAAACCCCACATATCAATCAATTAATAATGTTCGTAAACAGGGCTAGGCTCCGGCAACATGCTGAGCAGCTTGTGACGTCATGCTACAAACGCGTCAGAATGTCACCAAGCTGCAAAGCTGGATCGGAGTTCAGAGGCAGCTTTGGAGCTGCTGTGTCATGCAGTAGTCTTGTGATCATGGCAAGCATCAAGCTGGGCGGAGCATACGCGTCGAGGCTTCACTACAAATGCCTCAATATGACGACGGTGTCTACAGCTCTTTACAAACATTGGATAGGTTTATATAAGAACCCACTTGTATCTATAAAAAAAAGGCCACTGAATCAGCCCGGTGCTCAGGAATTCCTTTAAAGGGGGAAGTGTGTCGAGAAAAGGGGCGGTATTTTGTAAGCGTTCTGCCGGGGGTGGTATGAAACAGAGGGATGAAAGGTAGACACACGGATTAGTTGAGGGCATTCCGACGGCAAAGGCTTGAGAATAGCCACAGAATATGCATAGAACGGTCCAG
Source organism: Rhipicephalus annulatus (assembly GCA_013436015.1). Taxonomy (NCBI): domain Eukaryota; kingdom Metazoa; phylum Arthropoda; class Arachnida; order Ixodida; family Ixodidae; genus Rhipicephalus; species Rhipicephalus annulatus. The sequence continues at coordinate 170,857 of WOVY01013071.1, forward strand.
TCCCGTTCTATCACTCGAACGGATAAAAAACAATTTCTTGGATTACGTGAATTCTAGTGAAACGTAAGTGCTTGAACGCAGATAATCAATTTAGTCCTGTTTTGAGCCTGGCTTACTCCAATCTTGTGCTATACAAGGCGAAAAACCCCGAACGACTTACTAAATTGTGACGGCAACGTGCACTCGGAACATTAACACAAATGAACTCTTAAGGTCATCTTGGTCTGTAATCTCAAAATTTGAATAAAATGTCAGACAATAGTCATGTTGAGCTGTATATTTTGTATATGTCTTCATGCGTTGAAAGCATTTTCTACTGTCTCGGCTCGCCTGTTGGCTGTTTGCTCCCTCGCGTCCTTTTGTTCTGTCTCTCTCACGTTCTATATAGAACGCTTACAAAACAGCCCCCAAGGTAGGTGTGGTTTTGCTGAACTGAGAAGTGTAAACAAAAGACCTCTTTCGTAATAGTCGACCTGTAGGAGCTGATAGTGCGATCTTGATTAAAAGGACACTAAAGTGTAATAGGAATTTATGTCAGAGTGAAAGCTCAGTGTATATCATCATCTAAAACGACAATATTGCTACGATACTGAGGGGACGCGTGGTAGAAGAGGAGAACGAGGTTGGCACGAGCGGTGATCTGCCAGATACCTGAACTCTCGCATCTTACATCATCTCTTGCAAATAAAGGCATCTCACCGTAACAATATTGGTGGAAAGTGCGGGGTACCGTGAAGCGACCCCAGGCGAATGATAACGGACGCGCTACCTCAAGAACTACGCCGAAGCCGCCGAATGGCTGGTCTATATTCGCTCGTACCAACCTCGTTCTCCTCTTCTTCCACGCGTCCCCTCAGTATCACAGCAATATTGATACAAGCCATCATTAACATCAACGAATGCGCCATAACGCCGATGAAGATGACAATTAAACAAACGCTCGTGTGTGGTTGCCACACCACCATCTTGGTTCAATGACACTGTGTACTTGTACTCCGTCTACAATCAGTAAATATATTTCTACCCTCTGTCTACTCTCACCTCGTGACTTTTCAGTGAAGGTGCGGGTTGAGAGTAGACTTGTACGGGCGCCACTTTTAGATCATCACGGATCACCACGCCCTGTGCTGGTTCTCCTCCCTCAAGGATCCTTCTGGATGCCAGGGTCGTTGGGCTTTAAAGCTACAGGAATATAGCTTTCACATGACCTAGAGGCCTGGCCGAATGCACCAGGATGCCGACTGTCTATCTCGCCATCCCGTCGATCCCCCTGACCTGTCAGCGCACGATTATGATGCTTGTGTCTTTGTCATTGCTGATTTCACGGACATACGTAGGGAACAACTCAGTGATGCCAATTTGCGGTCTCTCATACGCCGTCTACCTTCTGACGCCTCCGATCCTTCCCTTCGCCTGTTCACGCTTCATGACGAAATTCTCTACCGGCGCCACACAAGCACCGAAGGCCCAGAACTTTTTCTGGTGGTTCCTACAACCCCCCGTTCCACTGTGCTCGAACAACTTCATAATGCGCCAACTGCTGGACATCTCGGAGCAGCCCGCACGTATCACCGCGTACGGCATTGATTCTTCTGGTCCGCCCTTTACCGCTCTATTGGCCGATGCGTTGCATCTTGTGAGTCTTGCCAGTGCCGCAAGCATCCTTCATTGGCACCACCAGGCCCACTTCAGCCTATCGACATTTCAACAGACCCGTTTTACCGCGTCGGCCTCGATCTCGTTGGACCATTTCCAACGTCTCTGAGTGAGATCAAGTGCGTAGTAATGACTACAGACCATGCGACACGCTTTGCCATCACGCGAGCGTTACCAACAAGCTGTGCCGCTGATGTCGCGGACTTTCTGCTTCATGACGTTATTTTCCACCATGGAGCACCGCGTCAACTGCTGACCGAACGTGGTCGTTTATTTCTCTCCAAGGTCGTGGACGACATTCTTCGCTCATGTTTAACATGTCATGAACTCACGATGGCCTACCAGCCGCAAACAAATAGACTCACTGAGTGCCTTAACCGCACATTGACGACAATGCTGTTCATGTATGTCTCCACAGATCGTCGTGATTGGGATGTCACTTTGCCTTACGTGATGTTTGCCTACAACTCGTCACGACATGACACCGCTGGCTTTTTTCCCTTCTATCTCTTGTACGGCCGTCACCCCACTTTGCTTTTTGGCACTGTTCTGCCGTCGCATACTGATACTCCTACCGATTACGCTCGCGATGCAACAACTCGGGCTCGAGCGGCCAGCCGGAGTACCCGGGATCGCCTTTCTGCCTCGCATCTCTCTCAAAAGAATCCCTACGACAGCCGTTATAGGGCTGTCTCTTACTCCCCAGGATCATTGGTCTTGCTCTGGACTCCCTCTCGTCACATTGGCCTGTCCTCGAAGTTCCTCGCTCGCTACAACGGGCCTTACAAAGTCTTGTGCCAACTGACCAAGGTCACCTATGAGATCGCCCCTTTCGACACTCCATCGTCATCTTTTCTGCCGTCCACTAATATTGTACACGTCTCCCGCCTTAAGCCGTACTTCTCTGCGCAGGATTGCACTAATTCTTAAGCTCCAAGACGGTGCTTTCACCGGCGGCGGCTATATGATACAAGTCATCAATAACATCTACGAATGCACCATAAAGGCGATGAAGATGACGATTAAACAAAAGCTCGTGTGTACTTGCCACTCCGTCATCTTCGTTCAAGGGCACTGTGTACTCCTTCTACAATCGGTAAATATATTTCTACCCTCTTCCTACTTTCCCCCCATGACAATATTATCAACAACAGTGCCCTACTCAACGAGAAATTAGGTAAATGCACAAGAACAAAACCACCAGCGCTGCAGTAGGACATCCTCAAAATAATCCCGATGACATCAGATGGATTGTCTACAATTAATCACTAGTAATCGATCGAACTACCCTAAATAAAGAGCATTCCGTACATCAAGATTCTTTCTGTTTGATTCATGAAAAAACAGAACTGCCAGACGTTACTATGCGAAATGATGCGAATGATTCGAAAATTCAATTTTCGCATGGTTACATAGAACAGGTGATGCCATCTAGCGGGGCGTAGTTTTTTTTAATTTATAGATACTGCAGGCCCTACTCAGGCCCATGCAGGAGTGAAAAGAAACAAGTACGTTGACAGAAATTCGACATACAACTTGACAATTCATCAGTGTTGCTTGGCGTAAATTGAAAACGTACAGCACACATAAGGGGAGGCGTAAAAATGCTTACACAATCGCGTTTAAGCATACGATACGGTATGCATACGGTAAAAGAACACCATAATATTGTCTTCCAATTTTGAAACGACACTTTAACTAAAGCTTATATCAAAAAGGCTGAGAAAACGCCTCTAATGACACAAAGTTGATCGTCTCTTCAGGTAACATATTCCAATAAGAAATATTTCAAGAAAACAAAGAAAACTTATGTAAATAAATGTGGCTAATCGGCTAACCATGATAAACTCTCGCTGATCGTTTGAAAGGTTTCCGACACATATTGAAGTGACCGTAGTAAAGCTGATAGAGGAATTTTAATCTAGATATGACCCGACGTTGCTCTAGTGTTTGAAGATTTGCCCTGTTACGTAAAGTGGTTACACTCGAGGGACGCGAATAAACAGAATAAATGAAGCGCAAAGCTAAATTTTGAACTCTTTCAATTTTACTTATGAAGTATTGTTGGTAAGGGCTCCAAATGACATCTGCATACTCCAACTGAGGTCGTACTAGTGCCTTATAAGCGTTTAATTTCACATCAGGAAGAGTACAGCGCAACTCTGTTTTCAAAAATACCCACTTTGTGAACCATGTCTCAATTGAGTGCAAAGCATTGTTTAATTTAATTTAGTCATCTCGGGTTTCAATAGCTGTGTATACCCCACAGTTGTTCGCAAATAATTTACTATGAATAGGGGTTCAACAGTAAGATAAATATCATTTATATACACTACAAAAATAAGAGGACCCAGTACAGAGCCCTGCCTTGCGGGATTCCGGAGCACACATCCAACTCTTCAGAGATACACTCGTTAGTGGCAACACACTGTGTCTATTTCTTAAGTAACATACTACCCATGCAACTACTTTTCGTTCAACGCCAATTGAGAGAAGTTTTGTAATCAGATCGGGATGGGGGACTTCATCGAACGCCTTTGACAAATTTAGAAATATGGCGTGAGATACACTCGTTAGTGGCAACACACTGTGTCTATTTCTTAAGTAACATACTACCCATGCGACTACTTTTCGTTCAACGCCAATTGAGAGAAGTTTTGTAATCAGATCGGGATGGGGGACTTCATCGAACGCCTTTGACAAATTTAGAAATATGGCGTCTGTTTGACAATTAGTATTTATTGTACTAATTAAGTCATCAGTTATTTCAGATAGTTGGGTAACAGTTGACAAACCAGATCTAAATACATGCTGTTTGGAATAAAGCAAATTGCTATATTCGAGGTAAGTAATGATGGCCATACAGATAATATGCTCGAAAAGTTTACAAGTACTCGTTAAGAAAACTGGTCTGTAGTTGCTAATTTCTAGAGAAGAGCCAGACCTATGCAGAGGAATAACTTTTGCCGAGCGCCAATCATCAGGAATGGTTGAAGCGCGTGGAAAATAACGTAACTTTGATGCAGATATTTAGTTGAAACAAAAGATATTTAGTTGAAACAAAAGCGTTTGCAATCTCTAAGCCAATTACGGTAAATTGATCAATGGCCTTTGTTGCAGCTGTGGTTCCCGCTGCTTTTGGTATGCTGCTACTAGCGCACTAAAGACGAGCAACGTTGTGCACGGCAACAGTGACGTGAGATTGTCCGGTCGGTCCGCTTCTTGAGGCGGGTAATTTGAAGTGGGCTAACCCGAGGCGGAGCACTAAAACGTAATGCTGTTTCAAAATAGGCCCTTCCTTGGCACGAAAGTAACACTACGAGGTTTCTAGACCACCATTTTTGCAATCAACGTCGACTTAATAGTTGCATTTAGTGTCCTTTTATGCTTAAGCTCTCCGAAAGAGTGGATGGTTATATACAATACACATGTTTAAATCGATTCGACTGACTAGCAGCTTCCTTTTCATTGGTTTGGAAAATTACTTGCGCACACCATAGGAATAACTCCATTTGTGAAGCTGCTTTCTCATTCTGAAGCGACGCCTCACGTCAGCAAATTTTTCCCCATTTTGATTTTACAGCCCCTACTTACAATCCTAGCATCTCCACCACTTGTGAAAAGACGTAAGGTATGACAAAACGATTGTTGTAAATACAGCACAGGCGCGCGAACCAAATACCGAACATATTGCTAGAGAACACGATGGCGATTATTACAAATAATAGTATGCCCAAGGGAAGATGAAGAACTACACCGTAAACGCTTACGTTTGTTTCATTTTTGTAGTCGTAATAAACACACGAAAAACTTTATGCGTTATATAGAGAACTCTTTATATATGCAGTCAGATATACCCCTATTTTTGTACTGAGACTATATTAAAGGACCCCTAAACCGCCTTTGAGAAAACAATAAACCAGCTTCATATTATCTCCCGTAGTTTCCCTTTTTCGAGGCACAGTTCGTGACCTTTGCAGTTTGATCACCTGACGTCAGGGCGAAATAAGCTCTCAATTGTTTAATATAGATGATATATCTGCTGTTAAGTGTTTCATACAAGGCTTTACGAAGCAGTGACATGGTATTTCTTCTTTGTAATGTATGACTATCACGCGTGATGAACTGATTTCACTTCGTGTTCTGCGTTTACGATTTCACAAGCACAGGCAGCAGCGTGTGACCGAGAGGCGCGAAATAATAACCGGCTAAACACTTGGTGCCAACATTGCGCGTGTTTTATAAGAAATGAGTGGCGAAGAGAGGTAGCGCTTGTGGGAAGTGGAGTCAAGGCGAGAAAGACACTACTGTTTCGCCTTTGAACTTGCGGCGGTTAACAAGCCCTTCAATCATGCCCTCTAAGTATGGTTTAATGTTTTTAAAAATAAAGAAAATTCCTTGACAATGCAATGTCAATTACTGCCGCTTAAAATAATACGTTATTTTATGATTGTATAGAATGTTGAAGTAAAAATAAAGTCGAACATTTGTTTACTTTCATTGATGCTGCATCACCCTATGTCCCATGGCACCGAACTGCACTTGAATTTCTCGCAATTTTTTCTGATTGAGTCGGGTTACCTTTGCTCATCATTCCAATGAAATAATATTTCCCCGCAACACCGCTATTGACGCCAACTGAAGAAAATAAACACAATACTAATTGTGCGTCACGGAGTTCATAGTGTTCTATGCGAGTAGGCAGAGACGTCAAACTCAGAGTGTTTCTTCCTAATTAGTTTCAGAACAAGTGAAGTGATTTCCGCTTCAGGCCTTCCTTTTACGCACTAAAGCCGTGAACAAAGTTCTAAAAACTTAGGTTTTTATTAACAACCGTTATGACATCTATTTCAAGCACAGCCAGGAAGCTTGTTAAAATGCTTATCTGTGCAAAACTTTTATGTATATGCACTACAATTTTCTTGCACTTCGCAGATTTTCGTAGACAATACACACGTACCTTTTGTCAAATTTTTACCTACAAATACACAACACCACACAACAAATGAGACAAATAACAGGCCGTAGCTCTGAGTTTATTACAAACAAATACTTACCCCAGCCCGGTGGTCCCACGCCTGCGTTATCCTCATCTATACCCGACGGACGCGTGTAAAGCGTGCGGGGAAAGGGCCACACTGCAGTAAATGCTTTGGGAGTGGGCTGAAAAAGTTAACGTCACTGCTGCCACTCACTTCACGACGCATGTCAGGCAGGGACGAAATCCAAGGCCAATCGCTGCTGCCACCACCGCGCGAGGGCAGGGGCCGGCCTCCGCCGCGGCTGCGGTCACTGTTGCCGATCGGCGGCGTCAGCTGTGCTGCCGCTGGGAGGCGGCACTCACAAGCGACGAGCTGGCCGACCAGCTTTGGGCTGTCCGGCAAGCTGAAGATGCCGCCCGGGTGCAAGTTGTTCGAGCGGTCACCTGAGGTACTGCCATCATAATCAATGGAGAGTGGGAAGGGGCAGGGGTTTATCCCCTCTTCCCCCACCTCGCCCGGTAAAACTGCCGGACTTTAAATAAAGTCTATTCATTCATTCAACTACAAGCAACAGTTGTGCCAGTTATAGCGACACAATAACTTGTATTTCTATATGGTAAGTCTTACAACGCTCCTTGCATGGGACATACTAAAACAGTTAAGAGTGTGCATAAATGGACGAAGACAATCGATGCATCACGTGCTGTGCAGATATTGACGTGCAGACATGAAAAGTGCGTACAAAGGTATTGTTTATTCTATCTTAATGAAATGTATCTGCACATAGACAATGTATATGCGAATGCTTTGACTTCATTCATCGCTCTTGGTTCATTCGACACGCCTCTTTTGAAATATAAACATGCAATGTATGGTAAAACTAGTGGCTGGCTATTTAACCTATTATTGCGGTAAACTTAGTGATGCTACGGGCATTCACCTTTCTTTGCCGATTCAAAGGTGTCTTCCGTATCGAGTCTCTCAATCGCCAGACTGAGGTGTGGTGCTCTGCTAGAAAAGTCAGCCAACTCGTGGGTGCCTGTGTTACCAGCCATTGACGTTGGCTTCTCTCCATCGTCGCTGGCGTTCAGGTTTACTCGGTCGAGCATTTGCCACAGGAGCTTCTCTTCTTCATATGAGCCGGCGTGGTCGTACACGACACCTGTGCACAAAACCATCATAATGATTGTTCGGGCTTTACATTCAAAGATCACATTGTTATTATCAGGAACGCTGTAGCGAAGGAATTCTATGAATTTTGTCCATGTTGAACGCTTTACCATGCACATATATTGAAGTACAAAGACCTCTACCACTCCGCTCTCATCTGAACGCGGTTGCGCTTGCAGGCGTTTCACCTCCCAACCTTCGCGTCAGCACTCGAACACCATAACCACAAGACCACCGAGGTGGATATGAACCGAATAACACTGAAGTTCTTTTGACCAGAAAAAAGAAGGAAGGAGGCCGCAAATAGTTGGTTTAACAACAAATGATGAACATAATTTGCTTGGAATAAAAACTCGACCGCGTAAGCTGCTTAATAAAGTAGGCCATCACTTCTTATATAATAACAGCGCAATGGAAAAGTCAAAGGAAAAAGGAGACATTTTTGGGTTGTTTTACTTGCGTCATGCATTCTCCCGGGTCCTACTCATTTTATTGAAAGCAGAAAAGTTATTGCAATGAAAAAATGCTAGTTGATTTTTACAATATATAGACATAAATGAAGGACAGGTTTTTGTCTTATTTGAGGTGTCAGGCTAAATGTGTTACGCAAAATAAATACCATTTTCTGCACCTCCTCGAGCTGTTTTTAGTAATGAAAACGTGAAGGACTCATAAGAACGCTTGCATAATTTTTAAAGTTAAGCTATTGCTTTGCGAAAGTTGTGGACTCCTCTCTGCTTACAGATGAACTCCCTATTCTTTAACACAATCTAAACTTTCAGTTATTTTATTTCATTTCATTTCATTTTATTTCCTTAAAACCCCATTGAAGGGGTATTACATAATGGGTGGGTACATATATGAAAACGTGAAAGCCATTTTTTTTTACAATGCAAGGTAATTTGTTACGGTGTTCAAAAAGGTGGTAGGACAGGTTATGGCGGTGATTTCGTTAGAAAGGCCGTTCCAGTCCGTAGCTGCACGAAAAAAGAATGAGGACGAAAAGGTGACGGTGCGCGTACGCGGCCGCTCAACTTGTTGCGGGTGACCAGTGCGATGGGAGATGCGTGCCGGAGGAAGAATGTATGGTGGCCTGCCGAGCGAGCTGTAAAAAAACTTGTGAAAAAGGGAAAGACTAGAAATGCGGCGACGAGATGCAAGCAATAATAGGCCAGACTCTGTTTTCAGTGCTGATATGCTGACGTCGTAAGAGTACGTAGAATGAATAAATCGTGTGGCTCGATTTTGAAGTGACTCGAGTTGATTGATGAGATATGCTTGATGCGGGCTCCAAATGGCTGATGCGTATTCTATCTTCGTCCTTACGAGAGATTGATAAGCTAGTAATTTGACATTATTAGGAGCGTGAAGCAAATGGCGTTTTAAAAACCCGAGTGTTTTGTTAGCAGATGCAATGATGTTAGTAATATGCGTTGCCCAGGTTAAATCACTACAAAGGGTTACTCCGAGATATTTATAGGAAGGAACTAATTCGAGGTTTGTGTCAGCAATTCGGTACGGGAATACTATCGGATTTCGACGGCGGTGAAAGGAAAGAGTTTTACATTTGTTAGGGTTGAGTTGCATTAGCCAAAGGTTACACCAATCCTGTAAGCTTAGTAAGTCAGTTTGAAGAGACGTGTTATCTGAAACGTTGTTTATTTTACGATAAATAACGCAGTCGTCTGCAAACATGCGTATGTTAGAAGATACATGTAATGGTAGGTCATTAATGTAAATCAAAAACAGAAGCGGGCCTAGGACAGACCCTTGAGGGACACCTGAGGTTACCGGGGTAGTGTTAGACATTTGATTGTTGACGGAAACTGATTGCGAACGATTAGTTAAGAATTCTTTAATCCATGCTAATACGTCATCATTTAAATTCAACGCGGCAAGCTTTAGTAGTAGGCGCTCATGAGGAACTTTGTCAAATGCCTTTGCGAAATCGATGAAGATGGCGTCAGTCTGAAGGTTAGAGTCGAGGTTAACATGCAGGTCATGAACAAACATAGCTAGCTGCGTTTCACACGAATACCCTTTCCTAAAGCCATGCTGCGCAGGATGAAAAAAATTATTGGAATCAAGGAAGTCCATGATATGTGTGTAGATGATATGCTCGAGGAGTTTGCAGGGTACGCTGGTTAATGAAATGGGACGATAATTTAATGGTGATTGTTTGTTACCCGATTTGTGGACTGGAACGACCTTTCCGTGCTTCCAATCTGGAGGCAGCATTCCTGTTGAAACTGATTGTGAAAATACTAGACACAGATACGCTGCACAGATATGTTTAATATTTTTCAGGAGTTTGGATGTAATGTTGTCTACACCAGCTGAAGAAGGAAGTTTGATTTTGTCTATTAGTGATGAAATACCGCTAGAAAAAAACGTAATTGGTGGCATGGTACATTCAAAGTTCGCATGAGGGATGGTAAATGACAACTCAGTTTCTTGGGTGAAAACGGATGCGAAGGCGGCGTTAAACACGCGTGCACATTCCGTGTCACTTAGGGCATCCCCTAACTCATTACATAGTGTTATATTGCGCGTGTCCTGTGGGTTTATGACTTGCCAGAATTTTTGGGGGTTGTTCTTAAGCATGTTCGGTACGTCCAAATGGAAGAATGAATGTTTGGCGTGACGTATGGCTTGCAGATAAGCAGATTCAGCGGCTTTGTACTTGTTCCATGCATCAGGGGTGTTACGGGACTTGGCTGCGCGGAAGGAGCGTTTTTTCTTGTTTTCTAATCGTTTCAGTGCTTTATTGAACCAGGGTTGGGCGGTATTAGGATTGATGTTAATTTGGGGAATGTATTTATCAACCATTTCGTTTAGCTTATCTCTGAAAATCAACCAGTTTTCGGTTACATTATGATGAGAAAAGGCAGTGTCAAAAGTGGAGTAAAAATTCGTTAGTTCAGAGTTAATTGCTTCGTAATTTCCTTTATCATACAAACGGATAGTTTTTTTTTATGGTCGGGGCTAAAGCAGGCTTAATCACGAAGTCAGCATGAATGTCTTTATGGTCACTGATTTCAGGCAGGTATGCAATGGAGGACACGCACTCGGGATAGCTGGTTAATATAAGATCCAGAATGTTTTGGCTGTTATCGGTAACGCGGGTTGGTTCTGTAAGAACTTGAGATAGGTTAAAGTTAAGGCATACATCAAGGAAGTCGTTTGATTCCCTTGACGTAGCCGCTGGTGCAGGCTGGCTTGCTCAATCGATATTAGGAAAATTAAAATCGCCAAACAGAATCACATGCATGTTAGGGTGTTTGGTCGTTATTTCGCTTAGTATATTATTGAGCTTAGAAGAAAAATCGGGAGTACTGTGAGGGGGCCTATAGCAAACGCCAAGTAAAACTGAGTGCGGTGCGGCATGGCATTTAAGCCACAAGATTTCAAGGTCGGACACAATGTTTATAGACGAACAGGATATGTTGTGACTGACAGCGACGAGTACTCCTCCTCCTCTCGTGCCGCTGCGATCGTTTCGAAACACTCTAAAATTGGGTAGGTCAGCAAGTACCTCGCCGTCAGTCACGTCACTAGTAAGCCATGTTTCCGTTAGTATCAGAAGGTTGCTATCAGATGATAACACCAGATTGGAAATAATGTCACGTTTTGGAATAAAGCTGCGTATGTTAGTAAAGATAGCAGAGAGCAATAAGTTTGATCGAGGGGCGGATCGAGGGCGGTGAGGCCTATTTTGTTGATGGGGCAATTGCTACAACATTTCCTGAACAGAATCTGTGGAGTGGTCATACACGTAGCGTTTGGTACCAATGTACAATGTTTTGAACCGCAATGAGTAGGAAGTTGATTTTGATTTAGCGAAGGCGATCAGTTTTTTACGAGCAACTCTAACGGGATGAGAGAAATCTTCACCAACACTGAAATTGCTTCCCTTAAAATTGGGGCCATTAGAAAGTAGAGATTCTTTAGTTTTGAATTGATTGAATTTTACAATGAGTGGCCGATTATGGCCTCCTGTGTGGCGTCCTAGGCGATGTGCGCGTTCAATGTGATTAGGGTCAACGGTGAACTTCAAGTGATTATGACAATGACGGGTGACGATTTCTTCAGATTATGCAAATGTTTCTTTAGGGTTTGGGTCGGGAATGTTATAAAAGATCAGGTTATTGCGACGGGACCTGTTTTCGGTATCATCCATCTGTGCAGCAAGACGGTCAATCCGGTTAGCCATTTCAGTGGTATCTGTTTTTATAGTGTCCAGGTTGGTTCGGATGGTTGAAATGGCGTGATAATGTCCTTCTAAATCAGTCATGCGTTTATTGAGGTCCGATAGGGTTTTGTCTGTTGTTAGTAGCAGGTTTTTGAGGTCTAGCATATCGGTAATCAGCTTTGACTGGCCAGCCGATAGCTTTCTTAACTCGTTCATTACGTCCTCAATACTGGGAGGGCCAGGGTTGGTTTCAATATCTCCCGCCAAAAGCAAAAGCGACCGCATCGCATGAACACATTCAACAACAATTGTAGCGCAACACCGTGGGCTCGGTAGCTGTATAAGAAAGTAATTGCTAGTTTTTTTTTCAAAAGAATGAGACATTCGACTAACCTGCATGGCGAAAAGCAACGGATTAGTGGTCTGCGCTGAAGCACAGCCACCGAGCCCACAGAGCGTGCGGGACGACAGTGGCGGTTTTATAGCTAACTTGGTGGATGATGTTGCTGACGATAGCGCTTTCCAGGGTGATTGGGAAACCAAAGAGGGCATTGGCGGCGCTGTTGGGCACGCTGAATCGGTCGCGGACGGAGCAGGGCAGGGGCCCGCACCGGGCGTGCTGGAACGGTTTGCTGTGATCGCTGTAGTTTGGGGGAAGGCCAGAATTGCGGGCAAAAGTAGTCCAGTGAAGAAACTGTGGACCTGCATGGCGAAAAGCAACGGATTAGTGGTCTGCGCTGAAGCACAGCCACCGAGCCCACAGAGCGTGCGGGACGACAGGGGCGGTTTTATAGCTGACTTGGTGGATGATGTTGCTGACGATAGCGCTTTCCAGGGTGATTGGGAAACCAAAGAGGGCATTGGCGGCGCTGTTGGGCACGCTGAATCGGTCGCGGACGGAGCAGGGCAGGGGCCCGCACCGGGCGTGCTGGAACGGTTTGCTGTGATCGCTGTAGTTTGGGGGAAGGCCAGAATTGCGGGCAAAAGTAGTCCAGTGAAGAAACTGTGGACCTGCATCGCGAAAAGCAACGGATTAGTGGTCTGCGCTGAAGCACAGCCACCGAGCCCACAGAGCGTGCGGGACGACAGGGGTGGTTTTATAGCTGACTTGGTGGATGATGTTGCTGACGATAGCGCTTTCCAGGGTGATTGGGAAACCAAAGAGGGCATTGGCGGCGCTGTTGGGCACGCTGAATCGGTCGCGGACGGAGCAGGGCAGGGGCCCGCACCGGGCGTGCTGGAACGGTTTGCTGTGATCGCTGTAGTTTGGGGGAAGGCCAGAATTGCGGGCAAAAGTAGTCCAGTGAAGAAACTGTGGACCTGCATGGCGAAAAGCAACGGATTAGTGGTCTGGGCTGAAGCACAGCCACCGAGCCCACCTTGCTTTGCGAGCTAGTTTCGTGCTTCCCGGTGACTTTGTACGACATGTCTTTTCTGATTTTGTTGTATATGCGCCTGAATGGATGTAAATGTGCCGTATGTGTATGTGTCGATATTGTGGTGATCCACTTAACGACCTTGGAAAAGCTGTTAATTGTATTAGATTAACGGCCGTCATGTATTTCACTGCGTTGAACAAAGGTCGAGAAAGGCCACGCTGATTTCTGATGAATGCCCTAATTTAGTGGATAAAGCAAATGCGTCAACAGAGGGTTGTGCGCTCGTTCTGTCGTTTCGACAAGTGGGCTTGTGTTCGTCAATATTCTTCAATCCTTGAAGAAAACATGGCAACTTGACCAAACGTCCACACGAGCACACCAACCCTGTTTACGGATTTTTCAACTATCAAGCTACATTCAAGTGAGTAGTGCGGCAGACTACATAAATAGCTACTGGTATTGCACGCACTCGCATAGAAATTCAATCAAGAAGCTTCAGTGGGTTACGGCTACAAAGCCCCAACCATACTTAACAAAGCAAAGAACAACGTATCTTTCAGATTTTCGGCGCCAAATGAGAATATGATTGTATTTAAAACAGACGACACATGAGTAAACATACCGGAAATTTGTATCCCATCGGTGCAGATATAGCAAAATATCCATAGCAAGACACTGTTCTTTACGCCTCAAAATAAAGCGATGCAAAATCGGGAGCAAATGACACCTTAACAACTGTAACGTCATCTCTTTTACTGAAAAAGTGCATTTGACTACCAAAATACGAAGCTCCGAGTCAAAATGTTGAAGGTGACTAAAGAGAACACGTTATGGCTGCTTTGTTCTTGTCTCGAAAGGTCAAATTATGGAAATATTTTTATTGAAAGCATACACAAGAATATGTTCTTTCAATGAGATTTTCATCAATGCAGACCTTTAGAGATCATGGCGTGTTCGAACATTATATACCGTTTCTTTTTCGTGCCCTAAGGTTTCCTTTTTTTTATGCGTGCAAGAAGCTCAAATCAAAGGCCATTCATGGATATGTTTGCGCGCTTTCTAGGATAGTGTTTTGAGTAGGCTTTATGTAAGTGTTTCTTCTATGGCTTGCTAAGGACAATAGTTTTTTGCCTACTTTACGCTTATTTTACTCACTTTACAGTTTACCCTGTGTACGCGATCACGTGGCCAGACTTTTCGAACTATGTTTCGTCCCTACTGCGATGCCGACATTGGCCAAGCAGTGGTAGAATGGTCCCGCATACCGATTCACATTTTGCCCCGATTGAAATTTATACCAAAGCTACCATCTAGTGGAAGAATAAACAGGATCGCCCCAAAAGTGTTGAAGATAGACTTCCCCTAGCAGTGAACCGGCAAATGTAGTGACAATTTACTCTTTCGACGTGCTAATATAAGACTTTCTCTGTCGCCTTGAATGTTTACATTTCACATTCTGTGCCTCAGAGAGAATCGAGGCGTGAATAGTATATCCGTTTGTTTGCCTGTTTCTCAGTTATATTTCATCACTTGAAACATGGAGTAAATAAAGGACGCCTGACGGCTGCCCAGTCAACGCTTTAGCTTTCGGACTCTCAGCCTACTGGCAACAGATGCTGCAGACAGCTTGCTAGAGCAAATACGCCACCCCGTCTCAACTCGTTCTAGGAAAGCCTACAGGGTAATGTTGAAACATCGCAGCCATCACCGTGCCTCACGTGATTCGCTTGAAAGGAGTTGAAAAAAAAAGTGAACCCATCGGCTTGGATTTTGGACTGAAATTCGTTTGTTAGGGCTTGCGTGTTATGATTTACAATACGGTACTTTATTCAGTTTTTTTTTTCTTTTCAGTGTATCACTGAGGGAGCGTTCGATAAATTTCGAACACACTTCCTTTAAAATACAGCATATCGCTACCAGCTGCCTACACTCATACTAGAAAGCATACAGTTAAGTGTACATGTTTTTGTTTTAACATAGAATTTTTTTTATGGAAGCACCGTGAGTCGAAAGAACTGAGGTGATCAGATTGATTATTAGTATATATGGTTGGTCAACCTTAGTCATATCTTATTCGAAGCATGTCTTTCTTTGTTTTAGCTTTAGGCTATAAACGCGGCATGATCTATTTTGTTGCTCTATAGGCAAATAGAGAATATTTTTTTGTTTTTCTCTTTAAAAGAAGCAATCATCGAATAAAATTAGCTTAAAGAAAGTGTTCACGATAGCCCTTAAAATAACATGGCTGTGTAAGTATTTAGAGATTCGTTGGTTTTCTGCAAGTATAGCCTATGCAGTATTTAGCACTTTGAACTGAAATACCAATATTGGAGAACGTCGCTGAAGTATTCGTCGACGAAACAATCAAGTTTCACATTTAAAGAACAGAAAGCAGTGCAAAAAACAACACCAGGATGCTTCTATATATCCAATAAAAATCTTTCTCTTCCTCCATTCGTTGGGATTTTGACAGTATTATTCTTCCTGCCTGAAGCATGTGAGATCGTTTTTTATAAAACTTTCTAGTTTTATTCGACATTGCTCTACATTTTGTATCTATTACGTGACTATCTCTCCTTTGAATGTGGCTCTTAACATGTACCAATTAGCCTGATTCTTCCGCCGAATTTTTTATACAATTAACAAAACAGACAGGGACAGGTGCCCGTCCGAGTCTCTTTCGTCAGTTTTCAAAAATGTTTGCTGCGAATAGTTGATCATGGGGTACCGACTAGCTCAAACCCTCACTTTGTTCTTAGACACTACAGAGACAGTGTCCAAGCACCTAAAACCAACATCATTCTTTGCATCATTTCGTCGTACTGACATTATGGCATGCTAAACGTTTCAGTGCTAGTGAAAACTTGAACGTAAATCTTCCCCTTGGCTAATATTTTATTAAGAAAAGACTAGTAAATAAAGTCAAGACAAAGAGACAATAGTGAAAAGAAATATTAAAAAGTAGCCAAGCTACTTCCTTTCATTGGGTGAAGATGTGATTTCGCGTACAGGTACCAATACCAGTGGTAGTGCAGTCGTAAAATATGCCCCAATAAAATATTTTGTAGCAATATTCCCCATAGTAAATAGAGCTCGGCTGCTGACCGGATCGTCGCGAGTTCTATGTTGGCCGCAAGGGTCGCACTTTGATGGAGGTGAAGTGGCAGAGGCCCGCGTACTCTGGTGTGTAGTGCACGTTAAAGAACACCAGCTGGTCAAAATTTCCATATCCCTCCACTACGGCATCTTTCATAAAAATATCATGGTTCTGGAGCTCGATTATACTACATATTATCGTTATGGGTCTTGTTTATACCATGATCTTGCAGCTTCATTAGCCCTGCCTCCCACCCCACACACCTCAATACATTCACAATTTCAGTACGTATCAACTTCGAATTATAAACGAAGTTTTAAGTTTTCTGCAGCGTTTTTTAATAGTTAGCGAAGACATAAAAACGTGGACGTTTTGTTGCACGAAAATGCGTAATGGTTTAAAAGTTCGTCAAGCACCTTTAAAATGTTGAAATAAAATACGAATGCTACTTAACTGAAACAACAAAAAATAAGGTATCTTAGTGAAAATAAATAAAAACTGTAAGATAAATAAAGACAGCAATATAACCCAGTTCAAGGTAAGCTACACGCAACTAAAAGCAAAAGAATCATATATCTTCGCGAGCAGCAGCAAAGAAATGAGGATTCAAAATGTGATGACTGCATTGATATTAAATTGGTGCACTACTAGCCGCTCTGAAGCAAAAAAATGAAAATATAAAAGAGACCATGCTAATCATTTTGTACTCTTTGCCCGTGCCTGCCAGCATGAAATAAAGTGGCGGTATCGTTGATCATTTTTCCCCACCTATTTCCTTTGTCTAGGCCTGGCGCTTCTCATTAAACTACGGTGCCGTTAAGGCACAAGAAATAGAGCGAAGAAAGTACAAAATATTGGCATCGACATGAAAAACAGCCAGGCCTGCACGCCACGTGCAGGTTTACGAGTATATGCAAATGAACGATTCGACTTTCCAAATTACCGCCGTAATCCCTCATCAAGCAGGCTTAAGCGACGTATCAGCGATGCCAGCTTAAGGTCAACGCCTTTTTGTTCTTATTAAGCAAGCAGTTGCGTGTTTGCTTTTCACAGCTGAATAATAATGCCCTCTGATGACAATGTTCCATTTATGGGCAGAGCAAAAGATTTGTGGGTGTTGCAGTTTCACAGGCAGAAACCCTTCAAACTCAAAAAAAAAGCAAGGAGAGAGCTGTTATAATCCATGCTTTAGAGTTTTCTACCTCGGGAAGAGCAAAGCAGCGTTCAACTTCACTTCTAAGCTGAAAACTGTAGAATTTGTGGTATCCAAATCAGGAAACACCTGAGACTTCTCCGCATAGCCATGTGGGTTATTAGAGTAAGCTTCAAATATCTGCAAGATGGAGTCTTTGTATGTGTAGGATGTTGTTACAAGTCTTCATGCAATCCTGATAAAAAGGTTGTGCAGAGAGACACCATAGATATACTATGTTCTGTTTCAATCCGAATCAAATATTCTTGTTGTGACGAATTCTGACATTCCGAGCGAAGACGCAGTATGTATGTATGTATGTATGTATGTATGTATGTATGTATGTATGTATGTATGTATGTATGTATGTATGTATGTATGTATGTATGTATGTATGTATGTGTGTATGTATGTATGTATGTATGTATGTATGTATGTATGTATGTATGTATGTATGTATATGTATGTATGTATGTACATTGTTTACGTCTTATATACCGTAATGAACAGAAGTTTCTTGACAGTCACAATATGAAAGAGTAAACGTTCAATTGTGACAACATGGGAAATTCAACAAAGTTACATGCCCCGCCGCGGTGGTCTAGTGGCTAAGGAACTCGGCTGCTGACCCGCAGGTCGCGGGTTCAAATCCCGGCTGCGGTGGCTGCATTTCCGATGGAGGCGGAAATGTTGTAGGCCCGTGTGCTCAGATTTGGGTGCACGTTAAAGAACCCCAGGTGGTCGAAATTTCTGGAGCCCTCCACTACGACGTCTCTCATAATCATATGGTGGTTTTGGGACGTTAAACCCCACAAATCAATCAATCAACAAAGTTACAGTTTTGCGATTATACCTGGGTAGTGCAGAATCAGTGGTATTGATTCCGCATATAAGGTGGCTCGCACATGACATGAAGAAATGCATGCCGTCTCGATTCTGTTTTCAAGGATAGGCGTGTCATGTCATTTTCGGTGCCTGGACATCGCCTCTGCCTAACTCTGTTAAACAGACCTCCCGTAAGATGACGAGACTACATTCATGGCAACTCCGGCCTCCATATTGACGACGTCGAGGAGATTCTTTTCTTCTTTTTCGGCTTTGGTTATTGTTTTCTCTCACGAAGGCAGACTGTGCGGTGTGTGAAATCTGTGGTGCTGCAGAAAATATCAACCATCTACTATGTAATATCCTTGACTTGCACTGATCGGCATCACCTAGCAAGCAGGGTGTTCCAGCTACCTCACACCAAGGAGAATAAAGATGACACCTCGGCATTGCGAAGACTTGAAGTTAAAACGTTCACGCACGGTATCTTGCCACATTGAACATACCCGACTCTTCATGGATACATGACGTACGACGTGCGATGTGCACTGGTACATGAGGGCTCACGACGCCACGAAGATGGCAATCGCTATCCCGTAACGCCCACACACAGTGCCTCCTCTCCAAAACGTGGGAGGCCAAGATTTCCAATGGAGTCCTCTACAGGCATTAAAATACCACTTGTCGTCAGAAAAGTGACCACGCCCAGACGATTTCTGCAATGAGGGACCCTGCCAGCTAGGGTGACGCAGAAATCACGAGCTCGGAAGACTGTTTCGAGATAATAAACGTATATTTTATTAAGTCGTTTTCGCTCCTATGAGGTGCTTAGTCTCTGAGCAGTGGACTCTTTGCTCACGGACACACCCAAAACAACTCAAACTTGTACGCAATTCAAGGGTCATGTTTCATTGCTGTCCTAATGTTCCATTAAAAAATCTTGAATAGTCCGTGGTAGTCCCAGTGAAGAGGCATTCGTTTGTTACTCGGTGGTATTCAGCAACATTCTATTGTGTGTTGTAAGAGGTGATTGTGCTAATGTTGCGTGATAAATATGCTCTTTTCATTTATAGAAGTGTCAGTCGTAAACTCAATGAACTTGACTCTGAACTTACCATATTTTGTGTGTATTGCAGACTGAATTAAGCAATATGCAAGACGATGCATCTTGCAAGGACTGTTTCTAGTCGGGTTTTTCTTGATTGGAGAACGGGGAACTAGCAAGCAGTACTTTACTGGCCAGTCTTTGCACTTTGTTGTGCTGGTAATCTTCGTTGTGCACCTTAAACCTAAAGGCCAATAAATACATGACAAAGCACTTGTCTTCAGCAGAACTGTTCTCGAAAAACATCAGTCACGATCTGTTATGCATGTGCACTTGACATCTTCTACGGGAAGAAAATTCTGACGTCATAGTTTGTGAACACTCAAACAAAACATCACAACGCATGAAAAACCGTGAAAATGCCATAAATTTTCACTCTACAAGGCAGCTAAATAAAGTTCAGTTAAATTGAAGCGGCACCTAGACTTTTGCGCTGCGCCTTGTTTTTGGATTGATACCACAACCCTTATACCCAGTGCTGTACTTACGACGCTTTCCAATGTTTAAAGATGCTAGAAAAGTTGAATGCATCCTGTATATTTTTTGGTGTTTTTTTTTCAGAATGCAATAATTCTGTATAGGATGTCACTTTCAGTCCTACGCTGTGACGCGAAATGTGGCAAACAGATATTGTATTTCGCAGTTCTCATTTCTCTTGAATGCTATGTTTTCAAAACACTGTTACGAAACGTTCGCTAAGGCCATACGGTGGGTACACCATCACCTTGAAATGAATATATTCTTAAGTGCAAGTTGCGGCCGTAAAACACCTGAAATATTTCTAAAGTTCAGCAAGCTCTATATTTTCGTGGGTGTCTTAGGCTCTTAGAATTCCACGTTCTGCGCGCCTACGCCTTAGTTCAGCCTCTACGAATCTTGTTTTTCTAGTGCAGCAACGTCATCAAAAAGAACAAGCGGGGGAAATCTGGTTGCTTCGGCTAAACAGCCAGCCTGTATTTTTAGTTCATAACGGACTACCGTCGCAGCTGTTGTAGACATCGCGAAAACGTGGAATCCTTTCATCGACCATGTAAGATCCAGTACCTTGTCTGCGTAACAACGCTGGTTCAGAACGAGATAGCACCCGCGAACAATGCACCACAGCACCTTTTTTCACACTCCGGAATAAACTTTCTATTCCGTAAGCTCTTCATGCACTTTCGGTATACTTGTTGACGCCTACACAACTGTATACTTGTGTAGGTGTCATGAATAAAATACGTAATTGCTAGAACACAGATTGGTTGAAATAAGGGTGGATCGTTTGGAAATATTTGCCTTAAAAATAGTTACTTGTAGCGTTACTACTTGAGCTATTAGGTGCATAATTATGGTAGAAGATCTTTGTGATTTTATGGCTGAAACAGTTGGTGCACACGGGAACATATGTAACATCGTTTTGCGCTTGTCTCTGTTGTTGCACGCTTAAAGCCTCGAAACAGTGAACTATTGTTCGTATAAAGAAAGCATATGCATCCAGGTTTAGACCAGTAAGAGGTCACGCACGGCATACTATTTTTCGGTGTACGCTGTGGCATACCAGGCTCCGAATGTCGCAGTACTTACTGGCCTATGTATAAACTTGCACAGCGAGCAGGTGTGATTTTTCTGTTGATATTTATCATGATTATGATGTGTGCTACTGAGGACAAACTATTGCTGTACGTTAGGCCGCTTCACCTTGGGTCTTTATCATGATCGCTCTTTTCATCAAAGCCCCTTTGTTTTCAAGTGGAAATATGTGGCATTGTTCAAGGATAATGGACATTGAAATGGGGATAATTTTGATTCTATAAAACACACCACACACAGAGATTCTAACAGCACTACTGGAAAACAATTTTCAAAAAAAAAAAACTGCCTCGGTGTGACATGAGTTGTCTTCATACAAACACTTGTACACTTTCCATATCCTCTGATATTTGCTGTAAAGAATGCATCAGCTAATGTGTCAGGTTGCATGCGCCAGTTCTGTAAGCATTTTTAATCTGTATTGAAAACAGTAATCAGCCTGATATACTTTTGCTGAATTTGATGCAATGTCTAAACTGTTTTTACTTAGTACTGCTGCTGATCTTCAGGCACGTTTTCATATTACGGAAATAAGACTCTCGACGTGCAGCTCCTCCCGTTTTCGTGGCAGTGACGTTCTTGGTCAAGATTGATTACCCGGCATTTCCGAAGGAAGTGAACTTCGTGTTCGCATAAAAGCTACATACGGTCAATACTCACTCGTATATACTTGCGTTGGGCTAAGTCTCAGACCAAGCAACAATTCAAATAATAATAAAGGAAGACGCTGAGCACTTGATACACATATTTTTACATATGCGATGCTGCTCAGAAGTGTTTTTTTATTTATGTGTTTTTCAGCAGCAGTTGTAGGCTTAGTATGGGATCGATAAAGATGATTGTTGTAAAGCATGCCACGCACCAACCACTTTTTTCTTGATAAACGCAAGGCAAAACTTAGGTATCGTCCACTTGCTCTCTTTTTCTTGAATAGATTGATTGATTTGTGGGGTTTAACGTCCAAAAACCACTAATGATTATGAGAGACGCCCTTTTTCTTGAATAGGCCTATGAGTCTTCACAAATATTGCATGACGTTTGCGTGCCTTCGATATGCTGCGAACAGCTGCCCATTTATCCTAATTTGTGAGGTTACTCAGCATTCCAAGCAAGGCACACTCCACTGCCTCCACAGCGGCCATTTCTTTAATAGCAACATGAACCGACTCGGTCGGCGTGCAGTATGAGTGTGTTCGGGCAATGCGACACAGATCTGAATTACGTGCTCGTAGGATATTTTCTACAGATAACACAAGCGATGCGAGGCATATGCAAAAGAAAATTACTAGCACGACAGAAACCAATGGCGGGTTTTCTGTAACAAGCTTGACCACAGAAAACCACTGCAAAGAGCACAGCGTATTTTTCCTATCTCAAAGGCCCCCCCGACCCAACTTCATCCCGTCATTGACGTTCAGTTGCTCTAACCTGTGAAGGCAGTGAGTACGTCGTGGTGGGGGCGCTCCGCTCTCAGGTGAGTACAGTAGGGGCACGGCCAATTATGCTTTGTGCAGCACATGTTTCAGCGACGATGAAATCACTTAAGCGGACGAACCATTTTTGATCGAGGAGCAACTTGAAGCTGTGTAATTGGTAAACAAGGGGTCATGACTGAATTCATGATTGAATCTTCATGACTGAATCTCATATCTCATGACTGAATCTCTTCATGACTGAATCTTCATATCGTAGGTGAAAAAAAATCTATATATATATATATATATATATATATATATTTATATATATATATATATATATATACTCTGAACACTATGCTTTCATTTGACATGGCTCACAAGACAACGAAACATCAAAAGACTTAACGGCACGAGCGCTCGTGTGACGAGTCCTGTGCCACACTCACGGAAAAAAACTTTATTTCTGTGTGGTCGCAGATCACTGGCCTTCAATATTAGTTAAATAATGAGTGAGATAGATTAGTTTAATTGTGAGCATCAAGTACTCAACAAAACAGACAGTTGGGTTCTTAACTTTTTTGCTTTTTAAAAATGAAATTGGACGAACCATTCTAACTCTCCCTTTTATTAGTACTTCATGTTCAGAATGAAATAACCTACCTAAATCAATATTAAACTCGTATTGAAGGCCAACGATCTGCGACACACAGAAACAAAGTTTTCCCGTGCGTGTGGCAGGTAGTCATACTGAAACATGCAGCACCTAATTACACCCCAGTACGGTTAAAGGTGACAAATTATGATACAAGTGCCGTTTTCTACTATTTTCATTATACTAAATGCAACAAGATACCCTATAAAGAGGCCCAACATGAACATCTATAATTTCTCTTTCATTTCTTTTCTCAGCGTTGTAACTACTCTAGCAGCAGAGAAGAATAAAAATGAGCGACACGAACTTCTTGCTTTCACTTCTCTTGCTTTACAGCCTGCATGGGACGTTGTTCGTAGTAAGAAGTGTAGGACCGATAATAAATCTAGTGAATTCTTTGGTTCTGACACTTTTGTTTAGCACATTTTCATATTTATTTAGTATAAAACCTAACTAAACATATCATTCCGCTTGGCCGCATCGCTCCCTTTCCCGGTAATCCCGAACAAGAGGGGCCTACTAGGAGAACCGGTGACGCGTTCGTTCACTTAGCGTGCTATATTGATAGGCACCTGCTAGCCCGCCTAAATTGGACACACCACCAGCCCTTTTTAAGGCACCTAGGGGGATTTCGCCGTCTCCAGGCTTCGTCCTACGTCTGAGGACTTTGCACCACGTTTAACGAGCGCTGCTTCTATGTACCCTCAGTGGCGTCTGGTCTATTAGCTGGCGCTAATGACTTGGTCGACGAGCCCGGTAAATACGTTTTGGCCAGTGGTAACATTTTGCGGCATTATATTCCGCAATAAAACAAAATTGAAGCATAGTAAAATGCCTCCGAAATGTTTGTCGTTTTCTTTGAAAACCCGCCGCTCACTCTCAAAGGCCAAAAACACATTTTGAGGGAACTGCGCGCTGCGGCGAAAACCACACGACTTGAGCAACTTGAAAGACTGTGCGACAGTAACGTGCTGCGTGTCAAAAACGTGGAATAAAAAAAACTTATACTTCGAGCCATGAAATGAAATCCCGGTCAAGGCAAGAACTTCAGGGTTTTCCGGACACGGGCATCATCAGACCATCCACATCGTCGCTTGCTTCAACAATTATGATGGTGCCTAAATAAGACAATATACTTTACTTATGCGCGGATTGCAAGCTTATCAACCACCAGACCGACTAGTTCTTGTTTCATATGCGAAACATAGACGAAATCATCGATGAACCAGCGGATGCGACTAGTCCTCTATAATTGATTTGAGGAAAGGATACCGGCAAGTACGCTTGATGGAATACACGAAAAAGTTCACGGTGTTTGCTACACCATTTAACGTATTTGAACACAACCGACTTCCGTTCGGGTGGAAGACCTGCGGTGAATTGTTTTGAGGAAAATGATGAACAGCGTACTTGGAGACATTAACAGAAAGTTTTGTGATGTGTACGTTGACAATACCCTAGTGTATTTAAGGACAAGAGACGACCATATATCTTACTTTCCAGCAGTGTTGCAAGCACTCAGTGATGCAAGACTAAAATCAATGCGAAGAAAATTGAGTTCTTTAGTCACACGGTGGTATTTTCAGACAGGCGCAAATAGAGAGTAGATGACAAAACGAAGAGTACCAAAAAATAAAGCGTGCAGCGAATCAGATCTGCTGCGGAGCCCCACGACGTTCCTTCACTTCCTGTTGTTATAGGACTTGCAGGGCGCTTCCGAGCATTTGTAACAGACTAGGCCAAGAAGACCAATTGCCTCGTAACTTTGACACAAAAAGATGTTCCGTTCTTGCGGACGGATAAATGTGAAATTACGTTTGTAGAGCGAAAGACCACCATTTCCTGTGACCTTGTTGTGACGTTTCTAGATTTTACCTTGGCATTCAAACTCTAAATCGGTGCTTCCCATCAAGGAAATGGGGCTGTTTTTCACCAAAGAAATTACAAAGAGGTTGTGACTCGACTGCTACAAGTGATCAGATATTTTTAATATACGTTTATTGAAACACAAATTATAATTACATCAGAGAAAAAGCACAACTTGCAGTTTCTAAGGCCTTAAGTTATTTTAGAGCATAGTTGAAAGGGAGATGTTTTATTTAAGCTGTTCACCGACAGCCCGACCTTCACCTATCGGCGGCTTCTCGCACAGCCAAAGAGGAGAATTGCGCGCTAGATAAGCGAAATTCAACAGTACACGTTCGATGTAGCTCATCGTCCGGGACAAAGTCACCAAGATGCGGATGCAATATCCAGAACACACATTCCCCAAGACAAGACAGTTGAGCACGTAAACTTGGCAAGGCCGTGGGAAGGAACTACTAGATTCATATTTTGAAAAGGAAAAGTACGTGTAGCTGATACCGAAGTAGAGACCATTCTGAGGCTCTACTACAATAGCCCGAAATCTGGAGGGCACGATGAATTTCGAAGAACGTACAAGAAGCTAACTGCAAGGTTCACGTGGACGAACATGAAGGCGGGTATTACATTTAAACATGCCACGAATGCCGGGTCTTCAAAGCAAAATTTTGTCCACAATAAACGATAACGCTGGAATACTCTGAGGTATCTCTGGAGGTACTGCACCTCGACTTTGCCGAAAAGAATATTGTAAGGACATGCTGAAAATGCAAGCCTTTCTGGTTGTCGTCAATGAGTGCACGCGCCATGTAGCTGCTAAGGCAGGCAGAGAAGATAAGAATGCAGTAATTCCATATCTCAAACGGGAAATCTTCAAAGACGTTAGATGGAAGCCGACAGATGGAAACAACGAAAAAGAGAAGTCCCCCTATTCAAACGTCGTCCAGCTTGTCTGAGTCAGCTCCACTGTTAACCCTGATTGTCTCAAAGATCTTAAAAAATTCTTGCAGAGAACAGTAGGGCTTTACAAAGTCCTAAGCTTCGACAATGTGCAAAAAAAGGGCATAAAATTACGCTTTGCAGCCCAACATCACCCTGAAGACAAATTCCTGGCTTTCAGAAAATCAAGTTGGCTGCCCCCTGATATAGAGCAGGATTTAGGGGACAATATCCTCAAAAACAGCATATGGTGGTTGAGTGGAACCAACGATATAGCCATACAATGAATAGAAGTTTTGATAAGCGTCATCGATCAAAAATCACCAATGTGCAGCCTGAAAGCATGGTCTTCTTACGAAAAGGACTCGACTCTAAGTCTCATGTTACTGGTCTCTACTTCCGCATCATGACCACAAAGCGACAAGGTGTACTCAACGCGGTATATTACCAGGGATCTCGGGGCAAGGTCGAAAAGGCATCTCTAACAAACATATTGTTTTAAGACTACATCACACTGAAGAAGCAAGAGAGACAGACAGCGAGCAAGACGACGTGATTCTGGGATGTGGGGCACGCTCTCGCTTGCCATTTCGGATTACACTTGGTGTCGTGCAAATACATTTACACTTTAACCTCGTTTCTTTGTGTGCCCACCCATAACATTTTGGCAGAAGTGCTGGGCAGCAAAGCATGACGGAGCTTCGCAGCAGATGCCAAGTTGCCGCTTCTAACATATCTACCGGCAGGAATGATGCGCCAACAGCCATGCCCAACGCATCAACGGCGCCCACTTCACCTGTGGTCATTGTGACCACTCAACCCCTAATCCTGGCAACTTTTGGGACACTGACGATGAAGACGGCGATGAGTGGCTGCAACTCTACAAGCTCGTTAGTGAAAATCATTGTTGGACCCAACCATGATGCTCGGAAACTTTATCTTTTAATTGACAGGTACGGCCAAGGCTTGGTTCAACAATAACATAGAAGAGATCACCAGCAGGGACGTTTGTAAGACGAAGTTGCGCGAGTTGTTCGGCCAATCTGCCGGATGCAAGCAGACCGCTAAGAAAGAACTTTGTACCCGTGTCCAGACACCCATGGAGTCTTACCTGGCCTATATTCAAGATGTCTCGACCCTCTGCCATAAGGTTGATAACACTGTGACCGAAGCTGGCAAGATTGCGCACGTACTCAAGGGCATCGCTGCGGATGTCTTAAGCCTCCTTGTATTTAAAGACTGTTCGACAGTCCAAGAGGTCATTAAAAAGTGCCGACGCTTTCAAGACGTTTAAAGCCATCGCATCTCCGACCACTTCGCCCGTCTTCCCAACACCACTGCAGCGTCAACTTGTGAAGACTTCCGTTTTGACACCTAGCCAAATCCAGTCTCTGCTGGCATTGCGAGGGTCGCTCAACGCGAAATCGAAGCGATGTCACCAGAACTTGAGAGTCTCGACGCCGATTATCCACAGCCCACCATATCCCTCATACAGAGCGTTCTAGCGTTGTGCGCCAAGAGTTCACAAACTCGGGTCTTCAGACGATCTGTTCTGTGCGCCATTACGATGTCCATCCACCTAACTGGAACACCCGACAGCACTACCGGCGTCCTGCTCCCCGTAACCGAGATTTACACGCATGGAGGACACCTGACGACTGGCCGATTTGCTTCCGGTGGAACGAGGGGGACACTTTTCACATCATTGCCGAAGCACAAGATCAAACTTCATGAAAATGGACGCAACAGCCCGCCATTCTGGCCAAGAACCACCGCGCCATCATGGCTCAGCTCATTACGACATGACAGCTTAGACCAACGCCCAGTACAGCCGCTCGCCTTCACCGCGGCGTAGATTCTCGCGGTCTCCTCCGCCACCCCATTCCCCATTCGTTCTTTTCGCGACGGTTTCCTTCAGAAAACTAATGTGCACAGCTCCTGGAAGTGACGCTGCTGCTACGACTTGCCCTACAATTCCTTTGTTGACCCTCCCGACCATCGAAACCTGATTGATGTAAACGTGGATGGTTTTTCTGTTAAAGCTTTAGTTTACTCTGACGTCCAAATTTATGATATGAGCTCACACTTTCGTGACCGCTTAAAGAAAGTCTTGACTCCAGCCCCTTCACGCATTGCAGCACGCGTTACTACAGCCGGCCAACAAACATTCGTTTCTTCACTGTTCTCACCAACTGCACCAATGACGTTATCTTCGGTCTAGACCTTTTGTCCACCAATTAGGCCCTCATTGACTGTTCAGCTGGCACGGTGCAACTTGACTTGCCCTGAAACGCCCAGTCAGCTCCAAGTTCGTCTCTGTTTTGCTGAACATGTCCATTTATCACCGCAAACAGCTACGTGCATTGCCGTAACAGCGTCGCCACCTGAACCTAATGGAGACTATGCGCTCACGCCCATTACATCTGTCCTTTTGATACACAGTGTTGCTTTTCTGCACACTATTATCCGTTACGGGAAAACCGCATTTGTATCACTTTGCTGAACTTTGCTCTGTGTTTGCAAGTGCTTCCATGTAGAATAGCACTCGCCGTGCTGACACCATCTGAGGATTGCGTCATTTCAGCTTCGAACCTCAATGATGTGCGTCGCCTCAACTGAACGCAAGTCTGTTAATTGACGACAGTCCATCCTCTAATGTGGAAAAATTGATTGCGGTGGACCCTTTGCCGCATCAAACTCTTCATCACGTCCTAGAATCGTACTTGGATGCATTTGACTTCTATGACCGTACGCTAGGTTGAACCAGCTTTCTGAAGCACTGCATTAACACCGGCGATGCATCTCCGGTACATTGACGGCTGTACCACGTTTCTCCAGCGGAGCGACAGATCATTCAAAAGAAAGCCAACAAGATGCTCCCCTAAGAAATAGTTAGGCCACTTCTAGTTCATGGGTTTGGTATGTTGTTCTTGCAAAGAAAAAGGACAATAGCTGGTGATTCCGTGTCGACCACCGACATCTAAACTGGATCAATAAAAAAAAGACTTCTACCTGCTAACCACACATTTACGACACCCTTGAATGATTTCATGGCGCTAAGCGTTTTGCCTTTATCGACCTTCCATCACAATACTCTCAAATTACTGTTGACGACATGGACCGCGAGAAGACTGGATTGGTAACCCCTGATCATCTTTACCAGTTTAAGGTTATGCCGTTCGGATTATGCAATGCTCCAACCACCTTCGAGCGAAAGATGGACACTCTCTTGCGCGGGTTCAAGTGGTCAATTTGTCTGTTACCTCGACGACGTCATTGTATTTTCTCCGACCTTTGAAACACACCTAGACCGCCTTTCCTCCATCTTTTCTGTTTTTCCTAACGCACGACTGCAACTGAACTGAACGAAGTGCCACTTCGGATACCAGAAACTAACCGCGTTGGGACATTTTGTCGATTCCTCTGGCGTACGCCCTGATCCTGATAAAGTTCGAGCTGCGCAAAACTTCCGCGTCCTGACCAGCACTAAGGAAGTTCACAGAATTTTAGGGGTAGGTTGCTGCTTCCGACTTTTTGTAAACATTTTCGCGGACGTAGCACAACCACTTACGGACTTGATGAAGAAGAATGTTTCATTCTTTTAGCACGCTGCGCATGCAAGCTTCGGCGTCCTCTAGTCGCATCGCGTTGCTCACAACACCACCTACTCTGGC
Organism: Rhipicephalus annulatus; assembly: GCA_013436015.1. Taxonomy (NCBI): domain Eukaryota; kingdom Metazoa; phylum Arthropoda; class Arachnida; order Ixodida; family Ixodidae; genus Rhipicephalus; species Rhipicephalus annulatus. Next base: position 200,573 of record WOVY01013071.1, read on the forward strand.
CTATTTCGACATGTCCGCCCCAACAGAAGTCCACACTGATGCCAGCAGTCACGAAATTGGTACTGTTTGATCCAGCATCAAAACGGCTGCGCCCGCGTGACCCATAGGCCTGCCGTCTGCACTCGGCGGCCGAGCGGAACTACTCGATCACCGAACGGGAATGCCTTGCTCTAGTTTGGGTGGGTGGCAAATTTCAGCCCTACTTGCATGGTCGCTGTTTCACCGACAAAACTGATCACGACGAGCTCTGCTGGCTTTTGTCGTTAAAGGATCCCACTGGGCGTCTTATTCGCTGGGCACTACGGCTCAAAGAGTATGACTACTGAGTGTCCTATAAATCTGGCCGTTGACACTATGACGCTGACTGTTTGTCCCGCCATCCACTGGACCTCCCCCCCCATGAGACTTTGAATGAAGCACCGCCATGTGTGCTCTCTCTCTCTCTGTTTTGAACTACATCCGTGTTGAACAGCGTCGAGATCCCTTCTTGCGTGACATTATTGAGAAGCGGAACTCTCTGACACCCATCCGTCTAACCTACTGTTTGTGATCAAAAAACGCACCTTGTACCGCTACTATGTCAACACAAATAAGCGCGAACTGCTCCTTGCGGTGCCTTCCCACCTACGATCTGTAAGCGGCACTCGAGTTCGCACAGCCGAATTCTCCGGCAGCGTCTCATTCTCTGGCAGCGCCTCCTTCTCGGGTAGCGTCTCCGCGCTTGGTCGAGAAACGCTGCACTGCGTTAACGTGGACTCCGAGCCCTGAGCGCGTCCACTCGACGCGGTTGCCCATTGGTTCAACGAACATTCAGAAAACAAAAGTGAGCCTTTGAGCCGGGAGCGCATAGCGACGCATCACCAGAAAGAGGAGAGCGAGCCGAGACGCGAGTGGCGTCGGACGTATCCGATCAAGCTCCTGCACCTAATCCAGTTTCCTTATACATGCAACCACTGCCGATTCACCTGTAACTTAGCACAATACAGTTTTTCTTAAAATTTGAACCTTGCCTTGACTACATTCATTCGGACATCGCTGACATGGCGCAGCCGACAGGATGCGAATCGACCGAGCTGCATGCGAAGGAGGAAACGACGCCACGAGAAGGAGCGACGCCGCGCCGTACATCGTCTCGGGACTCCGAAACGACCATCGTCAAAAGCGTGTTCAAGACCCTCGACCACAGCACGATGGCCAATGCAACGAAAAAGCAACTTGTCGACGAGCTGAGAGCACGAGGTCTACGGTGCTCCGGACGAAAGGACGAGCTCATCGCAAGAATCATCCGCGACAACATCACTCGCCAAGCCCTAGAACCGACGGACTCGTCAACGAAGGACCAAGCTGCCTACGACGACGACAGGCAGGCGCACCTGGAGACACTGTCCGCCGACAACGCGAGGCTTTGCGTTGAACTGAGCAGCCTGCGAGCCCAGCTAACCGTGTGATCACGAGTGAACGTGAGACACTGCATGAAGCCCATCAGAACGCTTCACTGCCAACGGAACGGGTGACGACTTCAACCCTCGGGCTGCACGATTCCATCCCTGCTGACATAACGATGTCCTCGGGTTCGACACGGCCACCGTCACTGAACAACGGCACCAACCAAGACGCGGCATGCCCCGCCGCGCCTTCCGTTTCAACGCACGAGGGAGAACCTTCCATGGCCCAGATCCTCGCCGCGCTCGTGAACACACAAGCCCTGCTCGCCAACACGCTGTCGAGAAGTCCACTGACGACGAGCCCGATCCAGATTCATTCCACAAGCGACACGTCATCCTCAATCCCCTTGTTCGATGGGACGCCGCAACAAAGTGCTCACGAATGGAGCACGCAAGTGGAAAGAATCGCAGCGCTCGCCCACTGGACGTCATCGCTGACGTTGGTGACAGCAGCAAGCCACTTGACGGGATCTGCCAAGGATTGGCACAGCGCCTACAGCTCAGAGTATGACACCTGGGAGCAATGGAAAGAAGCGCTCATTCTCCGATTCAAACGAAAGCTGACAATGAAGGAGTTCCTCGAACTGCAGACGACGCGACGCCTTCAGAGCCACGAGACCATCGTCGAGTACATGTACTCGAAGAACGCCATTCTGAACAAGGCGCCGTACCGTTTAGCAGAGGAAGAGCGTATTTTCCTCATTCTCAGCGGCATCGAAGACGACACTTGGGCCAATCCACTCCCAGCGCAGCTGTGTGGCATAGTAACCTAACTCATTGACAGACCGGCTTTGCTCGACGCGAGGCGTCGCACGACCGTGTGTGCCGAGAACGACAAGAAACCGTCATCGTCTACAGCGAGCCGTGGTCAGGGTTCGAACCAGCGGGTGCCAGCCAGCAGCTCTGCCAACTTGCCGAAGCCAACCCGCGCAGCGATTTCTCGGGAGCTCCACACCCGCGGCCCATCTCTGCTCGTTCGTGCTTCAACTGCGGCGACATCGGTCACCTGTTCCGTGATTGTAGAAAGCCGAAAACGCCAGCAGCGATCAGAGCGGACGAGAAACGAGCGAAGAGGGACAATAGCAGCCACGAAACAGGGAATACGTCACCTAGGCAAGCGAACTGTTTTTTGCATTCGACGGGCGGCACATTACCAATAGTGTCCGGTACTGCTAACAACCGACCCGTCCGCGTGTGCATTGACAGTGGCGCCAACTTATCCATCATGAGTGCCAATGCCTTGACGGACGACGTTCCCACGCACGCATGGGTATCGTGCGAGAACATTGAAGTTCTCAACCGCAGCATATGCCCAACTCTCGCTGCAACGCTTGATGTGACAATGGGCACCACGAATGTGCGACTCGAAGACGTCGTGGTAACGGAACTGCCCAGCGGCATCGACCTGATTCTGGGATCAGACTGGCGACGAGTCGCGAACGTCGACGTAACGTTTCACACGTCAAACGATGTGACAATCGTTCCAGTCGAGCCCTCCGGAAAATTTTCATCATCTGCAGTGCCACCCCCAAAACAAGGCACACCACACCGCACCGGGGGAAACGCTTATTGCGACGTTCTGCCGGCAATCGGACGAGAGTGTTTCCAAAGACGAAGGGTACGCGCGCCTCAACACGAAATGTCCCACACCCGACGAAGACTTCACGAGTCTAGTCGAAGACGCCACACGGAAGATAACGAAGGATGCCACCGTGGCAGAGAGGGAACAACTTCACGCAATTCTGTTAAGGCATCACCAAACGTTCACTTCCAAAGGCGACACTTTGGGCGTGTGTCCGCACACCGAGCACAGCATCAAACTCAGAGACAATATACCAGTATCATCGAGGCCGTACAGGTGCTCACCGGCTGATCGTAAGTTCATCCGAGAACAGGTGAATGACTACCTTTCCAAGGGCATCATAAGGCCGAGCGAGAGCGAGTAGGGTGCTCCAACGATAGTCGTCGACCAACCGCACCACCCGATGACTCCACGAAGAATGGTACACGACTATCGCAAGCTCAACGAGAAAACCATCAACCCTTTTATCCAATGCCCGTCATGGAAGACGTTATTGACGATGTCATGCGCGACGGATCGGCTTACTTCACTGTGTTGGACGTGAAGACGGCATTTCTGACTATACGAATGAAGCCGGACGACGTACACAAGACCGCATTCGTCACTCCAGACGGAAAGTACGAATACCTTCGAGTGGCCTTTGGGTTTTGCAAGGCCCCTCAGACCATGCAAAGAGTCATGTGTCGCACTGTTCGATGGCTTACCTAGGACAGCTACGTACATGGACGATGTCGGGCAGGGAGCCACAAAAGTGAGGGAGGCTTTAGATTTGCTGAACGAAGCACTCAGGAGAGTCGTGATCAATAGCTTGAAGATGGATCTACGGAAATGCCAGTTGATTCGAGACAAAGTATCTTTCCTGGGTTACGTGATCTCTGCCGAAGGACGAACACTGGGCGAATCCAGAGTTGCCGCTGTCGAGAAGTTTGAGCCGACATCGCAACGCAAAGAAGCTGTACTCCTTTCTGCAGTTCGCTAACCACTACCGAAAGTTCATACCGGAGTTTGCAAAGGTCACGCACAAGCTACGGCACCTTCTGGCGAAGGACGTTCCTTTCAGTGTGGACTGACGCTCATGAAGCAACCGTCAATGCCATAAAACACGCCTTCGAATGAACCCGCCGAGTTTGGCGAGCTTCCGCCCAGACTGCCCGACTAACGTTCACGTCGACGCTTCGCAAACCGGGCTGGGTGCGGTGCTTTCTCAAAATCAAGACGGAAAGGAGCGAATCATAGAGTACGCAAGCAGATCACTAAACGAGCACGATCGTGGTCTACACTCTAATATGCTTGAGTGCATGGCGCTCCACTGGGCGATCACTGAGAAGTTTTCGGTGTACCTGAGAGGAGGCCCTCGTTTTACAGTGTTCACGGACAACTTCAGCTTGTCATACCTCGCCCAGAAGGGAGCCAGCAACCGCAGATTTGCGAGGTGGACGCTCGACTTAGCAGAGTACACCTTCGACGTCAAGCACAAGCCAGTACGCCAGAACTCCGCGGCTGACGCACTCTCGAGGCAGTCGCAATCTGCAGAGGCTTTCGACCAGGGCGTTTCGACCCGAGACCTCCACTGCTACGCAGTAGTGGTCGGCAAACACAGTCGCCTACGCAGGCTTTAGGAGAGAGATACTGACTGCAAAAGATTTCGGGAGGAGGCCGAGCACAAATTTTCAGACTACGAGACCGAAAACGACATACTGGTGAGGAAATCTCTCGAGGGAGGACGGGTCCGTCGGAGGGTGATCATTCTCGCTGCCCTCAGAAGCAGTGTGATGATCGTTTTTCACGACAACAACGGCCACCTAGGCGTCGAGAAGACAAGAGACCTGATCCAGCGAAAGTACTGGTGGCCATCGATGAGAAAGAACATACGCGAGTATGTTGACTCCTGCCACACGTGCCAGACTATGAACGCCCGCACGACAAGGAATGAAGGTTGCCTCATCCCACGTGATATTCCTACTGAGCCAAACGCGGTGATATCCCTGGATCACATGGGTCCGCTAAACGAGAAGGGAGACCACATCCTCGTGTGCATCGACCACGCCACAAGATACATGGACGCCGTGACCGTACCGAGCACTTCGTCGGCGCACTACCTTGACTTCATGACAAACCAGTGGATTCCGCGATTTGGAGTTCCCAGTGTCATTATTACGGACCAAGCCAAGGGATTCGTGAACAAGAAAACCAACCAATTCCATCACAGACTGGGAATTACTCATCAGAACTCCCCACCGTACTGGCCACAATCAAACGGAGTGATTGAGCGAATGATAGGAACGTTGAAACAGGTGCTACGCAAAATGCTAAACAACAAGGACAAATGGCAGAAGGAACTACCCCGAGCAACGCTAGCAATCAACGCCACGAAGCATCGTCACAGTGGCCACAGCCCATTTCGACTCATGCACGGCTACGACCCAAAACTGCCAGGAGAGCTCAACCTCGCCTCAGTAGAGGGAGACATCGACGAGTCTCATAGACTACACGACTTGGCAAGGGAACGTGCGGAGACAAAAGAGAGGCTACTGCAGAGTCAGCGCAAAACAACGGTCCGATACGACAAAAAGCGGCGAACTCCGAGGTTCATAACGGGGGACCTCGCCCTGCTTGATTTGAGTGCTCGAGGCACATTAGATCCTCGCTATGAAGGTCCGTTCGAGATAACGGCCCTCGTCGGAGGAAACAGGGCCGAGATCCAAAGAGTACCCCAGACACCGGGCATGATCAACCAAAAAATCGTCAACGTGGAGCAGCTTGGTAGATATAAGGAGCCGCTCCTAGAAGTTACGGAACCATCGCCATCTAACGACACGCACGCCTGAGGACAGGCGCGATTTTCGGGAGGGCCGTGTCAGCGGCACTCGAGTTCGCACTGCCGAATTCTCCGGCAGCGTCTCATTCTCCGGCAGCGCCTCCTTCTCCGGTAGCGTCTCCGTGCTTGCTCGGGAAACGCTGCACTGCGTTAACTGTGGACTCCGAGCCCTGAGCGCGTCCACTCAACGCGGTTGCCCATTGGTTCAACGAACATTCAAAAAACAAAAGTGAGCCTTCGAGCCAGGAGCGCACTAGCGACGCATCGCCAGAAAGAGGAGAGCGAGCCGAGACTGCGAGTAGCGTCAGACGTATCCGATCGGAGCTCCTGCACCGAGTCCAGTTTCCTTATACATGCAACCACTGCCGATTCACCTGTAACTTAGCACAATACAGTTTTTCTTAAAATTTGAACCTTGCCTTGACTACATTCATTCGTATATCGCTGACAGATCGAATGTTATCGCCCAGCTCCATGATGCCCCCACCACCAGTCACCTTAGTCTCTCTTGGACTTACGACCATGTTCAGCATCGATTTTACTGGCTCAGGCTTTATCGCTCCGTCCGCGGCTACGTCATAGCATGCGATCAGTGCCAGCGTAGAAAGAAGCCGCCTATGAATCCTGCCTGACTCCTCCAGCCACTTGATCTTCTTATTGACCCCTTCTTTCGAGTTGGCCTTGACATTCCGGACCCATCTCCTGAGTATACCTCCGGAAACAATTGGATAGCTGTCGCTATGGATCATACAAACCGGTAAGCTATCACACGGGCTTTGCCAACCAGCTGTGTCACACATGTTGCTGATTTGTTTCTCTACGATGTCATCGTTCATCATGGTGCTCCATGCCAACTCCCCACAGATCGTGGACGCTATTTTTTCTCTCCGAGTTATTGACGACCTGCTTCACTCTTGCAAAACCGAGCATGAATTTGCGACGACCTAACATCCACAAACTAATGGCCTTACCGAACGATTCTATCGGACTTTAACTGATATGCTTTTATGTACGTTCTCCACTGACGACCTATAATCTGGGACGTTGCATTGTGTGTTGTTGCATACAGCTACTCACGCCATGATACCGCTGGGTTTTCACCATTCTATCTCTTATTCAGCCGTGACCCAACTTCCACCTTTCGACACCATCTATTCTGACAGCTGTCGATTCGCCGTCTGAATATGCCCGTGACACTATCACCAGAGCTCTTACCATGGCAAGAGCAACAAAAGCAACGTTACGACGCACATCATCGCGGCGTTTCCTTTTTCCTGGGTTTACTTGTGTTGTTGTGGACCCTGACTCGACATGTTGGTCTCTCTGAGAAACTGCTTTCTCGGTACTGAGGCCCCTACCACGCCTTGCGCCAGGTGACCAAAATTACCTACGAGATAGCCCCACTGAAGTCATCTCCCTCCGCTCCACTGTCTACAGACATTGTTCATGTCTCCCGCCTGAATCTCTACCGCTCCGCAACACAAAAAAAGCATCGAAATAGTTTTTCTGCACCCGGGGGTCATGTTTCCAGACTTCACCACCCTGAAGAAGCAAGACAGACAGCGAGAAAGACGACGTGATTCTGGGTTGTGGTGCAAGCTCTCGCTTGCCATCGGCTACGCTTGACGTCGTGCAAATATATTTCAACTATCACCTCGTTTCTTTGTGTGCCCTCCCGGAACAATATATACTTCTATACCGTCTCCCGGAAGACGGAAAAAGCAGGCTAAGAGGTTGTAGTAATTCAAGAGAATATCTGAAAAAGGACAAAAAACAGGATATAGTGGAAGAAGAGGTAGATGCCGATTGGGAGAGTGTAAAAAATGGATAGAAGACTGCAAACGGCTTCTTTGGAATGTTATAAGAATGACAAAACCCTTGTGTAAGAAGGGGAAATCGAGTAAACATGGCAGATAATGTGGTGATGTGGAGCAATAGTATAACATTGCCGATAAAACTTTGAATTAGCTAACACAGTACTATAATAATTAGAAGTTATGGGACACAGGCTTTCTTTGCTGCAGAGCACACGGAAACAGGCTGATGATACTGATGGAAAAGTTGGTTTAATCTGATAATCGCCAAGAGACTTCTGATATCCCTATGGCTGTGTTCGCTTCGAAAGCCATTTATTTCTGCCTGACACCTTTTATATCGAGGGAGATGGCTACTAAAAAAAGAACCGTACCTTCGATTACGAGCCACTCCCACTCTCACATTCGAATAAACACGTACATGCCTGGTTACAACGCAGGAGCTAGAATATGAGGCCGGTTTTTCCTTTGCACAACGTAAAAACTTTCACGCGATAAAGTGTGCAGGTCAACGAATTACACCTATGCCTAACCTTGGGTGTCTATTCCTCGCCACCCTGCCTATTTCCCCTTCTGAGACTTTCACGATTAATGACCGTGCTTTCCTTCGGCACACAGCCCATTCGGTATGCTCTGCTAGCTTCTACTAATGACACTGCCAAGACTGTTGTTCGAGGCTCCCCAGCAGAGTCTGAAAACACCGAGGATGTGTCTAGTCCCGGTGCCTTTTTTAAGAGAGGAATTCCATTCCCTCTACACTGCGGCTCATTTCCTGGGTGAGCCTTTGTATTTTTCACAGACGACAACAGTCGAAATGCGCGACTGTGCATCAAAATATACAGTGCAACACAATATAGTACAGACGGTTCTGTAGAGGAAGCAAAATAAAATTTCACAAGCCTTGAAACAGTGAAACTGGGCTATTCGTAAAATTAATTTGGTTTCTTCTAGGCAGGCTCATAGCCAGAAGTTTTTAGGCCGGTTGAATTTTTTAAAGGTTGTGAAAACTCTGCATTTCAATAGTGTATGATTCATAAAACAACCGCTTCCAGCCTCCCTCACCCACTTGGCCGAAGGCCAGCTCCTAGGTCGTTTAGAGGTATTAACTGGGTGCTGAAGGCTTTCTTTTGTTGCATCTAGCTCTTAGAAAAACTTTCACTAGACGATGCTGGTTGTTTCTACATTGATTCTCGAGCAGGAGGTCCGAGGTAAGCCGCGCAGAGTCACGGACACATGCCGGACGTCTAAACTCGGTGGACAGAGTCTCACTCCGAAACCAAGCATTCACAGCTCTCATAGAACTACGTGCATGTCGGTGTTAAGATGATGCCTTCCGTCACTTCAGATTCTCTCACAGCCGCCGTTGCCTTTCCCGTTCCCTAGCTTAGGACTAACTGCTGTTTGCTTCATTTTTAGTGGAGCAGTCGTGAGTATTGGGAATGGGATATTTTCTGTACCCCATACTAGTTGTTGGTGATGGTACCTTTCTGGTAGGCTGAAAAAATTTAATTGCTGCACAACCATTTGTTGAGCCGACTGTCATCTTCTCTTATCTCAACGCGATAGCGTTGAAGACCTCGTTTCGTGGAAACATCGGCGTCCGCGTCAGCGTTGGCATTAGACTTCGTTGATTGGGAGGGAAAAATCATAATCCTGTCCATGAACGAAGAATCTAGAAATGTGCCAATATATTAAAAAAAGGACATTTCCGGGTCGAGCGAGGATCAAACACAGGCCATTGCTAACTGCTAATTGCTGATTTGCTCAAATTGCTAATTTGCTGTCCAACGAACGGAGGAATACAGTGTGGGTGCTGATATTTAGCTGCATAATTTTCATGTGTACATACAAACAGTTGTATCATTGTTTGTCAGGCGGCCTGTCTCAGTTGGGCCTCGTGCATTTGCATTAAAGTATGACCTTGCTACTTTCTTGTAGGACGTCGTCACTTAATATTATAACCCTTATTCTAAACCTGTTTGAGTCTGCTGCAGGATATGAAGACCTACACAATGACTTCTATTTCGCCCTATCCAGGCCAAGCTGTTTTTTTTAATTTTATACCTAAGAACGTCTTCATTTTCTCACACTATCTATTTTTCTTCCTTTCTCGGCTGCGCTTACCGTCCAGTGGTAACCACACAGTTGGTGTTATTTTCCACTTGTTACCGTATTTCGCACTGTCCACCGGCTACGTATTTTGTGAGCACATCAGATGCATTTTTTTTACCTTGATGTTACTAGGTTGCCTCCATTGCCTAATTTTTTCCTGACCCACTCAGCCGCCTCCACTCGCTTGGTGTACTGCTATCATTTTTTTGTTCCATCGCTCACTGCCTCACACTGAACTTCTCGTCTTTGTTGTTTTCTTCTTAGTGTTGCAGGCCCAAATTTCAGAGATGACAGCACGCAGTGATTGCATGCACTTTACCTTAATCACATTAGCTGACTTCTTCCCATTCTTTGGAAGTAGCCTGCCGAATGTACTAGCCTATTTTTATTCCTTAATAATTGTTTTTTTTCTTGATTAGGCTCACCTGTTGTATACTTGTCCTAGATATGCATATACATGTTTACACCAATAAATTGTTTCTAATTGTGTACACTTATGTTTTCACCTTGATCATATTAAATTTTCGGACTGCTTTAGTACTCTTTCGGTTATTTTCCTGAATCGTAGTGTGTGTGGGACATTTTTTTTACACTTATTGGTTTGGCTGGGTGCCACCTGCTAAAAGCGCTCCAGTCATTTCAGGTATTACAGTACACAATACAATCAACCTCTGCGGACGACAAGGGAGGAAATCCGGCCTTGTTGGTAAGACGTTAGGCAACATTCGACGCAGAGAAACAGAAGGAGAAGAAGGAATGGAGTCAAATGTCAACGAAAGCACCATAACCACGGAGCCAAACCACGTGACTAATGTAACTAGAAGGATAAGAATGTGGTTAAGCACTGTCAAATCATGACAGGTAGATTGCCACTATCCCTCAAGAGGAAGGTATATACTAGCTGCATCTTGCCGGTACTTAGCTATGGAGCAGAAACCTGGAGACTTACAAAGAGGGTTCAGCTTAAATTGAGGACGACGCAGCGAGCAATGGAAAAGAAACTGGTAGATGTAACCTTGAGAGACAAGAATAGAGCAGAGCGGATTAGGGAACAAACCGGAGTTAATGATATCGTAGTTGAAATCAGAAGAGGAAATGAACATGGGCAGGGCATATAGCACGTTGACAAGATAACCGCTGGTCATTAAGGGTAACTAACTGGATTCCTCGAGAAGGCAAGCTGGTAAGGGGGAGACAGAAGGTTAGGTGGACAGATAATATTAAAGAGTTTGCGGGTATAAAATGTCAGCAGCAAGCACAGGACCGAGTTGACAGGCAAAACATGGGCGAGGCCTTTGTCCTGCAGTGGATGTATTAAGGCTGATGATATATATATATATATATATATATATATATATATATATATATATATATATATATATAGTCCAGTAGTCTGGCCTTCATCAGGATTAAAATATATATAATCAGGATATATATATATATATATATATATATATATAATAGGTAGAAAGGCAGGCAGGTTAACCAAAAAGCAGGTATCTGGTTTGCTACCCTGCACTGGGGAAGGGGAGACAGAAAAGTAGAGAACACGGACTGAGCGAAAAAGGAAGGGAAGCAGAACCACGATATGAATTTAAAAGATGCCGTACTGGAGGGCTCCCAATATTTTGACTATCTCGTGTTCTTTAACGTGGACTGACACTACACAGAACATGTGACTCTATGATTTCATCTCCATTGAATGCGACTGTCACCACTGGGGTAGAACCTGTGACCTTTGGGTCAGCACCAGAGCAGCGCCCCCACGGTTACACCGAGGCGGACAGCGGGTGCACTCTCACAAAATACAATTCTTCATCCGACAGGGACAATGATTGTGGGCTTGCATAATTGCTACAAAACTTGGCTATTTTGCCGGCTTCTAGTATTAGTCTGGTCGGTTTTACAGCGAAAGCGGTTATGATATCGCAACTCGGTTCACGCGCAATTGTGTGCCGCTGCCGCCACCGCTGCCGGTGTCTGTAACAACATCGCTCGAAATAAAAAAACTAAACATAGCATTAAAGACACTGTAGGGCGCGAACTCGGGTCCACTGGGTGCCAGCCCAGCATTCTATTACTGAGCTACTCTGTTTTTTTATTGCATGTGTACATACAACCTTCGCAAACATATATACATCAAACAAAGTATAAACATGAAACAAAGAAAAGAGGTAAACAGCGTCATATTTAACAGGATTTTTAGAAGTTCTTTCATCTGTAGAAGGCTTTCTACTTGATGAAGCCATTCGGGCACCTGTTGTTGAACCTTTTGTGATTCCACGAACGAACAGACAGATTGAAAGAAGTATTGCCTAACCGGACGAGTATTAACATCAGCATGACGCACCGCCATTCTACATTGCCATATACCGTGCAGGCCCAGTAACATAACTAGGTAGAAAGGTATTCCTTCTTCATTTGATACTGGTAGAAATCTGATGCCGTAGGCATCGAGAGGCAGATCCTTTTTCAAGCTGAGCTTCTCTGGTCCTTGTGACCTGTTGGCAAACTTGCCTTAGGCAGGCTTGATGTCGGGCAAGCAATCCCGTTAATACGATTTATAAAGCGTTTTAAAACATAGAAAGAACTACCAGTCGTCGCACAACGCGAATTGCGTAACGAGTTGGCCATACAATGCTCCAAACCATCACAAATGCTCGTTTTCATTCCTTTAGTATATGTGGCACTTCACCGCTAATACCTCATCGTCGTCAGCCACTGCCTGAAAAATTGGCACGAAATTCCTTGCAAGTGCTTAGCTAATACCGTGATTCTCAGAAGAATAAAGAAAAATAGCGTAGTGAATGCCAGCCTATTACCCAGAAGTTTGTTATTAATACCCTAATGGGTATCAAGCAAGTGTGCTTGCAGCAGTTACCCAATGAGTGTCTTGAAAATGCTCCGAAAGGCAGCTCTTTTATCTTTCGCTGTGACTGTGCGGCACCTTCCGCGCAAGCCTGGCGTTTTTTTTATGGTTGGTCAATTATCGAAAACCCCGAGCGCACCAACTACGTCTGCATATCACCGCGATGCCACCGATTGTTACCCTTGTCTGCAATGTTGCAGCGCTCTCATAACCTGCCGACAGCACACCATGCATCTATGCGACGTGTTGTTTTTTTCTAGGAAGTGGAAGCTGATACACCTCTCTACAGTCAAGGAACAAGGTTTCATGCCTTATCTTGCAAGTAGACTGCTTCTGAAGAGCTTGATTGCTTTTTCTCCAAATTTAATTAGGCTTCAATTAGGTGGAGTAGACTACCTACACATTTTCACGTGACCAGACTGGTTTTGTTTCATGAGAGATTTTGCGTATCTACGGCACCACATCTGTGTTGTTTCGTTCAGGATCAATGTCAAAACTATGACCTTGATGAGCGCACATTTTGTGCAATTGCTTGCGCATGTTTTCCTAAAATAAGAATGACGAAAGATGGTACTTGTCTCCGCATTACAATTGGGTGCAGCGTGTGAGCACATATTTGTTATTCGGACGAAATAAACAGTTTTGTGGAAAGTTAGCGCACCTACTATGTTCTCCGTTTTCGTCGTTCGTCCTTGTGTTCCTCAGCACAAAATTTGGCCTGTGGCAGTTGCCTAGCTGGTCTCAAAATATATGCGACCTTTTAGCAACTCTGCATGGAGACACTTTTGCAACTAGAGTAAACACGCACGCACACACAAACACACACACACGCACACACAATCACGAACAAACAAACAAACAAACAAACAGACACATACTGAGTGTGTATATGCTGTATAGGCTGCACTCAAAAACGGGAAATCAACGAAAGAGCTTTCCGAGATTGTACCCTTTGCAGTGATTGGAATAGGATGCTATATCCTTTAAAACTATATCCTTTAAACGAACTGCGTGCTGAAATCCGCGCTGAAACGTGCGCAATTTTAAATAGCCAATTATCTTTTGCTGAAAAGTGAAACATTTTTTGGCGGGAACTTTAGTGGTTTTCATGAAAGTTGTATTCATGTTATCTATTCAGCTCACTTAAAAACGAATAATGTCTGCATGAACAAATGAAAAGTAATAATGCGGTTGCACTGTGCTGAACGACGCTCTCTTATTTCAATAAGTAAATAACTCAGTTTCAGAGAAATTAGAAGGTTCTCAGAATTACGCCGCGTGGAACGTTCAAATGGATTTCGAAAATCATAATGAAGATGTACGTGCTCACTCGCGCGACGTAAAAAACAGCGGTACGCAGAGAAGAAAGAAATGACAGGGAACATGATATATGAGGGCTGGCGCACCGAGTGGCGTCGCCGAAAAAGCGTGGTAACGTGTGGCCTCTCACGTGGGACAGATAGAATTGGTACTCTCTGCAATGCTTTGGTCCGTCACTCGAAGGCGTGCTCCATTTTCCGGCTTTCTTTGTCGACGCACCGTTCCGGAGAGATGAAGCCTGCTTTCTACACAGAATGTTGGTGGCGAAATACATAGTTATCTTTCTGAATGTGCAACATTCACCGGCATATACCGAAAACATCGCTGTCATCCGAGACATGTCCATCCTTTACTTTGCATGAAATATATTCACGAAAAAAAAATTCATGTCATCTCCACGAAGTGAATGCTTGTGTGTAAGGCGAAGCTTCAGCACTTATCGATAAAATTGTGCAACATTCGCCCCAAACATCATTTAAAGACGTGACACGTTGTAATACGGTGACGGTATGTATACAATCTTTAAAAGTTTAAACATCGATGCCTTTATATACAGAAGACGAGTCTATAGAAGGAGATTGTGGTGTGGTTACTATCGAACCACAAGCGTTCGCATACCTTGAGAATGAGTCAGAGTAAGTGGTCTAGGAAGTAGCCCTTTAAGCACGCTTGGGCGCCTCCAGAGTGGTAATGACCCCTTCAAGCGCTTGGCTGCTACATCCCGCGCCTGTTCCGCTTCCATGTTCGCTTGTCACCAGCTTTCCTCAGCTCCGGTCCGCTTCCTGCCACTTACATGGCGTTTCTGCTTTACTGGCTCTCAGAGCCAGGTTCACTTGCTGATGAATACTCTTCGCTTCAGCCTTCCGGGACCTCTCCGCAGAGTCTTGGCGGCGAGCAGGCATTGCTGCTGGCTTGCAAACCCGTGACGCTCATTTGCCTCTGGGGTGATGAATCGCTAAGGAGTACGCCGAGTGTGCAGTGGAGTGTTTGGAGCCGGGTAGTGCAAGTTAGCGCCGCGCCGCATAGACAAAGGAAAAACGGAGGAGAGCTTCGCAATGCGAGCTGCCCAGCTCAATGTGGGGCGACCGTCACGTGCGTTTCCACGGGGGCTGTTGAATTATTTGGGCACGCCACCGTCTCCTGTCGTCTGCAGCACCTCGCGTATGACCACGCTGTTGATAGCGGCTGGATTCCTGAATGTGAAATTAAATGCAGCTGTTGCACTTCAAGGTTGATGCAATGTGTGAGAAGCCTACAGTGAGCCTCGGTCTTCACGGTTGCGAGTTTAGATTATATTGCTTGAGGTCGAAAGCGGTTGTTAAGATAGCTTAGGACCACCTCTTCGAAAATTGTTGGCCCCACAGCTTTGTTGTTTTATTTCAGAACTATGTTGCCTGCCTCATCGAAGAAAGCGTAGGATTCCTAGAAGCCAACGGCTGCATCTACGGCCCTTATCGCGAGAGGTGGGGGTGAGTCGTTCTTGTATGTGACGATCAAAACTATCGGAAAAGCAATATTGGTGGCCCACTGTTTTTTAGCCACGGCCTGAGGAGCTTAGCCCATAAAATTCAATACATGCTGTCGTAATGATGGTCGTGTTTGAAGTAATAACGGGGTTAATGACATACTTTGTCCGCAAATATCACAAACACAGAACACATTATGACAAGCAAAAGTTTTGGGGACTCACTCGCTGAATTTCGCGCCGAGCGGTTGTGCGACCGGTGGCGTGGGGCGAGCCAGTAGGCCAGAGCGCAGCTATGGCAGACTGGCTTTCCCTACGTCATCTCCTGACGCCGACAAGGGCTCTCGCTGAGTGGTGCCCCGTCCTGAGACTTCTGCGACAGCGTCCATCTTTCTTATTTTCTTTTTGATTCTGGGTGTCGCTCTCCCTGCACGACGCTCACTCCTTTCCCCTATCTCAATCTCTATACCTCTTAATCTCATCTTTTTAATTTCTCCTTACCCCCTTTCCTTGTGAGCAACTGTTGAAGTTTCGCACATGATGCAGACAGTTACGGGGCTCACTTTTATCTTCTTTTTTCTGTTTTAAGAATCACTTACAAAAGTTGTGTGTTCTTTTACTCTGTGTTTGTGATATTTGCGGCCTAATTATGTCATGAAGCAAGTGCCAACGAGGCCAACAATCAGTCTAGTAACATGGCGTTGCATTGTTTCTCACTTTGCTTACTAGTTCTACATCAACTAAGAGCTGCATTTTCTCCGTAGTGAGAAGCATGACTTTGTAATTCCACCTTATGAAGTATGAAATTTATGTCTCTACAGTGTAACAAGAAAAATTGCCTGTATTGTTTTACAGCAGAAAAATCTTACCTTCCAGTCCACGCTGCGAAGGTTATTCGCCGCACAAGTTCTGGTATCATCTGATTCCATGGACCAATTTAAAGTAAGTAATTCATGTGCACACCGCCATAGCTTTACATTGTTGAAACCATATTGAGCCTTATTTCCGATGATTTTCGTCCACAAACTGGTGCACTTAACAAAAATTTTCGACAATGAACACAAATCAACTGCTTCAACTCACTGTCTTCCTACCACAACGATGACTTTTTTCTGGCCTCTTTTTTAATTTTGCGCCACATTTCAAGTACGAATGTGTAATGGGGTTCCTGCTTGCTTCGCATGCTACAACCATGGTTTCGTGGCATTCTACGAACGCACCTCATTGTCTGTAACACGGTTTCAATACTTGATATATGCTCTGCTTTGAAAAACGACTCTACCATCCGGGTGCGATTTCGTGTAAACAATGAGCCCTGAGTAGGGGATCGTTTCAGCGTGAAAACAGGCCTCAAGTCGTCATGCGAGTTGAAGTTCTTGTGCATTTCATGCAGTTTCGTCGTCAAATGAGCTCGCTGTGAAAATTCTGTGCTTGTCTTCCATGGGGGAGACAGTGTACTTTTGACAGCGTACGCACGGTCGCATTGAGCCACAGACTGGCGCGTCTTTTTTCTACTGAGTGACCACAGCGATTAACGAGGGCTCTTTCGGTGCCGGTGTCGCATTCTCTCCTGCTACAGTAAGTGCCGCAAATGACTTGGCCAGAGCAGGTTGCCGGAACTTGTTTTCGGCAGGGCGGCGTCCACTGTGGCGCTATCAGACTCCGCTTTTAATTAAAGGCAGTTGCAAAGAGCCTCCCTGCGTGTGGTGTTTATTAGCCGCGTCGAGACAGTTTATATCAGAAGAAAACGAAGGTTTGTTTGTTTGTGCAAAAAGGAGGGGGAGATTTCCCCGAAGTTGCCGAAACTCAAAGGCTAATAGTGTTAAACCGCTTCGAAGAGGTAGCAGTAGAAAAAAATCTGCCTGCTTGAGTTGTTGCGTCAGGTCATTAGAAGCTAAAGGCTAAACTTTTCTTCCTTGAATTAGAGCATGTGAGTGTAAAATAAAATAACTGGGAAGGCAGCATATATTCTCCTCTTGAGAGTTCGTTTAGCAATGACGTACTGAGTGCTGCCGTTGATGCATAAGTGTACTCTTTCTTAACCGATAACAACGATGCGATAGTATACTTACCAAAACTACGTACAAATGCAGTGATAGATGTATAATTCGTGCGCATGCAAGAAAAGGTGGTGCCATAAAATCCGACATGTTGAGTTGAGCGTTATTCACTGTATGGCGTCTTGGGTAACTCTGAAAGAGCTGGAAGATCTGCACATGTGCGTGGCAATTTTTCAAGTACCACAAATATTATATACTGTCCTCTTCACTAAATATATAAATAAAAGATTTTACATTTAAAATCAGGCTCTCTGATTACTTTAGTTGTGGTAACTATAGATATTGCTACGTGCCAGTGCATGGAGTTGAAGAAGATAAAGCATTAGACTGACGCGAGCTAATCTCTGTGTCGCTAATCCTCCGTCGCATCGCAGCACGGGCAGGATCGCTATGTGGCTCATAGGAGATCGACTCAACGTCGAGCGGCAGGAGCCTTTTAGCTAAGGTTTGGTTGGCTTTTCATTCCTCACATTTCTTGTTAGTTTCTCTCAACTTAAACGTTGTTGCAGCCCTTTGGAGGTCAGGCAAGTCATACTATTCTGATGTCTTTTTCATCACCTGGCCAAAGGCACTCCCCATGGCTGGCCTCACTACCGGTCAAGGATTGGCCTCTCGATACCTTGCTACGCAGTGGAGATAGCTACGTCCCTGTGGCTCTCGTTCCTACAAATGGGGGTTCCATTTCAATGAAGAATCCGAAGGTGATACAAGTGGAGCTTCAGAAAGCCTTGTCGCCTTTCTAGAAGATTACTGAGGTCCGCATGTTCGGCCGAGAGGGTATCCTGTGCTGCTCTGCAGATCAGAATTGCGTGCGAGAGCTTCTGCATCGCTTTGAATTTGCTGCACAGCCGGTGAGCTCGTTTATTCCAGCTCATCTTGCATGTACGAAGGGCATAGTCCGTGGGGTAGATACGAGTCTGGCAGCTCGAGAAATTTTAGACCTATTTGCTGTAGCTGGGGCAGTTTCAGTCTATCGATGCACCCGAACGACTGATAAAACAAAATCGCCTACTGAATCAGTTATAGCAACTTTTGCAGGAAGAGTCAGACCAACAGAAATTAAGGCATGTCCACTAATCTTTCCCGAATCCACTTTCCCCGAAACCTCTGCTGTGCTCAAAATGTTGGCAATTCGGCTACAGCATGAAAGGATGCAGATCACAGGCGAGATGTCGTCTTTGCGGAGAGAGTCATGAGAGCTGCGATTGCAAATCTGATGACCAGAAGTTCTGCTTGTGTAATGGAGCGCATCTTGCAGACTCTGCTGAATAGCGCACAAAAAAAGAGAAATGGGTGTTCTAGAAGTCATAAAACGCAGGCGTTGCTCTAGGAGGGAGGCGGTAGCAGAAATGCATGAACGATGGAAAGGTTACGCAGGCATAACGTCCCGGCACACAGCGGCAATGGATGCATCGCTCGCCAAGTCTATAACTGAGGCTATTGAAAAGTCTACTGAAAAAGCAATGCAGCGTCTGGCAGCTACTCTTTTTGAAGCCTTGGCTGATATGTTAACACAACAGCTGACGCGAATCATTGGTACAGTTTCTGTGCAAAATCGGGATTCGCACGCTTTGTTGAGTTAAAGGGGTACAGAGGAGAAAAATCCGACAGTCAATCATAGATCTATCTCTCCGAAAGCAGCACCTTAAAAAATAGAGTTCAGGCTGAGTCAGAACCTGTGACAGATGATTCAGGAGACTTTACAGATATGGACACAGAATCTCTAAGAACTTCGAAACGTAACAGATCTCCCCCTTCTAAAAAGTCTTCTCAGAACCCAAAATCCAAGAAATACTTGTCAAAGAAAGACTTCCTTGAGAACATTTCAAAAAATTATTCCTTGAAAAAAGATATTTTGGATCAGGCAGTTTGTTCTGCCGGTATAGCATCAAAATAGGTTCCCTAAATATTCTGCAGTGGAACTGCCGGTCTGTTTGGTCAGCAACTACAGATTTACAATATATTTCTTCGCAAATTTCTCCCGACATATTTGCCATTCAGGAAACCTGGCTCGCTAGCAGTAAAATATTTTACATGAAAAATTATTAATTAATTCGGCTGGATCGGCCGAGTAGATGTGGCGGTCTCGCTTTCTTAATATCAACTAAATTTAGTCACAGAGCCAAGATATTGTATCAGTGTATAGATACAAATTACGAAATTCTGGTGTTAGACATAGCACTACCAGACTCTTTTGCAAAGGTATAATTTCTTGCAGGAGTTCAAAACACGAGATGACTCGATATTATGGTAGATTCATGCAGAAAAGAAATAGTACTGTGTGGTGATTTCAATTCACATCATGTGTCTTGGGGCTTCAAATCTGATGTATGCGGAAGACGTTTGTGGGAATGGACGCTTGATAATAAATTTTCCTGCTTGAACTCACACGTTGCTACATTTGTAAAAGGTAACTCTAAATCGACTATTGATTTAACCTTTTTCAGCTCCACTTTAAGCATATCCTCGTGGAATATCTTAGATAGCGCTACGAACAGCGACCACCTTCCCATTACTTTTGAAACTAAGTTCGCGAGGTTTAGTTTGGCAGGGAAAGTTGGCTCAATCGTAAATTATGCTAAATTACAAAAAAGACTTAAAATATACGTTGACTTTTCGCGAGGAAATGCAGGAAGACCTTAGGGCAATGAGTCTATGTGCGGTGTTGAAACGATCAATAAAAATTTGACGTTTACTGTAAACACAAACACAGCGGGATCTTTTAGCCCGTTGTGGAATCTAGAATGTGTCAGGGGGTATAGAAAGAGAAAAGCGGCTTGGAAAATGCTGTCAATTACCAATGCCCCAAAAATTAGAGTGATTATAAATTCATGGCCACTGATTTTAGGCGTCTAGTGCGCAAAGCAAAAGAAGACTATGACATGAATAAACTAAATTATCTGGCTAAGTCTAAAATCAAGAAAATTCTTTTCAGGTTTTTTCGTGCGAGAAAAATGATTCCACAGGCTGAAAGCAGTCATTCCATCGTTATGTCTCCTCTCGAACTCTCTGATGTCTTTGAAAATATTGCTAAAGGCTTGCAAATCAGGCTTACGACAATTGTGCCAAAGTCCATGGTGGAATTAAGGGTGGATTGTGATTTCCAGGAGGTATCTTTAGCTGAACTGGCAGATGTGATAAAGAGCTTACCGCCCGCTGCTCCTGGACCTGATGGGGTGACCTCTACAATAATTAAAGTGCTATACGAAATATCCCCACATGAAATACGTAATATAGTTAATTATTCTCTGAAAAATTCTTGAACTTCCGGCAGATTGGAAGCTTTCCAAAATATTTCCGATACTTAAGAAACAGGGAATGGAGTTTACTCTGAATAACATAAGGCCTATTTCATTGACATCTGACCTGGTCAAACTTGTAGAGAGTCTTAAATGCCCGTATAATAAACTACATCAATTACCATACAATACTTAACCCCAGACAAATTGGCTTTTGATCGGGATACTCCATTTGGTGTGCACATGTTGATTTGGAAAGTCGCACACAGCTGGCTTGGCATCACCGCGAATAGTGTGCACTAGTCACTCTAGACTTAGCTAAAGCGTACGACAAAGTGGAGTATCCTATCCTAATCCAGCAGATGCAAGACTATCGCTTTCCAAAATATATAACAGCGTGGATTACAGAGTTTGTGAAAGACAGAGAATTTTATTGCTTCTTGAATAGATGCTCCTCTAAAAGATATAAGCAAACACGAGGTGTACCTCAGGGCTCAGTATTATCCCCAGTGTTATTAAACATATTACTAAGTTCCATTCCAACTCATCAGAATATCCAAATGTGCGTATATGCAGATGATATTGCATTCTTCGCAACAAGCAGTGATCTGCACTCATTGTAACAGGCATTACAGAATTAAATGAACATTCTAGAAGGATGGCTTGACAATATCCATATGTCATTGAACATCAAAAAAAGTGCGCTTCTGCCATTCTATATTAAGGATCGTGTCAACATTTGCTTGATGTATCGTACCGAGCTCATTTTCAAAGTCGATTTCCTGAAATACCTAGGCATCGTATATAATAGGACGCTAAATTGCAAAAGCCATATAGACGAGGTTGGCTGTAAAGCGTCACGTGCCTTGGGGTGGTTACGCGTATTGGGAAATAAAAAAATAGGATTGCGTAGGAGTTAATTGATATTGATTTACAAGATGTATGTGCGGCCTATTTTGAAATTCGGGTGTGTAATATTTTCAGGCAGCGCGGCTTACTAGATGAGACAATTAATATTATTAAAAAGAGAAGCTTTGCGCTTGTGTTTTGGACTCCCCAAATTTGTGGCAAATAATGTTTTGTATGTGGAAGTGCGCCTTCCACCTTTGTTAACTTGGTTTAGAATACTTACAGTTCAAACTTTCCTAAAAATATACAATTAACCTCTGCGACAAGCTTCTCACGTTTTTATTCAAGAACCAACCGCATTCTTTTGAACACAAGGTCAAAACTACACTCCCCTCAGATTAGGTTCGTCCAAGCGCTGCTAGAGCCTCTCAATGTAAATATTTATCAGAATGGGATAACGAAGACACCCAAATCAAAACTTGAATATAAATTTGATCATATTTTCCCCTCTGATGCGAAACAACTGCCCCTTCTATATTTAAATTTTCGGTTAAAAGATTACTTGACTCATCTGTCCATAAACAACATTATTGCAACGGACGCATCCGTATTGAACGAAAAGGCAGGAGCAGGCATCTTCTGTACTTCTCTCGACTGGTCTTTATCAGTTCAATTACCAGATTACACGCCTATATTCATCGCTGAATTATTTGCTATATTCTAGCGCTTTGTAAACTTCCTGCAAGCGAATCAGAAGCGGTCATACTTACCGATTCTCTCTTAGTATGCACTGCACTATCTACAGCAAAACATTTGCCATTATTGAGTATGATTAGCAGTTTATTACCAGCAAACCTGAAAAAATTTCACTTGCTATGGATACCTGGCCTTTGCGGGATTTATCCAAACGAGATGGCAGGCTCGTTAGCCAAAGCATCGTTAAGCGGACCACTCTAACCTATTTTACCTGATTTCGCCTAAGTAACAGCACTCAGATGTAGAATAGCTTGTTTGCACAAAGAAATGGAAAAATTATCATTGGATAAAGTCGGAGACTTCGTACATCTAAGATTTTGCTGGAAAAAACATTGGTGTGTATCTCGGCAGTTAGAAATTACAATCACCAGATTACGATGCAGAATTCCGCATGTAAATTACTACCTACATAAAGCTGGACTAACAGCATCTCCGTTGTGTCTCTTTGCAAGGAATCGGAATCAATAGATCATTTCTTTTTATCCTGTCAACGATATGCTTATCAAAGGAAAAGATTCCTGGTCAAACCAATTGAGAAGCTAGGTTAAAAAATAAACGTGAAACTAATTTAATTCCTTCGGTGGGATTACATTAAGATATAGCCACAGGGAGGTTTTCTCTGCTGTGTGCGAGTACATAATGGCAACAAAAAGATGAGCTTGTAAGTCTATTGTTATTATTTACGGCTATGAGACTACCTGAATGCCTGACTTAGCACACTTGATGATCCTTCCGCCCGGTTCTTGGCCGATCCCCCTTTGTGGGCGAGTGCCAGCAGAGCTGAAGGTTCACCACCATCATCATAATCTCTATGGCTGGCGCCGCTCGCTTAACTGGCTGAAAATACACCTATGACTACCCCGTTGAGTCGGTCTCCTTTTTGTAACATATTTGGTGGGGTTGTGTGATCCCCGTCCTTGCCACGGAACTCTGAACAGGACGCTTCCTCGCGGCTTTCAACATGACCACTCAAGACTCGGCTACATCCTCCCTGGTCACCCACCCTTCTGCCCGGCATGTCAAACCAGCGCCCGCAACAACTTTCACGACGCTTCCCGCCCTCAAAGACCCTGGCGTGTTTTCCAGCCGCGAAGGTTCCGACGTCGACCAGTGGCTACGCCTCTACGAACGCGTCAGTGCCACTTACACCTGCGATCCCACAATTATGTTCGCAAACGTCATCTTTTATCTCGACGGAACTCCTCGTGTTTGGTTTGACAACCACGAGCGTGAAATGACAAGCTGGGACAGCTTTAAGGAATATATACGTGAGCTTTTTGGCAACCTCTTTGGTCGTCGTGAAGCTGCGAAGAATGAGTTATCGACTCATGCACAATCTTCCACGGAGTCCTACACCAGTTACATTCTGGCTGTCCTCTCACTATGGCGCCAAGCTGACGAAAACTTGTCCGAGCCTGACGAAATTGCGCATATTCTAAAGGGTATCGCCGACAATGCGTTCAATCTGTTGGTATTCAAAAATGTGTCATCTGTTGATGCGATTATTCAAGAATGCCGCTGGTTCCAACAAGCTAAACTAGGCGCATCTGCCATCAGTTCCAGCGCCTTCCGAACACCACTGCGACGTCCTCATGTCTCGACAGATATCATCCACCAGACACCTGTGACAACGTGGCGTGTCTTGTCAGGCGGAAACTTGAAGTGGCTGCTCCAGCAAAGGTAGGACCAACGTCTCCTGGCCCCTCTCCTCCAATTACTTTGCCCCTCATTCAAGCAGTCTTACGGCAGGAAATCGCAAGCTTGGGAATTTATTTTATTTCACCGCTTCCTCGCACCGACTTCCAGCCTCAACACACGCCTGCACGTCACTTCCCGAGCAGCTCTCCCTCAACGTTCCGTATCCTTCCGCATGGCGAACACACGATGACAAGCTGATCTGCTTCTCGTGTTATTGAATCGGGTACATTTCTCGCCATTGCAGAAGTCACTGGGGTTCTCCTGCACAAGCCTCATCTCGTCCCTTCCATGCTCGTCCTGCCTATCGCCATGAGACCAGCCGCACCCTTTTGCCCAGGAACCTCCTACTGAATACCGCTACTCCTGCTCTCCATCCCCCCAACGTCGCCAGTCTCGTTCTCTACAGCCCCACCGACTGTCTTCTCCCACCTTTCGGCGAGGTTTCCCGACGAAAAACTAAGTGTTGCAGCTCCCAGAGGTGGCGCTGTATCGCTAGCACAGACACAAAATCCTGTCTTGACAATACAGACAAAATGGTACCTTATATACCTACAAGTACACGGCGTACATGTCGCTGCTCTTGTCGACACCGGCGCTCAACTTTCCGTGATAACGAGTGATTTTCGCCGCAAGCTCAAGAAGGTTCTCACACCTGCGACCACTCAGTTCATCTGTGTTGCGGATGGCGGAATAGCATCTATCGTTGGAATGTGCTCCGCTCGTATAAGCATTGCAGATCGACACACAATTGTCCTCTTCGCGGTTCTAGATAAATGCCTCACGACGTAATCTAAGGCATCAAGTGCCTGTCCACGCATTCTGCCCTCATAGACTGTTCGACCAGTACAGTCTTCACTTTTCCGCAACAGAACCTCTTGCATAACGGCCGAGTCGCCTCTGCACAACGGGATATGCTCACCTCCTCCACAGAAACTGACCTACGTAGAGCTCGTCTCAATACCACCAGTTCCCGACGGTGACTATGTTCTGACCCCTATCACCGATGCCCCCATCAACCACGGCATTACATTACCGCACACCATTCTGTGCGTCGCAGTAAATTCTACTTGGCTCGCAGTTGGGAACTTGAGCTTGACATTTCAAGTGCTGCCACAATGGATCTCTTTGGGGTTGCTCTGCACCTTAGAAGCAATGCGGTAGATGTTTTCACGATGGCTGCTACTTCTGTCTCTTACGCTCAACATCAATCTGACACTTGCTCTGACAGCGCTATTACGTCGATGGTCGCTTCCAACTTGACGCCGCAGCATACTGACAAGCTCCTCTGTGTTCTGCTGTCCTACATCGACGTTTTTAACCTCAGCGGCCGTCTGTTGGGGAAAGCTACTGGTATGACCCTCCGCATAAACACTGCTAATGAGTATCTTATTCATAGGCGTCGATATCGGGTGTCGGCAGCCGAGCGTCACATTATCCAAAGTGAGGTCGACAAAGTGCTCGCCAAGGACATCGTTGAGCCATCCTTCAGTCCTTGGCCTTCTCCTGTAGTGCTAGGCCGCAAGAAAGACGGTGCATGGCATTTCTGCGTTGATTATTGCCACCTAAAAAATTACCAAAAAAGAAGTGTACCCTCTGCCATGAATAGATGATGCACTTAATTGCCTCTATGGTTACTACTATGTTTCCTCCATAGACCTTCGTTCCGGCTCCTGGCAGATAGAGGTAGATAAAATGGACCACGAAAAGACGGCATTCATCACCTCGAATGGCCTATATCAGTTCAAGGTCATGCCCTTTTGCGTTTGTAACGCTCCAGCCACCTTCAAACGAATGATGGACTCCCTGCTCAAAGGATTAAAATGGTCCACCTGTTTTTGCTGCTCGGACGACGTCATCGTCTTTTCACCAACGTTTGAAACTCATAAAGAGCGCCTCTCAGCCATCTTAGGCATCTTCCGTCACACTGGCCTGCAGCTTAACTCGTGCAAATGTCACTTCGGATGCCATAATCACAGTACTTGGCCATTTATTAGACGCCAAGGGTGTACAACCAAACCCGGCAAAAAGCAGCGCCAGCAAAAACTTTCCTGTACCACTACCTGCGAAGAATGTACGCAGTTTTATCGGACTTTGTTCCTACTTCCGACGCTTCGTGAAACATTTTGCACACATAGCGAGGCCGCTTATGCAGCTCTTCAAGAATAATGTCTCGTTTTCATGGGGCTCCAAAGAGGCTACTGCGTTCTCGACTCTTATCGCTCTTCTCACTATTCCTCCAATTCTGGCACACTTCAACCCTGTTGCCCCTACGGAAATTCGTACAGATGCAAGTGGACATGGCATTGATGCAGTGCTGGCTCAGAAACAACATGACCATAATTGCATTACTGCATATGCCAGCCGCCTCCTATCCGCCCAAGAACGTAACTATTCGATGACAGAGTGTGAGTGCTTGGCCCTTGTATGGGCTGTGGTGAAATGCCAACCTTATCTATACGGACGTCTATTTTTGGTAGTTACAAACCACCACGCGCTCTGCTGGCTCAACTCTCTGAAAGATCCATCAGGCCGCCTTGGTCGCTGGGCTTTGCACCTTCAAGAGTTTTCCTATTGGGCGGTGTACAAATCTGGCCGCGTACACCATGATGCCGATTGCCTCTCCCGGTACGCTGTCGACGATCCTGAGGACACTGACAAGCCCACCGAGAACCCCATCTTGTCAGTGTCCGACTTCCTTGACATTGGGGAAGAACAGAAGCGCGATCCAGTGCTGCTTGACATCATCAGCCGCACGGAATCCTCCCCAAATGATGCTTCCGTTCACTATTTTGTCATTTAAAAGGGTGTGCTGTACCGCCGCACTTTCCGACCAGACGGGTCTGACCGTCTGATGGTAGTGCCTAAGCATTTGCGCCGCTGTATTCTCATCGAACTTCACGATGCTCCCACGGCTGGACATCTTGGTGTATCCCGCACGTACGAGCGCGTCCGGCACCGTTTCTTCTGGCCAGGCCTTGCTCGCTCATTACGCCAATACGTCGCCACATGTGTCCTACACTAACGTCATAAAACACCGTGGCTGCTACCCGCTGGCCATCTTCAACCAATCGACATAACCGCGGAACCATTTTGCCGTGTTGGGTCAGACCTGCTTGGTCCTTTTCTCACATCAACAATGGGAAACAAATCGATAGCCGTGATTACAGACCACGCTACACGCTATGCTATTACGCGAGCTCTACCGACCAGCTGTGCAACCGACGTCGCTGACTTCTTGTTACGGGAAGTTTTATTGATTCATGGTCCTCCGAGACAACTCCTCACAGACCGTGGCCGCACATATCTATCCCAAGATATCGCCGACATTCTGCGTTCTTGTTTCACGCAACGCACACTGACTAACCGCTTACCACCCTCAAACAAACGGCCTCACGGAACGATTTAACCGTACTCTAACAAATATGCTCGCTATGTGCGTGTTGCCCGACCACCGAGACTGGGACCTTGCCTTACGCTACGCAACTTTTGCGTATATTTCATCCCATCACCACACAGCGGGCTTTTTCGCCGCTGTACTTATTACTCAGTCTCCTCAGCTCACACCTCGTCCACCAGCGAGTATGCCAGTGACGCGATTGCGCTAGCCGATCATGCCAGTCAGCTCATTCGTGCACGGCTGATGGCGTTGCAAACCAACCAATGCCATCGGTACGATGCGGAACATAGAGACGTACATTTCGCTTCCGGTACTCTCGTTTTACTCCAGTCTCCTCATTGTCGGCTGGCCCTATCGGAAAAACTTTTGTCTCATTACACGGTACCCTACCGTATTTTACGTCAAGTAAGACCTGTCACCTATGAGAACGGCCCCATCTATTCATCATCATCTGCTGCGTGGTCCAGTGATATTGTACATATCTCGCGGATCAAGCCCAACACGAATGCGTCAGTTAATGACTTTTAAAGCACCGGGACGGCGGTGCCTCCGCCACCGGGGGTCCTTCTACGTGCTAGTGCATAAAGATGAAGAAGACAAAGCATACAGACTGTCGCGCGCTAATCTCTGTGGCTGGTGCAGCCCACTTAACCGGCAAAAAATACATCTATGAAAGCAGCGCCGAGCAGCGAGGTAGCGCACTTGATGTCCCGTGCTCAACCTACTGGGGTGTTCTTGGCGGAGGATTGAGTGGTTTTAACTTTCTGTCTTAGAGTGCGATTTTATAGTTTATCTGTTTCTGAGTCTAACCGTATCTCTAGCGCTCATGTCGACTACTTCTCCTGGCCAGGCACGATCCGCCTGGTCAGCGTCCCTGCCGTCTAATGAATTACCGCTAGACTCCTTTTTCCGCAGTGGTATCGACAGTATTCCCGTGGCACTGGTACCTACGAATGGAGGCTTCATCAGACTAACAAACCCTCAGGCGGTTCAAAAGGAACTCAAGACTACTTCAAATCATTTCCAGACCATCACAGATGTGCGCCCATTTGGGCGAGGAGGTATCGTGTGTAGGTCGCCGGATCAGACCTGCGTGCAGGATCTTCTTAAATGCACCTCCTTTGCTGCTACCCCAGTGAGTGCTTTTATTCCACCTCACGTTGCATGTACCAAAGGCCTTGTACAGGGAGTCGACTCCAAGCTGAGTCCAGCTGAGACCCTAGACAGGCTCTCTGGAGCAGGCGTAAGTTTCAATTTACCGGTGTAATCGCCTAGTCGACAACGAGAGGCTACCAACCGAATTTGTCATCGCGACATTTGTGGCACAAAATGCCCGCCAGAAATAAAATTATGGCCACTGATCTTCCGAGTAGAACCCCTCGCTTCTCATCCGATTCAATTGCAAGAACTGCTGGAAATTCGGCCCACAGTGCGGGAGGATGCAAATCTAACGTTCGTTGTAGCACCTGCGGAGAGAGCCATCCTTCAAGCAAGTGTACTGCAACAGCAGAAAAGTGACGTCGCTGTGGGGGCAGTCTGCGCCGACAACTCTGACTGTTCCGCTCGTTCCCGGTAGGTTCAAATCCTTGAAGTTATTGACCGCCGCCGCTGTTCTCGAAGGGAAGCCATTGACATAATTAGAGACAGGGCTTTTAGATACTCTGGTATTACAGGGCGCTGCACTTCCAGTATGGACTCCAACCTATCGCAGGCTATTGAAACTGCTGTGGAAAAAGCAGTGAGTAAGGCAATGGATAAGTTCATATCTAACCTTTCCGACTGTTTGGTGCAAATTCTTTCAAGTCAGATTGGACAAACAGCGAAGACTAGTAAAGAACCAGCAGTATTAGACATTACCAGCGATGCCACACAGCTACGCAATGTAGTGTTGGACGAACTTTCTTCATCTGCAGGCAAGGCTAAGCAGTCAGGAACACAGGTGCACTTGAACCGACATTCGCCTCAGCCGAGCACAAGTACTGCTACAGATATGGAACTCGATATACGAACTAATAAACGTACCAGATCCCCTATCTTCACCAATCTCAAGTTCAAATCTAAACGGATTGAATCAGCTATTTCGCGTGAAGATGCTAATAAGGGCGCGACATGCGCCTCTGTGGTGCGCTCAACACCATAGGTCAGCTGAGGGTACTACAGTGGAACTGCCGTTCTATATTCTCAGCCTCAACCGACTTACGTTACTTTTGCAATAATTTTAATCTTGATATTATAATTTTCCAAGAAACTTGGCTCACACCAGATAAATATTTCTATCTTGCAAGTTTTCGTTCTTTTCGATTAGATCGCCCATCCCGAGGTGGTGTATTAATGATCCTTGTATCAAGTAAATTATGCCATAGGGCGAAAATTTCTTTCAGAATGTTAGACTTGGATTGTGAATTATTAGCATTAGACTTTTGTCTCCCCGGATACCATCCTTTTTCAATTGTAAATTGTTACTTCCCCTCCGGTGTGCAAAGTACGCGTTATCTTGATAGCATTTTGGTAGCATGTAGAAAGGAAGTTGTACTCACAGGAGACTTTAATTCACATCATTTGTCTTGGGGTATAAGGACAGATTCTTGCGGTAGGCGACTGTGGGAAAGGACTATTGATCACAACCTCTCCTTTCTGAATAAAAGTCATGTAACATTTGTCCGAGGTCAAACTAACTTAGTATTAGATTTAACGTTTTGCTCCAATGCAATCAAGGTTTTCTCATGGGCTGTTCTGGATTCGGCAACAGCGACCATCTTCCTGTAGTTTTTGACATTACTTGTGCAACAAAAACTTTAGATCAGCCAAAATGCACATACATCAACCATAGCAAATTTCAAACCTGCCTTCGTTCTGCCATTTCCAAGCTTGGAAATGCCAGTACTAAGGAGATTGCATCTACGATTGGTTTAATGCTGGAGGAATCTAGAAAAAATTTTGAATTTCCTATTCCATCCAATAAACGATCCTCCTCTCGTTGGTGGAATGATGAGTGTATGCGCGATTATAGAAGATGAAAAGCCGCTTGGAAAAAACTTCTTTTTAATCAGAGCCCAACAAACTGGAAGGACTATCAATTCCTTGCTGGCGTATTTAAGCGTACAGTGAACCACGCGAAAGAAGAATACGACAGTAGACATTTTGATTATCCTACTGAATTTAAAAATAAGCATGCTTTGTTCGCTAATCTTCGGACAAGAAAAGTACTGCCAGCACCTTTAAACGTGCAGTCATGTGTCTTGATGCCGAAAGAAATGAACACCTCTCTAGAAGACATAGCGCAAGGTTTAGAACGCCGCTTCAATGCTAATTTATTGGCTATTCAGTGCGTTCTGGTAAACTTGCATGAATTTCCAGAAGTTTCTTTAGCTGAATTGAGTCAGACAGTATTATGCTTACCGAGGACGGCTCCCGGACCAGATGGGATTACGAACTCTATGTTGAAATGTTTACTCCAGGAATCGCCTAATATTTTGTTAGAACTAGTGAATTATTCGTTAGAGAATGCATGGATACCTTCAGAATCGAAAATTTCCAAAATTGTAATGTTGCAACAAAATGAAAATGATGCATACACGTTGGATAACATAAGGCCGATCGCACTGACATCAAACTTACTGAAATTGGTTGAGAGAATCATCAATATATGAATTAATGAAATTGTTACCATGAGGTCAATTCTAAGTCCTTGTCAAATTCTGTTCAGGGCTGGTTGTTCGATTTGGGATCCCCACGTGGATTTAGAGAGTCGGCTTCAATTAGCTCGGCTGCATAAAAAATATGCAGCCTTAGTCACCTTAGACATCGCTAAAGCATATGATACCGTGGAGCACTCTATTTTGATAGATCGATTAGAATACCTTGATTTTCCATCGTACATAGTAGCGTGGGCTCACAATTTTTTGCAGACAGAAAATTTTATTGTTTTAAAGATGGGTTTTCATCATGTACTCATACCCAAACGAGAGGAGTACCGCAAGGCTCGGTGCTTCCCCCGGTGCTATTTAATTTACTAATGAGCACCATTCCACGTAAACAAGATATAACAACTTATGTTTATGCAGACGATATCGCATTTTTTGTAATGGCAGATAACAATCAGACCTTATATGAACGGCTGCAGACTTACCCTAATATATTGGAGAGCTGGCTCGATGGCAACAGCTTTTTACTTAATCCGAGTAAATGTGCCCTCTTTGTTTTCCCGCTGCAATACCCTGTGAACATCTCTCTGTCTTACCACCATGAGGACATACCACAGCTGGAATCTGTTAAATACCTTGGAGTAATTTATCACACGTCGCTTAACTGGCGACCTCATATCGATTATATTGCCACATTCCATTTCCCAAGTTTTTGTTATCGTACCAAAACACCCCACGATTCTTAGCGCAAACCGCGCCTGCAGTTTTCTAGAAGGTTCCGGACTGTAGTAGATCATTTCGATAAGATCATGCCCACTGTGCGAACGGTACAGATTGTTCTGGAAGCTACGCCACCGCCAGCGATAACGCTAGAACATTCGACGGCAAGAGTATAAATGCCGACGCGCTTCGCCGCTTGTCAGTTGTCGATCAAAGGCCGACGCTCCGTTCGCCGCTATCAGTCCGAGACTGCTATCTGTGCGAGACTGCTGCTGTAATTGGACTTTCCGTTTACCGGGCAAAGGTTCGCCCAAATAAACAGTTAAACCCCAACACGAAGTCTCCTGTCTTCGGCCACGTCACGACCCCGTGACATCTGGTGGAGGTGCTGCTTCGTTCATGTACCGGACGCCCCCGTCAAGCCGTGAACCCAGCCCACGTCGCGGAGAAGACACCGACGCCAACCAGGAACAGCGAACAAGCCGCCGACAGCAAGGGCTACCACCGAAGTACGGGCTTCTAGAAGACAAAGCGCGGAAGACCAAGGCCATGACTGCGACTGCAGCGACAATGACAACCGCCGCATCCCAGCCCACGATGGTCATGCATCAACCCAGGGAACCACCAATTTTCCATGGGTCATCGTTCAAAGACCCGGAGACCTGGCTGGAAACATACGACCGTGTGGCCGCCCTCAACCACTGGGACAACGAAGAAAAGCTCCGTCGTGTGTACTTCTACCTGGAAGACACCGCAAGGACCTGGCTAGAGAATCATGAGTCCACGCTCCGAACGTGGGATGTCTTCTGCGGCGCATTTCTGCAAACGTTCGCGAGCGTCGCTCGCAAAGAAAGGGCCGCTGCTCAACTAGAGACCCGGGTTCAGCTTCCAAATGAGAAGGTTGGAATTTTCACAGAGGAGATGACCCGCCTACTTCGTCACGCTGACCCAGACATGCCTGAGGAGAAGAAAGTTCGTTTCCTCATGCGAGGGGTCAAACAGGAGCTCTTCGCGGGACTAATGAGAAATCCACCAAACACCGTCCAAGAATTTGTATCCGAGGCGACCACCATCGAAAAAACCCTTGGCATGCGCACCAGACAGTATAATCGTCGCCTGATTCCAGAATGCGCTGCTGCTCAAACCAGTGACTCTGAAAACCTGCGTGAAACGATCCGAGCGATTGGGCGGGAAGAGCTGCGCAAACTGTTGCCTTCGGCGCACCCTCAAGTGGATTCGATCGCCGACATTGTGCGAGAAGAAGTTCGGCAATCGCTTCAAGTTCCCCACGCACCGCTGCCCGAGCCGGAAGCTATGAGCTACGCCGCTGCACTGCGCCACAACGCTCCTCCCCGTCCACGCCAAAACGCCGCCCCATCGCACTTCCGTCGACAGACGCCACCGCCGCCACCACCCCCATCGACGTCATACCGTTCGCCAGCGGCCCAGCGCAGTGCACCGAGGAAGACTGACGTCTGGCGCACCCCTGACCATCGCCCGCTCTGCTACCACTGCGGCGAGGCCGGAAACACATACCGCCGTTGCCAGTACCGACAGATGGGACTGCGTGGCTTCGCCGTCAATGCACCGCGTCCACAGCCAGGAGAACGACCACGTGACATCGCCGACTACCTGACAGGAACTCGGTGGACACCACGAAGCCCTTCGCGTTCCCCGTCGCCCAGCCGCCGCACGTCACCGCACCACCGGCAGTACTCTGGCCCAACGTGGGGCCGGTCTCCTAGCCCGTATCCGGGAAACTAAGGGCAGCAACCGGTGGAGGTGCGGTTGCTGTGCGACGAACTACCGAAGATCCTCCGACGACGACGACGCCGCGACGGAGCTTTCCGAACACAACGCCAAACAGGCAAAGCCCTGACGGTGAAAGCTCACTTACCGAAAGTGGCCTGACGACGCAACATGGAAGCAGCGGAACAAGCCGACGCAGCCGTGACCCGACGCCACGCCCTAACTGTAATGCGAGACGGCGAACAAGCGACCTCGACGTTCTTATCGACGGCCACAGTGTGACCGCTCTCGTCGATACTGGAGCCGACTATTCTGTCATCAGTGGGTCGTTCGCCGCGAAGTTAAAGAAAGTTAGGACAGTTTGGAAAGGCCCTGAAATCCGCACAGCCGGAGGTCATCTCGTAACGCCTGCAGGAATCTGCACAGCGAGAGTCACCATTAACGGCCGTATTTATCCTACAGACTTCGTAGTCCTACAGCGTTGCTCGAGAGATGTCATCCTTGGCATGGACTTCTTATGCCTCCATGGTGCTGTCATCAACCTAAAAACAAAGTCGATAACGTTATCCACAGAAGAAGCACTACCGCCGCGCACGCCGTCAGGACACCATGCCTTGAATGTGCTGGAAGAACAAGTCACCATTCCGCCTCGCTCAAGCGTCATTATTTCAGTCGGCGCTCCTAAATCACCTGACTTGGAAGGCGTCGTTGAAGGCAGTCAGCATCTGTTGGTCACCCGAAATATTTTGCGTCGCAAGAGGAATTGCAGAGCTGCGGGGAGGCAAAGCAACGGTTATGCTCACGAATTTCAGCAATGAGTACAAACATGGGAACAAAGGAACAACAGTCGCATACATCAAAGAAATTGTTGAAGCCACCAGTGCTTTCGTTCTCGCCGATTCTGCGGAACCTGCTCAGAGGAACCAAGCCCCTCCTATAGCTTTCGACGTCAATCCCAGACTTCCGAACGATGAGCAAGAACAGCTCAAGGCCCTGCTCCTGCAATACGAAGATTGCTTTTCGTCGTCATCGAAAATTCGGCAGACCCCAATCACGAAACATCGCATCATAACCGAAGAAAATGCCAGACCACTCCGTCAGAGTCCGTACAGGGTTTCGACGCGAGAACGTGAGGCCATGAAGAGACAAGTTGATGAAATGCTGCGGGATGACATTATCCAGCCGTCCAAGAGTCCATGGGCATCCCCCGTGGTGTTAGTTAAGAAAAAGGATGGGACCCTACGTTTCTGCGTCGATTATCGCCGCCTGAACAAAATCACAATAAAGGACGTGTATCCTCTCCCACGAATAGACGACGCACTTGATCGGCTCCATAACGCCAAGTACTTTTCGTCAATGGACCTCAAGACTGGCTATTGGCAAATCGAAGTTGACGAAAGAGACCGAGAGAAGACGGCGTTTATAACACCGGACGGCCTCTTCGAGTTTAAGGTGATGCCCTTCGGCCTTTGCTCAGCGCCTGCAACTTTTCAACGCGTTATGGATACAGTACTGGCAGGATTGAAGTGGCAGACTTGCCTTGTGTACTTGGACGACGTCGTCGTGTTTTCCTCGAGTTTCGACGAGCATCTTTGGCGCCTTGAAGCTGTACTTCAAGCCATCAAGACTTCCGGACTCACACTGAAGCCGGAAAAGCGATGATTTGCGTATGAGGAGCTCTTATTTCTGGGGCACGTTATCAGCAAGTCTGGAGTTCGTTCCGATCCACGGAAAACAGCCGCCATCGCCGACTTCCCGCCGCCCACTGACAAGAAAGCCGTGCGCCGATTTCTGGGCCTGTGTGCCTATTATAGGTGGTTCGTGAAAAACTTCGCCCGCATCGCCGATCCTCTCACTAACCTTACCAAGGCCGTCGTGGAGTTTAAGTGGGAAACGCCGCAGGAACACGCTTTCCAGGAGCTAAAACATCGCCTCCAGACGCCTCCGTTACTTGCCCATTTCGACGAATTCGCCGAGACAGAAATTCATACTGACGCAAGCAGCGTAGGTCTTGGCGCCGTTCTTGTGCAGAGGGCTGACGGACTTGAAAGGGTTATTAGTTACGCCAGCCGATCGCTATCCAAAGCAGAAGCAAATTATTCCACAACAGAAAAGGAGTGCCTCGCCATCATCTGGGCTACGTCGAAATTTCGCCCCTACCTCTACGGCAGGCCCTTCAAAGTTGTGAGCGACCACCACGCATTATGTTGGCTAGCCACCTTGAAGGACCCTTCAGGTCGCCTCGCACGATGGAGCCTGAGACTTCAAGAATATGACATTACTGTCATTTACAAGTCTGGCAAAAAACACTCCGACGCCGACTGTCTCTCTCGTGCGCCTGTCGACCAACCGCTACCCGACGACCCGGATGACGACTACTTCTTAGGAACGATAACTACCGACGACTTCGCTGAACGACAGAGGGCTGACCCGGAACTTAAGGCCCTAATAGAATACCTCGAAGGCAGGACCGCCGAAGTCCCGAAGGTATTCAAGCGCGCACTTGCGTCGTTCTTTCTACGGAACGGTCTTCTACAAAAGAAAAACTTTTCACCGCTTCGAGCTAAGTACCTCCTTGTGGTGCCTTCAGCTCTGCGACCAGAACTCCTGCAGGCCCTGCACGACGATCCGACGGCAGGGCACCTCGGTGTTTCTCGCACGCTCGCGAGGATACAAGAAAGGTACTACTGGCCACGTCTTACCACCGACGTCACCCGTTATGTGAGAACATGCCGGGACTGTCAGCGACGCAAGACATCGCCAACAAGGACAGCGGGACTTCTTCAGCCAATTGATCCACCTTGCCGACCTTTCCAGCAGATTGGTATGGACCTACTGGGGCCGTTCCCGACGTCGGCTTTCGGAAACAAGTGGATCGTGGTAGCTACCGACTACCTCACCCGATACGCCGAGACAAAGGCCCTGCCAAAAGGCAGTGCATCCGAGGTAGCTAAATTCTTCGTCGAAAATATCGTCCTCTGTCATGGCGCCCCGGAGGGCCTTATCACCGACAGAGGAACGGCATTCACTGCCGACTTAACTCAAGCGATCTTGGCATACAGCCAAACAAACCACCGCCGGACGACAGCGTACCACCCACAGACCAACGGCCTCACCGAGCGGCTTAACAAGACGATCGCCGACATGCTGTCAATGTACGTCGATGTCGAACACAAGACGTGGGACGCCATTCTTCCGTATGTGACCTTCGCATACAACACGGCGGTGCAGGAGACGACGCAGATATCTCCATACAAATTGGTCTACGGAAGGAGCCCGGCAACGACGCTCGATGCCATGTTACCCAACGTCACCGACGAAGAAAACCTCGATGTGAGCGAGTACCTTCAACGAGCCGAAGAAGCCCGACAACTTGCGCGTCTCCGTATCAAGAATCAACAGACGACCGACAGCCACCGTTACAACCTTCGACGACGCTTCGTGGAATACCAGCCCGGTGAACGTGTTTGGGTGTGGACGCCGATACGCCGACGTGGACTAAGTGAAAAGCTTCTGCGACGGTACTTCGGACCGTACAAGGTGGTTCGACGTCTCGGCCCACTTGATTACGAGGTTGTCCCCGACGGCATCACGAACTCTCAACGACGCCGATCGCGACCTGAAGTCGTCCATGTCGCGCGCCTCAAGCCGTTTCATGCGCGTTAACAAACTGAACCAGTGTTTTTTTGTATTAGTGTTGTATCGGAATTTATTCATTGTACTTTCTTGCATTATTATTGTACTTTCATCTTTAGTTAAAGCATCGGGACGATGCCTTTTTCAGAGGGGGGCAATGCCACGTTCCATTTCCCAAGTTTTTGTTATCGTCCCAAAACACCACACGATTCTTAGCGCAAACCGCGCCTGCAGTTTTCTAGAAGGTTACGGACTGTAGTAGATCATTTCAATAAGATCACGCCCACTGTGCGAACGGTACAGATTGTTCTGGAAGCTACGCCACCGCCAGCGATAACGCTAGAACATTCGACGGCAAGAGTATAAATGCCGACGCGCTTCGCCGCTTGTCAGTTGTCGATCGAAGGCCGACGCTCCGTTCGCTGCTATCAGTCCGAGACAGCTATCTGTGCGAGACTGCTGCTGTAATTGGACTTTCCGTTTACCGGGCACAATTTCGCCCAAATAAACAGTTAAACCCCAACACGAAGTCTCCTGTCTTCGGCCACGTCACGACCCCGTGACAATATCGCCGGAAAAGGAGTGCGGACCATTGGAATATTACGTAGGCTAAGCAACTACCGCATAGGTATGAGAAGAGACACATTGGTAATGATATATCGCATGTACGTTCGTCCCATTTTGGAATTTGGATGTGTACTTTTCTCTGGAGTTCCAGCTTACAAGTTGCGGCCTCTAATTCGTCTGGAAAAAGAAGCTTTGCGTTTATGCCTTGGCCTTCCCAAAACAGTTGCCAACAATGTGTTGTATCTCGAATAGAGGGTCCCTCCGCTTTCTTGTAGAATTCGCCTTCTGACTGTTCAGACATTCTTAAGATTTTATGAGTCACCACTACGGCATTCAGAAGCAGCC
The DNA here is from genome assembly GCA_013436015.1 of Rhipicephalus annulatus. Classification (NCBI taxonomy): domain Eukaryota; kingdom Metazoa; phylum Arthropoda; class Arachnida; order Ixodida; family Ixodidae; genus Rhipicephalus; species Rhipicephalus annulatus. The sequence continues at coordinate 238,658 of WOVY01013071.1, forward strand.
TTTATTTCCACCCCGGAATCATTTTTTGCTGCTAGATGGCCGTGATTTCACACGCCACAACTTATATTAGTGCAAAATTTGCTGGAGCCTCTAAACGTACGTAATAAACGACATCATGCCGAGTCGTGATAATTTAGCCCCGGTGGAAATTCATTTCGACGACATTTTTCCTAATAATGCCAAATTACTTCCGCATAATATTTAGGATGGTTTACTACAAGATCACCTGCGCCGTATTACAACGAACGTTATTATTGCTACAGACGCATCGCAATACGACGAAAAGTCAGGGGTTGGTATTTTCAGCCCGATTTTAAATTGGATTTATTCCCTTCGACTGCCCGATTTCATACCCGTTTTTGTGTCTGAGTTTCTGGCAGTGGTGCTCGCCTTACGCAAGTTAGATACAGCAATTACATCAGCTGTCATCATAACAGATTCCCTATCTCTCTGTGCGGCACTTTCTGTTGGTGCTGATAATCAAGTAACAAAGGCGTTCCGTGCTCTAGTACCTGCGCATTTGAGAAAAGTACGATTAGTTTGGGTGCCTGTACATAAAGGTTTGTTTCTAAATGAAATAGCCGATTCCTTAGCTAAGTCGTCAATCAGCGAACCAATTCTACCACTCTGTTCATCATCCACTTATGTTACTGCTGCTCGATTCCGCAGACGTACGCTTATGCAAGTCTTTAAAGGTTCAGCACTAACAAACTCTACAGAATATCGCCATTTATTATATTCCTGGCGAAGAGACTTTTGCCGCACTCGAAAACAAGAAGTAGTTATCACAAGGCTGCGTTGCCGGGTACCAAATCTTAATTTTTATAAACACAAGTCTGCTCAGGCACTTTCACCACTGTGTGCATTCTGTGATGAACTGGAAACCATAGACCATTTCTTTTTGACCTGCAGGCAGTTTAACACATTACGAAATACCCTATTAGAATTACCTTTACGTGGTATTGGTATGGACTTATCTCTGCCTGTAATTTTGTCTTTTGGAGCTTCCATTTCTGGTTTCTCTAATGCGACAGTATGCGCGGCCATCCGGGACTATATTGATGAAACTAATAGGTTGACTAATTAACCAGTTTCATTATCCTAACAGGTCCAAATAATTATATACGTATAAAATCATATTATTGCTCTATTCTAAGAATAAATTCGTTTATGTAAATATTTGCATGCATTACATAAAGCAACACACTTTCTTAGGCTATCGGTAATCTTTCTGTTAAACCTCCATCATTCAAAATCTGAACAGTAAATTTTGAAACCAGTCGATTTTTGGCCAATCCCCCACAGTGGATATGCGCCACTTACAATAGGAGAACAACAACAACAACGACTACCCCTCTGAGTCGGTCTCTTTCTCGTACCAATATTATGAGAGACGCCATGTAGATGGCTCTGTAAGTATGGACCGCCTGCACACAAATACCGAAGTGCAACTGAATGGGAGTGCACAAGCCTCTAGGATTTCGCCTTAATCTAAATGGGCCCGGCATGTTGGGGATTAAATCCCACAATCTGCGAAGCAGCCGTCGAGTGCTGTAACCACTACAACACTGTGGCAAGTTGATACAGTAAAATTGTAGTTGAGAGTTAAGTTTGGTCGTTGATTTCCGTACAACAATTTGCACTAACCATGTCAAATTGATCATGGCACAATCAAGCCCGCCTACATTAACCTAAATTTTATATACCGTTTAACCACGCTGATTGCGAACAACGATATAGAACTTAGAGATTCCCGCAATACCCCACCTTTCCTAGAAAAAAAACTGCCCGGTGATGCCACCAAGTTGCGTCGAAGCCTGTTGTCGTCCGGCTTACACACAAACACTACGCCACGACGGCGTCGCAAACACACTTAGTGATAACATATCTTGGTCCGTCAACAATTTGTCAGATGCCCTCGGCACACTTTTCCTGTCATTACTATCACATAGGTAGGTGGAAAATATTATGGTTTACCACGCTCGCTAAGACCAAAATAATCACACTGCGCTACGCGTACGACAAATCGTGACATGTAGTGGACTTAACTTATTGGTGTCTAGAGTATAAAGTAGGGCATGTTGGTAAGACATAATTGATCGACGTAGCGCGTTTAGAAACATAGGACAAGGGAAGGAACAGAAGGGAGCGCTTACTTCCAACAAAATTTTATTTCGAGGAGCGTACATATATATGCTCACGAAATTCGAATACAACAGATAAACAGATGAAAAACCCTCTATTGCCATGCTCTAAAAACTTATGATCTCAAAAACGACCATTATTTTTCACAAAGACCGAGAGAAGGAGTGCTGACGCAGTTCAGCCCTAATCTACTAATTTTTTCTGCTTCAATAATCTCCTTGTCACTTTATTTCTGTTTTTTCCTGTGATTACCGTACCATGAAAAAGTGGTTTGCAGCCACACGTGCTGCAATGTAGTGCCAAAAAACCATCTCGACCATTTCTTACGTTGCAAGCGTGTTCGCGGAGGCGGTCATTAATGCACCTGCCAGTTTGTCCTATGTAGTATTTACCGCATGAAAGAGGTAGTATTTGTAGTGTGAAAGAGGTAGTATATGTAGTATTTACCGCATGTGACAAACAGTGTTAAGTGCTTTTTAGTGCATCACGGTTTTGCATGTGAAACAACTCTCATACACAAGTACGAAAGCTTTTTCGGGGCAGAAAACACCACTTTTACATTGTCCCGCTTCCCTACCTTTTTCAAGTTGTGGGAGATTCTATGCAGAGAAGGCACTACGGCAAGCTTCTGACGTCTTACTGGCTCAACATGAGGGAGAGCTTGCTGCAAGGACTGAAGCTTCTTGACTTACTTCCAACAAAATTTTGTTGCTTGCGTTGCTTGCGATGGGCTGCGTTGCTTGCGTTGCTTGCGATGCGACTCGTTGCTTGCGATGGGTTGAGCTCGGTTCAAAGTGTTTTCAATGCGGAGCATTTCTTAGTCGCACGATGCCGCGCTTTGGCGTGGGCGGCGACGCCAGGGTGCCATCCACACCCAAACTGCGCATGCTCTAGTCTTGCGCCGGCCTAGGAAGACACCCGCAAAGCTGCCGCTCCCTTCTCCCTCTCTCTTCTCGCAAGGCCAATGCATGCAGCGTATGCTCGTTAAAAAAAGGCTGCTCATGGTGCAGTCACTGCTATTCATGCGTTCATCCATCCATTCGTTTGTCCGTGCATCCGAATGCACGGACGCACGGACGGATGGATGAACGCATGAATAGATTGACGCACGGACGGACGGAAGCAGGAACGAACCGACGGACGGAGGGCCAGAAGCATGGACACATGGACTGACGTTGGCACGTAATCATGCACGGACAGACGGATGGACGTACGCATGGACGGGCTGACAGAAAACACGGATGGACGGGCGAACGGACGGTCGGAAAGACGGATTGACGGACGAACGCTTCGCCCCACTCATCATCATTCACTCTGTGGATATGCTCTGAAAACTATAATGACATCTAGTTATATTCCAGGGGACATATACACGCAACGCCGACAATTTAGGAAGGCATAATCTACAGGTGGCTGCATACTACATATGGACGAGGCAACTATCCATGGCCTAAGGAGCTGCACCGACAAAAATTTACGGTTGTCGCGTGAGCTCCTGATTTGGCATATGTGAAAGACATTGTAATGGGAGCTGAGAAGAGGGGTTCATTTTAACTCGCTGTGGCTGAAGCAATACTTTTTAAAACTTATCTTCGATATTGAGGCAGTTCCTCTAGCAGCAGGCCATGAGCTCAATTGATTGCTCTCGGCGAATCAGCGGGTGCGGCGCTTTTCACCTTCAGAAGAAAGCAAATTATTTTTATAGTAAGCAAGTATACTACGAGCGAAAGCGTAGAAATCTTTCGAATGAGTCGACATTCAAACTTTGCTTGGCTCTGTGGCTGATGCACCACATCGAACGTGCTGCATTCCAGCATATTTTTCGACTGTCGTGGTGGGCGTATTAAGCAAGCGCTTTACAATGGCGCTATGCAGTCGATGTAGTTTACGAACATTCGCATAGGTGTCTGCATGGGGGGGGGAGCAGGAGAGGGACGGGCGTCTATCAAAGTCACTTGAGAGGGCAGGGGGCGCAAAGTTGGCCTAATACATCAGCATTAAGGGGTATTTGCACTTGGCATTCACCCCTCTCCTCCCGTTTTAAAAAGTGAACAGTGCTGACACTTATGATGATGATATTGTACGTTCTTCGTTGACACAATGAACTTTCAGGTTTACTTTGAAAGACGCGTTCATCGATATAACCGTGCTGGAGAACTTAACTGACCATGGATGCCGCACTTCGTCAGCGAGACAATATGCATCCGCTATTCATCAGTGGCGCCGCAAAGGGGTTAGGTGATATATGGTGTGAACCTGAAAAAAAACATGATTTATGCCTCCCTTAAAGGAATCGAGAAAACACAAAAGTAAAGCATGTTTTTACAAAAGTATTTCAATGTAAAATGATATAGAAGAGCTTGCGCAATGTTCAATATTCTTAGGCAGCTAGATTTTTTTCTTAACGTGGATGCATTCATAATAACACCTAGTCTTTCTTCTACCTCTCGCAGACTAACGTCAATCATTAAGAAATAATAAAACCTCTGTGGTCACAGATGCGTGTGGCAGCTGTAGTAGTTACCCAATGGGCATTTAAACACCGATTGACGTCCACTGGACAACTGCTTCCGGATGTCTCGGTCGTCCACTGTTCGTCCGCAAATCACCGATCAGTATCCAGCGGACATCCGCAGGACTGTAAGGCGCATACTCACAGTGAGTGTGTTACCAGAGAAAGCGATGCGGCAGCCAGAAGAGCGTGACTCATTGGAAGCCGAACTTGGCATAAGGTCGCCCTGTTGTGGCATATTACAGTTATTAAACCCTACTGCCTGACCAGAAGTAAACACAAGATGCGTCGTGTGTTCCCTTTAGCCCGCCGCGATTATTCGTGGGACTAACGAAAGGGGGTAACGTGTAGCCATATCCTGGCGGAAGAAGAGCGTTCCAGAGGTTGCACAGCTTTGTTTGGTATGAATGGATGCTATGAACGATGTCAATGCTCGTGGTAAGGCCGCCTACAGGTGAAGTGTTAAGACGTCAACAAAGTTGCTGTTCTGCTACTGAAAACACGATAAATGGGACGGACGCTTAGAAAGGAACCTTAGAAGGAACTTATAACAGGAACTACTTCATGGATTACTGCACTTTGCCAACAAAGCTCTGAGAGGACTGTGGATGATGTAAAAGCCATATTTTTATAGCGTACAAAGTATGTGGTTTTGTTCAAAGCCACATGATGTTTACAGTATTTGTATAATAATGGTACAGGTAGGTCATTTATTTTTCGGAGTTACGGGTGAACGAGATGGCACGAGCCCAACAACAACCAGCAACCGTCGTTGTTCTTCAGTTTCATGTATTAAAGCTGCGACAGCTGTTTTGTATCAACCCTCCCCCCTGCGGTATAAGCTCCGTTTCAGTGCTTGATCTACATGCATGCTGTCGAAGGATGGTGATAAGGCTTGAGTCAAGCTATGTGCATGATGTTGCTCGAAGTGGACGATGACAAACTTCGATCGGCTGGAACGATGTCTTATGTAATGTCAGTCACCTGGCAAACGACACGGTATGGTCCAGTTTAGCGAGCAGTTTTTGAGAGACCAACGCGCCGAGTGGGTGACAACAAAAGGACAAGAGAACACGGTGAAAAGTGCACGTTTTTACGATGAGAATCGTCGAGCTGCCTTTGGTGCTCCTGTGAGGCCTTTAGACGGTTGCAGGTGAACTGGCGTGCGTTGTCGGCTCACGCGATGGTTTCACCGGCATATTGAGTTAGGGAGGGCAGCAAGGTGTCAAAGCGTCGTAAACAAGAGGCCATTTGGCCGTATAGAAGATCCTCATTAGGGAAGGAGGGTCTTTTTTTCTTTTTATCTGTGTGCTCTACACGGCGCCTTGCGATATTCTTGAGTGGTGCTTGATGGATCGACAGCATTCAGGCACCACACAGAATCTTTAATCCCATTTCACAGTGGTCGCGCCGCTGAAAGTTGCTTATCACTAAACTTATCTTGCGCCATACGTGTTCAAGTTTCCAGGGACCTTGCTGATGAACATCATTTTGCGCGTGTAGTGGCCGAAATAGCAGAGAAGCTGTCTTCGCTTCAACAGCAAAATGGTATCGGTAATATCACACGCACTCTTTTTTATCTGTACATCGTTCCATTCATATTTATATGTTTACAAATTGTCACTTGTTCAGCCTACCGAAACGATGGCACCGCTTACCGGGAGCGTTGGCGGAATATTTTTTTAAGGGGGGAGGGGGACAAGGGCTTGGGGAAGGCACCTGCCTCTCTTGAAGTGGGGCATGAACTTGTGGTCGCGTGTGATTTCATGATGCCATGGCAAATATAGATTGTTTGCGATGCGGGGGTATTAAGGGGCTTAATGTGCCACGGCTACACTGCTGCCACTGACCTTACTATGTTAAATGGTAAGTTGGTGCGTAGTCAATTTTGGAACAGACAAAAAAGATGACAAAAAAAGAAAAATTTAAACAGTGCTATGTGCATTCCCTCCAACTTCATCTTCGTTTCTTGTGCGCCTTTTCCTGCAAAATATCAATAGACACCCGAATATTATACAAATTGCAGTGTCTAAGAACAAAATAACCAAAGGTAAACTTAGGAAAGTGGCATTTTATTGTACAAACACTTGCACTTTACTACAAGCAGCACTCACAGTACAACTACAACGTCTAGCACAGACTGTGGTCGTCGAAGATCAAGCACATGAGTACGAAGGCTGCTACGGGCTAGCGCATGACACGCAACACAGAATCTCGTCACAATCTCGTCACGTACGCCGTCACTTCCCGAAAAACAGTAGCACATATCGAGGGACGCATATGTGCACTGGGATGCGGGTTTGCGCGAATGATGATAGATGTTTTATATCTACTCATGAACTCTGAGAACACACATGGGTAACTTTAACTCTTGAGATTTACGCTTGAGATTTAAGAAAACCTGCCATATACAGCGTTTATCGAATCAATTTGAACAGTAAATGTCAAAGTCCCAGCTGCAATCGGACTCTAGCATTCAGCGTGGCAACAAAGTATCCTACACAGAGCCACATCAGGTGTCGAGTATACTTCTTCAAATAGGCCCTAAGGTTCCTGTAGCGTCAATTGTGGGTGCAGTACTGGCTATTCCCTTTTATACATATGTACTCCTATAATACAGCCGTGATGTTGGGTTAACGTTAATTGGGTGCACGTTAAAGAACCCCAGGTGGTCAAAATTTCCGTAGCCCTCCACTACGGCGTCTCTCATAATCATATGGTGGTTTTGGGACGTTAAACCCCACAAACCAATCAATCAACGTAAATTGTAGTCAGCCGCCATTCGCTGAACTTGATTTGTGTAGCAGTGTTGAGATGGATCATCCTCGAGCGCACCATCACAAACACCAGCGCTTCATATCAGCTTACCATCTTCCGGTGTTGCTAAGATCCATGTTGCTTTTGGCACTACTGTAAACAACTGCTAATATTAAACTTTTGCGGCTGTTTAACGTATGTGTGAGCGTAAATTTGTACATATATTTACCGCTGCTTGATAACGTCTCGGTCAACTAAAACGTATTCCCCTTCAGCCTGCATACTTCGCATAACACCGATTCGTCAGGTACGTCGGATCTGCCTATTTTTTTTAAAGACAGAGCATAGACACCAAAATACTACACACATCACAATGTATGTCTGTTCTCTGCGCCATTATACAATATATGGTTTTCTTCTTTATATAGGTTTGAGAGTGGTCTCATCAAAACTCTAAGAAAATTTAACCTTGAGTTCACAGAATAACGCAACATTATTTTATTAGAAAGCTCCGGGAAGAAAAATGGATCCTACATGAATTCCTGGTTTTCCAATTCAGATTGTTGGCTATACGGCGTCCCACTGTAAGCAGACCTCACGTGGTCGTATAACTTGCGGATGATGTCGATCTCATCGATCACGGCGTTTGTGACCATATCGATGAAGGCCAACACGATGACGGCGATCAGACAGACGCCGCCAATGATCATGACGTGCTCCTTCAGAAAGCGATTAGCTGCGTCCGGGCAGCTTCCCGTGTGCACGCGGAACCAAGCCTCGTGGTCGGACAGGTTCAGCACATCGCGTACGCAGAAGATGCCCGTGTAAGTGGAGTCCGCGCGGCAGCACGATGGCGGCACCGAGCAGCGCTCGTGGCTCGGGTTGGACAGATTACAGTGGAAGTAGCTGCTGAAACAAGGTGTTTGACGAACTAGTATACTGAGTACAACACAATTGCGTCGAGCAATTCTTACAGCGAAGCTTTGTACTTCTAGCCCCGCAATGAGTTTGTCTCCATGGGCAAAAACAAACAAACAAACAAAATGCCGAGCCCCTAAATCACCACCAATGATCGCTCTAGCATCATTTTCTGTTACTAGATGCACTAGCTCATGGCGTTTTCACCTCGAACGCTGAGCAAAATAATTCGAACAAGTGAATAGATGAGCCGATGAACGCGTTAGCTTTAGACTCATGTGTAAATGCAACGTCATGAATAACTTTTATTCTGTGTGTGGCTTAGGGGCCAAACAGCATATAAAACATTAAATGCAAATGGTGTATCTTGCTTTTTTAAAGACGATAGTCTTTCTTGGGGACTTTCAGCGGAAAAATTTTGTTCTTTTTGTCTGTACTTTTGTCTGTTTGTCCGCCCTAACGATACCTCAAACGGCACTAAACGGCCAACCCCATTCGCAGCGCCCACCAATATTGCTCAATGTTTAGCGTTCATGTTTGTGCGATCAAGTGAATAGCAATTATTGCGTACACCTGAGGCGCCATAACAACACTTCGAAGTTTTGTATGTCTGCTTTATACTAAAAGAGGCACAACACAAGTTAGCTTTTATCGCGCTTCACCGAAAGTGCAACGTGATGCTCAAAAAGATATTTTCAACGCTTTGCTACGACGTCATGGTGGTGGCACCTGCCCGTCGCTTTGCTTTCTACACCTTATCACCTCCGGGATTGGCGCGCACCTTTCTCCGCGGGCTGCACGCCTTCGTTTTCAAAGATTGCGCTTTGCCAGATCGCGCTCGTGTCTATTGTGCCTCGATGCGCTCATTCGCCACCGCTGCACGCTCGAAGCACTCTAACGCAGCACCTCCAGAATAACCTTCACAGATTTTCTTGTGCAGAACATCAAATAAACGTTTTGTTCACTCTCTCCAGACGCAAGATTATCGTCTTTCGACTACATTTGCGGTGTAACACGCAGATTTGGAACCAATTTTTGCAAAAGACATACAGCATATAGAGCTCACTGTTCATTTTTACGAGGAAAACTATGTGACAATCATCAGAATCGCATACTGGATAGCAAAATGCCTGGAAACAATGGGAACACACACCCCATCAGACGCGTTCTCGTTGTCGTAGCTGCTTTGCCCTCCAGAGATGGGCTTTGAATGCCGTCATAGCACCCTGCCTTCAAATGATGTCACTTCTCCCCGTCAGCTTCACAGGCGACAAAAAAAAAAAATCAACGACAGAGCTACCGCCAAAACACGTGTGTATGAAGGGGGAAATGATGAGCGTGTGTGTTGCGGAGGTGGTGGTTACGTCCCGTTTCAATAGCTGTTCACCGTGCTATGGAAGGTACGTGGGCCCTCAGCTAGTCATGAGAGAGCGCAGCGCGAAATTTTGTGCCTACGCAAATGTTGCGTCCATGAAACGGGTAAGTGGCTCCAACTGAGCGTAAAATTAAGCACTGCATTATTCAGCCAGAGTTATTCAATCACACCAGTTGCGAAACTGCGTTCCAAAAGCTGCACACGCAATTGGCCAATCCTACGTAAACTAGCAGACTGTCGCGTCATCTGGTAGCGGCAACGTAAAACACAAAATATAGCGGTCAATTGTTGGCTTGCTGATCAACGAGTGACACGACAATGAGCGCAGTCGAGCCATCTCAGCCAATGGCGTGCTCAAATTTCGATACACAGAGCCTATGGGCAGTTTTACAACTCGTATGATTTTGCTATACAGCTGCAGAACTTTCACAGGCTCCATGCCTACTCATGGCCATAATATGAAGACATGCGAATGAAGCGTCAGCGGCAACAGCAATGCCTTGCCGTAACGGAACAGGAAATCGACGGAAACAATCATATATGACGAAAACTGCTAGTTGCTAAAAATACTCATAGTCATATGGTGCAGAGATACTGTGGACTATTATGGTAAAATAACAGTGTCGTCCCACTAACTGCGTGGCTGCACAAGTGTGTAATAATCTGCGATGAAGCCCATGTGTTTATAAAAAGCGAAGAACAATTGTCCTGGAAAGCGTTACAATTTTATTGCTATACTGCAGTTTTACTGAAATTTTCTAATGAGTTTCTTGTGTTTATAACCGTTTACCGTTTCCTTTACCTATGTTTTTACATATATATTTTTCTTGCTTATTTTTGGTTTAATTTGTCAGGATCACCTTCTTGCAGCCAAAAGATGGTTCCACCTACTTACGTTTTAATAGTCTAGAAATTTTGAGCCCCGGGCACGTAAATACATAGTGCTGTCGAATTTGAGATCAGTTATGGTGGTAATTTTCCGCTGCAGCGCAGTGTGGCTCCACCAAACGAACCGAAGTTAATGTAGTTTGTTTCTCCATCTACATTTTCCGCCTTCATGGGGTTGAAGGAATACAAAATTTTCTTTCGTAGATTTAGGAGCTTCTGTTTAGAAGCTGTGTGAAAAATTATGACATCGTCGTATATAATATCTGGCCTTGCTATTCGTCAGGTTTTACAGAAATATATAACTAGTACATCTAGTTAATTTACTAGTACATCTAGTTAGTTACCCATAGACCAACCCCACTGTCACTCTACCCGTCACATTTTCATCTGGGTAAAGTTTCGGAGCCTATACAGGTTCCTGGCCTTAACGCGTTCACCGTAAAATGAGAAACAACTCCGTTGCTGGGGTTGAGATCAGAAGGAGGTTTTACCAAATGCGTTTGCACTATTGTCCACCAGCAATAATAAAAAAGGTGCACCCAGCATACCGTATTTAGTTTTTAGGAGCAATAACCGCCACATTATGTTTTTCGTGTAGTGGCATTTTCAAGCCTTTCGCATGATTTTAGTGAAGTGCACGACCACTTATCGCCAATATAAAGCAACAAGAGCATCGTTGTTTTGTAAGCTTTGCACTTTTCACGGTTTGGAAACAGCAGTTACGGCAATCAATTAGAGACTGCAAAATGTGACACCTACATGTTATTTTCCCAGTCGCGAAAGTTTCGGTGTGTCATTCCACAGCACTTCAGGTAGCGCTGTAGTGCGTCGACTAAGTTCTCAATGTCTGGCGCATCTCGATACTGAACCACCAGCCTTTCAGATAGTGTGGTCCTTATCACGACCGTGATGCTGCCTGAAAAAATTGGTAGAATAAAACCAGGTGAAGATCCACGTGTTGTCTTGCATGACTATGGGAAAACTTGTGATGAAGCACTCATGACGTTCTGACTCTAAGTTAGCATTTGAGTGCTTAGCCCATCAAAATTTGGTTCGTGTAAAAGCTGCAGGAACACAACGTCCTCAAGAGTTTGAAGTGAGTGTGTGATGGACAATGAGGCAGCCATACTTGGGAAAACGAAACATGTGATAAAGCATGTACACCAATAAAGAAAACATATAATGCAATATAAATTGCAACCACCTGGCCCTAAGATATGGGCTGGCCCTAAGATACAATGGCTCCAAGATACGTTCTTGAACTAATTGTTTATTACTCTGAAAGAGAAGTCTTCTACGATAAGTTTCACATTTGACATATCTGCACGCTTCGAGTTGTAAATGTCGTCGTGATGAACCATTACAGCCGCGGAAGCTCTACAGGCCGTGGGTGCGGTGCACTCAAACTTTAAAAAAATATATATATGAATCGGTTCTCCTCTCGGAATGTTTCAGAAATTCATTAAGTTCAGCTTGTGGTCAACGTTTCCATCTGGTGATGCCACTCCCAAAAATGAAAAAAATATGACAGCATATCCACAAGGTGACTGATAATGAGTGAGACTCACGAATGAGCGGACGAACACACGGATGGAAGGAGGCACGCACGGACTGACGGATAGACACACAAACGTACGAATGGAAGCACGCACGAACAGACGCATGAACGGACGCATGGACAGACAGACGGACGGACGCATAATAGGAGTGATGCACGAATGAACGGACGCACACACGAATGGACACTTGGACGGATAGATGAATGTCTGTCTGTTCACCGGTCTGTCTGTCTGTCTGTCTGTCTGTCTGTCTGTCCGCGCGTGCTTTCATTCATCCTTGTGCCTATCCATGCTTGCATGCGTCCATGCATCGCATCGCGTTCGAGAATGCACACGGCACGTGGGTAACACCGACGAGACGCCAGCCAAAGAATCCAAGCGCAAGCTTTTTCAACGCACCCACCACTCTGCTTCGCGATTGGGAGAAGCAGGGGTGGCTACTACGACGGAAGCGATACTAACCCACACCCAAAGAAGCTTCGTCCCTAAAATAGAATTTATTTTATCTGTTTCAAGGTACGTGAGCGCGAAACTCTTCGTCCTCGCCAGGGAAGGAAAACTTCTCGACCAGGAAGAGACAAGCCTATAAAAAGAGCATAGCAATAGAAAATAGCAAAACAAGCACGGTCCCTTTTTTGAAGATCATACGCATGTAACGTCGCTGATACGACACCGTTTCAAAATATTCTGTCGGGTACGTGCGCGGCGAAGATTCATACGCAGCTGGAACACCACTAATAAATGTTGGCCTTTGGGTGGTTAGGGTGCTCTTTAGAATATTTCTATGCCAAAAAGTTGGCAGACCCTACGTACAGTGGAAATCGACAATAATTCAAGCACGAAAGAGAAATGTTGATATGTCATTTTAAAATCAGCACAAAGTTACGAGGTGGAGGTGAATGATGCCATACATGATTTCCGTGTTATGATTATTATGTTTGGATGTGTCGTTTCCCTTCGTCATATATTTAAGTCACGTGATACCAAAATCATTATGTGTGGAGCTAGCGAAACAGCCTTGAGAATTCTATGAGCGTGGTATGTTGCAATGTTCTTAGATGACTCGTGTGTCAGGATTATCATGTTTGCACCAAACATATATTTTGCCATCCAATGATGACACGTAACACCAAATTTGGTATATGTGGAGCTAGTAAAACAGCTGCGAGCGCATCATGAAGGGCCCATTAAACCCCAATGTAGCGTTGTAACGCGCGCACCCTGGGCACAGTGACGCTACGTTAGCAAAACACGAGCACTCTTTAGTGTGACGCTAGGCGTGACCGGCGTGACCAGCGTCCATCGGCGCGGCTTGACGGCAACCGGCGAGAAATGTGACACGATGCATTTCGCGTCGATCCGTTACCCAGACAACACTGCGTCTCCTTCTTTTTGTGACAGAGGGACGCCGGACGCGCTGAAACGTGCATGCGTCAAAGCAACGCAGTGCGGCGCTCGCCTACGAATATATGACAGGACCGGCGCCTGGCGTGGCAACACCAGCGTGGCACGATGAAATGAACGCCGACGACCACGCACACCGCTTCACCTCGAAACGTACTGGCGCCTTGCCTTTGGCATGTAGTCATGTATTCACATGACAGGCATCTCCTGATTATCATGTTTGGATGTGTTAATTACCTTTGTCGCCCACTTGCGTTGCGTAAAGCGGTGTTTTGTACGTGTGAAGCTAGCGAAATGGCCGCGAGCGCATCATGAGCGTAGCACGTAGTCATGTAGTTATATGCAGGTATTTCATGTTTATCATATTTGCACAAGTATAATACCTCCGTCATCCATTCACGTCCCGTAATGCCAAGTTTGGTATAAGTAGAGCTAGCGGAACGGCCATCAGCGCATCATGAGCGTTGTTGGACCTCTGAGCCTTTCTGCTGCGGCGCGGCTCACATCAAGCAAAAACATGTCTTGCCAGATGAAAGGCTTTAATTGAACTAAAGAAGAAAGTAAAAGACAAGGGTGAGCGGGCGCTGCCACGAGGCCAAGCGTCAGCTCGTGAGGAGGCTAAATAATGATGATGACTGCTATTCTGCTGCAAGGGATAAATAAAGGAAGTCACAGCAGTCTCCCGCGCCGACAGATGACGCTAGGTGGCTTCCAATGGGTAGAGTAGCTGCACAGGACGCTTCACAACAGTGCCGTCGAGAAAACGTAGAAAGCAAGTCCTCACGATGCCGTCACGTCCACCGATCAGTTCTTCTATACGAACAAAGGTCCACAGTTGCCTGGGACAATGTTTTTCTCCGAGTATAAAAACATTGCCTTCCTTCAATATGTGATTTCTTTTTGCTTGGTTGAATGTGTAATTCCCGAGTTCATTGAGTTACCACTTTAACCAACGAGACCAGAAAGTTTGCAGACCCTCTTCTCTTTTGCTCCAAAGTTTCTTCAGTTGATCGTTGGTCGACTCGGTTTTTTTTTTGAGGTCGTAAGGTGGTAGCGTTGTCAGTCTTCTTCCAACGAGAAAATCTGCTGGAGATAGGGGGCACGGCTCATCCACATCATTGTACAGATATGTTAAAGGCCGAGAATTTATTACTGCATCCACTTGCGTTAGTAATGTGACCAACTCTGTCTGATTAACCAAACGTCAACCAAGCATTTTCTTCAAGCAGGTCTTTACAGAACGTACGAGTTTCTCGTAAAATCCGCCCCACCAAAGAGCACTCGGGCAAATGAATTTCCACTGAATCTTCGAGGTAGAGAAATATGCAAGTACATCGGAATGCCGAATTGTTCACCAGAGCTTCTCTAGATCTTTGGACGTTTTGACGAAGGTTCGGGCATTGTCGCTGTACATTGTGTGACAGAGGCCTCGACGTGATACGAATCTCCGTAGTGCACAAAGAAAAGCCACTGTCGTCAAATCTTCAACAAGTTCCAAGTGAACAGCTCTTGTTACAGCACAAGTAAAAAAAGCGATGTAAGAGTGCTGCAGAAGATGCCCTTAGATGTAAAGTGGACCCGCAAAATCTACTCCACTTACAAGAAACGGAGGCGTTTGTTTACAACAATCCTGGGGCATACAAGGTGAAACTTGTTCAACTGGTTTAGACTGTAGGCGTTGGCAGATGACACACCGTCGTATTGTTTTTTTCACCAGCTGTCGTAATTGTGGCATCCAGTATTCTTCCCTTATTGGAGTCAGTGTGTCTCGTACTCCTCCGTGGAAGACTTTTTCGTGAGCATGATTGATGATTAAAGTAACGAGGTGACAGTCTTTCGGAAGGAGGATTGGATGGCGAGAACCGTACGAGTCGTCCGTAATCTGAACTTTTCCTTGTACTCGAAGCAGCCCGTTGTTGTCGAAGAAACATTCTTAATTGTCCAACTGGACTTTGGGAAGGAATCGGATTTTCGTTTGCGACGCAGTTGGCTTCGTTACCAAAGTGAGCTCTCTGTTCTACGCGAATCAAGTAGAGCACTCCGCCTGTTGAATTTCTTCAGCAGACAGCTCCTCGAACCTATCACTTTTTAACATAACGGAAAACCCATGCCGTTAATCTTACAAGTTTTGTGAGGCTGCTGAATCGTTCGTTATCAATCAGCGCTGACATCGATGTTCTCGTGTTAACAGCGTGGATATTGATTTCTGGCCCCGTCTCAGCTGCCTCAAGTTTTCCGTTTTCGAGGTCAAGGTTTCCCCTGAATTCAGGTCAAAATATATGAGACATGGCAAGCCATGCGGGTCCATACCGCCACAACTGTAATTTACTCAGTTTGTGTACAGTCAAGCCTCGAGTGAGCAAATCTGCAGGGTTTTCTTTTCCGGGACAAAATCGCCATCGAGAATATGTTGTCAAATTTCTGATCTCCTGCGTCCTGTTCCGTACGAATGCCTTCCAAGAAACGGGGGTCCTTGTAAATCCAGCAAAGGGTAATCTTGGAATCTGACCAAAATGTTACTTCACCAATGCCCAGGTCGCAGTTCTTGGTGATGTAGGCATATAAGCGGGCTGCAAGTAAAGCTGACATTAATTCCAGCCTTGCCAAGATAACCGTCTTTAACGGTGCAACTCTTGTCTTTGCTATTAATAGTATAGTGTGGACGGTACCACTTGAGTCGACGGTACGAAGGTAAGCTACAGCACGGTTTGCTGACTCACTAGCTTCGGAAAAGATGGGCAGTTCTGCCTTTTGATAAGCGCCTTTGCTGCCCGCTGCGAGGAACCTGTGAATACTGATCTCATGTAGCATGGCTACCTCCTTGCTCCATTTTTTCCAGACAGCTGACAGCTTAATTGGCATGGTGTCACCCCAGCCGAAGTTTTTCCTCCAGAGATCTTGTAGGAAGATCTTCGCCCTTACTATAAAGGGTGACAGAAACCCCGAAGGGTCGTAGATCCTTGCAACAGCTTGGAGCACAAAGCGTTTCGTAATTCGATGCTCCTCCATAAACTGTAGAATATCCTAGCGCCTAAACGAAAAGGTATCCGCCTGTTTGTTCCCATAAAGTCCTAGGACTTTCAGAGGTCCAGAAGGTGAGCAAAGTGATTTTTCGGAAGACGTGATTCCTTGTACGAAGACGGCAGATACTGCGGGGTCGTTGCTGGCCCCCTTACGAATGTTCATTGAAGCATCTCTGATGATTTCAATTATCTCTTTATGCATTTGAATAGCTTGTTCAATGGTGTCAGCGCCAATAAGAAGATCATCCATATATATGGAGTCTTGCAACCACAAGAAGCGAAGTGCATCTCTGACGTGTTCTTGCAGGCCAATTTGAAGGAACGCCTTTTACACATTAGCATTCATCGCTATCTTGTAGCGTCGGAAACGAAGCAGTAGCGTCACTACGTCGGGATTTAGATTTGGGCCGGCATCTAGATTGTCGTTTAAGGACTTCATCCTGGATTCGTGAGACGAAGCGTCGAACACGATGCGTACCTTCGTAGTAGATCGGTCCTCTCGTATGACGGCTCGGTGTAGCATATAATACCGGGGTCCAATTGGTTGGTCTTCTTTTGAAGGTACTTTTTCAGCATATCCTTCTTCGAGGTACATTCGAATAGTTGCTTTGTATTGTTTTAAGAGCTCACTGTCTTTGTTAAGCTTCTTCATCGAACTGTGCAGACGTTTGAGTGCAATTGCATAGTTTTCACCCATTTCAACCCTTTCCTTCCACGGTAGGGCCACTTCAGATTGATTGCTTTTCTTAATGATGTTGTTCTCAAATTTTGCCAGCACCAATTCAGCGACCGTAGTTTCTTCATTTTTGGCTGGATACCGATGCTTTCTATATCCCAGAAACGAGTCAAAAGTTTCGAGATGTCTTGCTCGGTCACTTTGGATCGTAGAACTGCAATACTGGCATTCTGTGTAACATCGGCTGCAGTAGACAATGGTCCTTGCACAATCCATCCCAGTTTCGTTTTGACAGCTTTCAACTTTTCGAACACAGGCTTCATAAATACCCTTGCTATATCACAATAATTGTCTGATCCAATAAGGACCGCAATCTGTTTGTCTTCTACTCCTTGTAAAGAGAGAGCTCGCGTATCCAACTGCATCTTGTTCATTTCTCTTATAACGTTTTCTTCTGGTACCGGAATACATTCAGTGCATATCGTGTCCACCACCAGCGCCTCTATTGAACTCGGAAGCTTCTGGTTCGCAGAGAGAATCAATACACGTACTTTCTTCATGGTTTTCGTATGTTATCACCCCCCGAACACACTGATGGCCAACGTTTTCTCTTCTAATATTTCGCATCCAAGTCTTCCATAAGCTTTGGTGGTAATGAAGCTTCGCTGACTTCCGCCATCAAAAAGGACTCGGTAGCGACCGGAAAATTTGGTGCCCAATACGGTGGCTGTCAGACTCTGGAGCATTATGACTGACCTTGCCTGCTTGGACACCAGATTTACCGATGCAGATGTCGCCTTCTTGTCATTTTTGATGTCATCGAATGCGCAAACAGATGTTGCGTGCCTTCTTGCGCATTTGCCGCATTTTAACCGGCTTCTGCAATCTTTTGCCATGTGGCCCGTTTTTAGGCAACGAAAGCCTCGTCCAGCCTTGATGAGCATCTCCTTTTTTTTGAGCAGTCGATATTCTTCGTATCACAGACTTCGGCAGGATGCTTTTTAGACCGGCAGAACAGGCATTGTTGTGAACTTTTTGTTGAACTTTGTAGAGCAGCTGTCGTGGAAACGTCACGTGGATGACTGTGTTTTAGTCCTCTCTTATCTGGGGCTCGACGAGTTTCTGTTACGTCTTCTTCAGCAACAGCTTTCCGAGAAGTGTGTTGAAGTTCCAAGAATTCCAGAAGCATTCGTAGATCGTTATCTTCTGGAACCGTCACATGGTTTGAATTGCCTTGCTTATTCGAAGAGGATGCAGCCGGCGAGGATGCCTTGTGCATCTCGTGAAAACGCAGCACCACGTCTGTCGGTAGAACTCTTAGCCGGATTTCCCGAAGCATGGAGCAATAAGTTTTAGAGTTTGTGCCAAGCGCCTTGAGGCTTCCAATATGAACCTGTACCTTGTCGTAAAGTTGCCTAAGCTTACAAAGATCTGCTGACGACAACACCGGCTTTAGATCCAGAAAACCTTGCAAATGGTCGTGCACTATGATCTGTTCATCTCCGAAACGCTTCTTTAAAATTTCAATAGCATCTTTATAGCACTCTTCGGTAGCTTGTAATCCCGATATGGCCGACGCGGCCGCTCCGGTAAGCAAACCGTTCAAGTAGTTGAACTTGTCAGCCATGCTTAACTCGTTGCTGTTATGAACTGCTGATGTAAACTGCGTCCAAAATCGCGGCCATAGTCTGGGGTTACCAACAAATTTTACGAGTTCAAGTTGGGGAAGCTTGCTTTTGCGAGATGATAACGGGTGAACGTTCATAACTAGTGGGGCTGGAGGAGCCAGACATTCATTCAGCTTGACTCGTAGATTCGCTGTGATAGTAACAACCTTGCCGCGGTATTCTCCAGCTTCTAACGTCTCGCTGTCCAACAGGTCGTCTGACGTCTCAAAAATTGCCTCATCCACTTTTTCTATCTGACCATAAAATGAGCTTATTCGGTCGAGGAATACACTTACTGCTGCTGCCATGACGGCTTGATTTCCTCGCAAGTGGTCTTCCGCCTCGGAAAAGTGGACATCCAGCTGGGACCGCAGGCTGTGGCGTCGTCTAAGACGTCGTTCCATTCTGCCGCCCGCAGTCGATGTATCTCGCCAAGATCACAGGCGCCGTCTTCCGAGGTGTTGTGGCTCATAACGTCGATGATGTTGGCGTCGTCAAAGGTCCCGGGTTTTGGGCACCATGTGTTGGACCTCTGAGCCTTTCTGCTGTGGTGCGGCTCACATCAAGCAAAAACACGTCTTGCCAGATGAAAGGCTTTAATGGAACTAAAGGAGAAAGAAAAAGACAAGGGTGAGCCGGCGCTGCCACGAGGCCAAGCGTCAGCTCGCGAGGAGGCTCAATAATGATGATGACTGCTATTCTGCTGCGAGGGATGAATAAAGTAAGTCACAACAAGCGTGGCATGTAGTCATGTTGTTACATGACACGCTTTTCATGCTTATCATGTTTGCACCAGTATAGTACCTTCGTCATCCATTAACGTCCCGTAATACAAAACTTGGTATATGTGACGCTAACGAAACGGCCGCGAACGCATCATGAGCGTGACATGTAGTCATGTTGTTACATGACACGCATATCATGATTTTCTGTTAAGGTTTGCTGCTTGTGTTCGCCATGCAATCATCCCATACCAGGCCAGTATTGCTACATACCATGTGAAGGAAACCACCGCAAGAGCTTCAGGACTAAGAAAGGTAAATCGTGACATTCATAACAAATACGTGTAGATTTTCATGTTAAAGCTATCAAATGTGTTCTTCATACAGTCACGTTATGCCATACCAAATCTGGTATCGATACCATTATCATAACGTCCAGGAGAGCTAAACGTCTTAGGCGGCTAGATAGATAGATAGATAGATAGATAGATATAGATAGATAGCTGGATAGATGGATAGATGGATAGACGAATAGACAGATAGAAGGATAGACGGATAGACAGACAGATAGATAGATAGATAGATAGATAGATAGATAGATAGATACGCTCAATGTCGCTGAAGTTTGCTAAGAAATGCTTCGCACTTAAAATCAGTAATTGCTTAGCATACTGGCAGGATGTTTGAAAATAGGTTTGTTATATACCTGAAAAGAGACTTGAATACAACGACTTGGTATTTCTTCGTTCAAGACGTATCATTTACAATAATATGGTGAGTCCAACGCATTGGCGTAGAGGTTACTGTGCTCCGCTGATGGCATGGAGGCCGAATTACTTGATTCCGACCGCAGCGTTCGCACTTACATGCAGGCGAAATGCTAGAGGTATGTGCACTCTGCGATGTCCGCGCACATTAAAAAACACCAGATGGTCAAAATTTTTGGAGCATCGCAGCACTGCAGCAGCCGCTATTGTCACAGAATGGAATGTGTATTATAACAAAATACACATTCCACAGAATGGATTGTGTATTATAACAAAATGCTAATTATTCAAACAATTCTTACATATTATGAATAGGATTATTCGGAGTGGTTTTCGTAGCTTGAACAAAGGTCTTTCAGTATTAACTCAGGAACAGGCGATCGTTGACACAGAACCATTTGCGATGGAATTTTACAAGTCAGGTTAGTGCTTGCAGCCGGACACACCAATTCCGTAGTTCATGCGGTACATTTTGTACCAGTTTTGTTCCCCTGCACAGGGACGATCCGCCTTATGTTTTGTAGGAAAGTGCCCTTGCATGTAGCTTATCTTTTTAATATTTCTAACACGTAAATGTTATTAGTTGGAATTAGAAAAATTCATGCCATGTTATGATGTCCTTCACGCAATATCGATGCAATTGAAGTATATTATTGAGTAGTTAACGCATTTCCGTTTATGAATAGATGAAATTTGGCCTATATATTTCATGCAAAAAAGCCGAAAGGGGTAACTATGTGACAAGTTCTCAATTGCAAGATATATTTGTCGAGAAGAACACACGAAATGGTTCCTCGATTTTCCTGTTACCATTGTGTCAACGATAGGGCTCAGACAACTAAAATTTCTTACCAGGAACGAAAAATACCAGAACACCCAGCAAGAAGTTGATGAGAATCAGGAGGGTGAGTGCGTGGGAGTACATGTTGAGCAGGAAGGTGTTCTCGCGCAGTGCCCCAACGCATCCACATGAGCTGACCGTGAACAGGGCGAGCCCGAATGAAAAGAGCAGCACCTCCTGGTGCGAAAGTAGCGTGCCGGGAAAGTCCAGGTTTTCCAAGATGCGCTCGTCCTCCTCAAACTCCCACGATTCCACCAGAAAAAGCGCCCCGGCCAGCATGAAGAACGCCCCCACGAACCACAGGAGAAGATTGAGAAGCAGCAGCGGGCATCGCACCTTCAAAGACAAGAAACCAGAATTCAATCAGTCGCTCACGTCAGTGTTCTATAGGCAGCCATTATAATAGCCGATCTTAGGGACTCATAAGTTGAGGTATTTGAAGCTCCGTTTTCTTTTCGAACTACTCCCGGTAGATGAGGTACGAAACCATAGAACACGATACAATACATTTATTTCTTCGAATATAAGGAATACGGGGCATACTGGTGGTTAAGAGGTGTTGGAAAAAAAACCACAGCATATCCATGGAGTGCAAGATAGTGAGTGGGGCGATGAAGCATCCGTCAATCCGTCAGTCCATCCATGCTTCCGTCCGTCCATTCATGCTTGCTTCTTTCCACCCGTGTGTCAGTCTGTGCGACCGTCCTTGCGACCATCCGTGCATCCGTTCATGCGTCCGTCCACGCGTCCGTTCATCTGTCCGTGAATCTGTCCGTCCGTGCATCCTTCTTTTAGTGCGTACGTCCATGCGTACGTCCATTTTTGCGTGTATTTATGCTTCCATCCGTGCGTCCATTCATGCGTCCATCCATGCATTCGCCCATGTGTCCGTCTATCCTTCCGTCCGCCCGTGCATCTGTTTGTCTGTCAGTACCACCATTTCGCACCTTTTCGTCATATATTGATCATACTGAACTACTCTCATCCAGAGGACCTTTCAAAAAATTGCCCGCAGCTTCCCTCGGGGGGACACTGAGGAGGATGCGGAGCATATAATTGGTTAACGGGGTGTTAAAGTGCGACTTACTTGGGTCGATGGCTAAATTGGTTAACGTGGTTGTGAAATGGGGTGTTAAATTGCGACTTAGTTGGGTCGATGGCTAAATGGGTTAACGTAGTTGTAGAAGGGGGTGTTAAATGAGTGAACACGTACACACGTATGCGAAAGGGCGGCGCTGGTCGAAGGAACGTCGATCATTGTGTTTGTGGATTCGTTGGAATTCATTTCACCGCGACCTTGGACGTTGACGCGCCGTACAAACCAACCGACGAGCGGCAACTGAGCGAGCGAGCGCCGACCTTGAGTATATATACAGCGCGACGGCGCATGCACTGTCAGCTGTCGAATGTTCGAGAAGGGGGAGAAGCGCAACGGCGCATGCGCGCGCGTCAGCTGCCGATGTTCTCGAAGCGCGACGGCGCATGCGCGCGCATCAGCTGCTGATGTTCTCGAAGCGTGACGGCGCATGCGCGCTACATTATACAGCTAGCGAATGTTCGTGAAGAGGAGAAGCGCGCGCGGTGTGTAGAGGAGGAAGGGTGCACAGATGGTGGAGGAGTGAAGCGCGCGTGGTGTGTAGAGAAGGAAGGGATGCACAGATAGTGGAAGAAGGAGGAGGAAGCTTATGGACGGCGCCGCACTACAAGCCTCCAGTATTAGATGCTCCGCATCTAAAACTGAACGAGAGGTGGCACGGCCGGACTAGAGGAGTGGCACCCGCGAACTGTCTTACGCCTGGTCCTTGTGTCTAGTTCTCACCTTTCACTGCCGCTAGTTCAGCTCTTGCTTGGCATCTTGGAACGCCAGCGGCCATAAGCGGCACCCGTGCGGATTAGACACCTTTGACTAAATTTCTAACGTGATCCGGTCAACTGGTGTGCAGTTGGAGCAGTAGTTTTTTTTTCTTTTTAGGGGCGAAGCTCTTCATAACGACACCCATTCGTCCCTCGTACCTGTTGTAGCGTGTAACAAGTGTAACATTTTGACCTTCAAGACGGTGCCGGTGTGAGATGGCTTCTGTGCTTTGTTGAACAATAAAAATAGTGCTCAATGTACATGACAATGGCTGTTAATGAAGAATGAGAGACAGGAGCATTCGGCTTTTAGTTAACGCGCACGCTGCGATCCACATTAGCAGCCATTAGCATGTACATTGAGCAATATATCTGACAAGAAAGGGTTCCTACGTTGTACTCGCTGGGTATAACCTCCTTAGTTTTGGAAAGGTTTAGCGAGCGTTGAGCCGCAGTGCCATGAATACAATTAACTAGTATATACCATGAACTGGAGGTTGTTAAAGGTGGGAAGAAGATACGAAGTGCAAGCCGTAAGAAAGTAAAAGTCGAATTCTCCTGTCTCTCATTTCCAATTAGCAGCCATTGGCATGCACATTGAGCACTAACTGACAGAAAAAGGTTGCTACGTTATACTCACTGTGCGTAACCTCCTTGGTTTTAGGAAGGTTTAGCGAGCGTTGGGCCGCAGTGCGATGAACACAGTGAACTAGTATATACCAAGAACTCGAGGTGGTTAAAGGTGAAAAGTAGACCGGAAGCGCAAGCCGTAAGAAAGTATGCGTGTGCCACCTCTCGTTTAGTCCTTGGAATGTCCGATGGATGGCGGTGCTTCTATATGGGGAATATATGATGAAAAGATGCGAGATGGTGGTACTTGGAGTGTTGAAGAGATGGACGAACGGACACAGAGACAGATGTATGGATGGATGCACGAACGGACGCAGGGGGCGGATGCATGAACGAACGCAGGGACGGACGCACGCACGGATGGGCGGATGGACGCATGGATGGTCACACAGACGGACGCATGGACGGACGGAAGCAATAACGAATGGATGGACGAATGCTTCGCCCCACTCTCCATCATTCACTCACCCCACACCCAGTGGTGGGGTGATAGTAGAATTCATTAATCCCTGAATTTGTCGTCGATACGGCCTCATCAAGTGTGAGACCCGAAGGACGGCTTATAGTTCTCTCATATATAGTACAGTACCGAGTACTCTAAATTGTTATGTACTTTTTCTAAACACAGTTTCTCGCCTTGGATATGTTTCGTAATTGATAATCTGTTCACTCTCTCTGAGTTTATAGCCTAGAAAATACTGACCTGAATTGCGACTATTGGTTCATTTGATATTGTGTCCTAACGGGTACTCTTGAGACACATAACGTCATGCTTCTCTTTGCGCAGAGCAAAAGAGTCATGGGCTAGGAAGTTTCGTGATATGTAGATTATAAGAAGGTACACTGGGTCATGTGCAAGTTATAGGATAAACAAAATTATTGCTGATATACTTGATGAAGAGATTTGCCGAAAGCTCTATTACGTTGATTGATTCTTTGGAGCAGGCTTTTAGTTTATTCAAACAAGCAGGAAACTCATGATGGTGATCCCGGAACGTTAAGAATTACAATATTGACCCACACGTGAACCTATCATATAATAATGCTCTATCGATACTGCGGTAAGCTCACCACTGGATTGACGTCAAGAAGGATCGTTGTCTCAGCCTGCGGGCTGCTGATCGCAGCCGAAAGTCCGCTTGAACGAGAACATGCACCACCTTCATTCTTATATGGCCGGGACATGCAGCTGATGAGGTTGGAAAGGACTCTGCTTTGTGGTTCACAATATACTCGTTCGTGTATGTTCTTCTTCTTCTTCTTTTCATCTCATGGCTCTTACCCAATGCAGGGAATTGTTGTTGTTGTTCTCCTCTGCAAATGGCTCGTACCCAACGGAGGGGATTGGCCAATTATAAGGTGAATTTGCCCGATACTTTCAGCATTGCTTCATTCCTTAAAACTTTTGTCATTTATTTATGATTTGAAGTGCCGATTGTGAATTTGCAGAAAAAGAAATAAGAAAAAATAGAGAGACCATAGCTTAGAAAATAATTATTTAGTCGCAGTGATGTATTCCTGAACGGAGAATGAAACATTCCTGTGGCAAAAACCCAGTGTAGAGGCTTCAAATAAAAGAAAATCAGGTTGCGATAATTGCAAGCTCAGTTTTTGAAGAGCTGGTGCTAGTATGCTTCGCCTGAATAATTCGAAACTGCGACAATGTAACAAAAAATGACTGATCGTTTCCTCTTGATTACAGTAAATGCACATAGGGGAATTCAATAAACCTGATCTATGCAAGTAAATATTGAAGGAGGTAACGCGGCAACGAAATATTGTGATGACAACTTCCATCATCCTTGAATTATGCAGTTCACTGTGCCAGGGAAATAACAAGTGGTTGTACTCCGGAGAAGCCGTCAGTGCACGGTTTGATAAATTTTGCCTGATTTTAAGTGTGCGAAATTGCGCCACCGTAATGTGTACTGTAGGACGGAAAATAGGAATGATGGGTGTCAAAAGCGATGCCTTCGCAAGAGAATCACCTATTTCATTTAACAACAATTAGCCGAGTGTTAGGTGGATTTGTTTCTTTTTGTTCGCAATACCACTCGTATATGCTAGGGATAAGTTTCACAACAAATAATTACTGAATAATTATATTGAAAAGTTTAAAAGACTGAAGAATATAGGTCTATATTCTTTTAGTCTGACTGATAAATTCCTCTATTCTGTAGTGAACATCCCTGTGACTGTAGCCCAGAGTAGAGGCGCCAAATGCTCAAAGCAAGCTTCTTAAAACAGCATCTTCTTTTCACCTATGGCCTGTGGCGCATACCCACCGTGGTGGATTGGCCAAGATATGAGTGGTTTTACAAAATAGTATGAAGCTTTAGAATAATACAAGTCATATAATGGAAAGAATACAGACCACCTTGAAGACTATGGTGCGTGACCTAATGCATACATTTAAATAAAAAGAAAACAAGGAAACGAAAATCTATTTAGGTTAGAGTATTACCCTTATTTTTATACGTATAAATGTCTTAATTATGTCAGCATATTAATACTGATAAACTAGTCAATGAGTGAGATTAATTATTATAGTCCTTGACAGCCACGCATACCTTCTTAATGGAGAACCCAGATATCGACGCTCCTAGTGACCAAATGACAAGCAGAAATAAATTCATTCTAATACCACGTAAAAGAATTTCTAAAACAATTTTCGCTCTGTACTAAACCGAGCGCAGGCATAAAAATGATTTATTGTTTTCAGTTCACCACAGAACGCGCACAGTGGCGAAGGTGCCTAACTAGACCTGTGTTTGTAGAAATTTAGAATCGGCAGCGCAGCCTCATAACATGTACTTCTAGTTTACAAGTTTAGCAAAAGGCATACTGCCAGGCATATAATAAATGTTGGTTGATTGATTGGTTGATACGTGAGGTGTAACGTCCCAAAACCACCCTTTGAATATGAGAGACGCCGTAGTGGAGGGCTCCGGAAATTTCGGCCACTTGGGATTCTTTACCGTGCACCCAAATCTGAGCACATGGGTCTACAGCATTTCCGCCTGCATCGAAAATGCAGACACTGCCTTCAGAATTCGATCCCGTGACATGCGGGTAAGCAGGTACTGGTGCATGGAATGCCTATATTAGTTAAGATTCAGCTTCAACAGAAAGTGCCGCACTGAAAGATAGAGAATATGTTATCATGACAGCTGGTGTAATTGCCATATCTAACTGGCGCAAAGCGACCACAACTGTCAGCCACAAAAACGAATATAAATCAGATAGTTGAAAAGTATAAAAACAATAAGAATTCGGTTTAATTATACCAACACAGCAGCTTTCATCCGATTGTGATGCGTCTGAAAGAACAATAACAATTGTTGTAATACGGCGCAAGTGATCCTGTAATAAAGCATCTAAGATATTACGGGGAAGTAATTGGGCTTTATTTGAAAAAAATATTATCAAATTAAATTTCCACAAGGTATGACTTATGACGAGTCGGGATGATATCGCATATATGTGCGTTTATGATTTGTTAGCTGTGAAATCATGGCCATGAAGCTTCGAAAATTTATACCGGTTTAGAAAAAAAGGCTGTTTCTGATTGTCGTAATAGTAAATCATAAATTGTCAAGAATGTTTGTACAGTCAAAGGCAGATTTTGCTGGAAATAGAAGGAACTCTCTATTCTAGGTACATCACATATTGTTAGGAACTGTTTTATGCAGGCTAGGACATAAGCGCAAGGCTTCTCTTTCCGAAAACAATAAAAGGTCTTAATTTTCAAGCTGAAGCCTTAGAGAAAGTTGTACAACCAGCTTCCAAATTAGGACAAATTTATATGGGATATATCTTTAACAGCGGCCCTCTTCTAATACTGATGAGGTAGTTGCTTAGCCTACGTAATACGCCACAGGCTTGCGCACATTTTCCGGCGATATATTCAATGTGAGGTCATCAGTTAAGCAATGTATGATGAATTACTTCTAGTTGCTGAATAGATTCTACCTGTCGTATATCCTGATGATAATAAGACAGTGAGATGTTCACGAGGCACTGCAGCGGGAGATTAAGAAGCACGCATTCACTCGAATTAAACATAAATCACTTACCATCGAGCCAGCTATCCGGAGTGTTAAGGTAAAGTTGTAGCCGTTTAGATAAAGTCTGAATGTTATGTACAGCACTGGAAAAACCACTGAGTCTTGCGGTAGCCCTCTCATTTGTGAGCGAGTAGGTGATCTATACCCATCTTTAAAACAGTAAAATTTTCTGTCTGCAAGAAAAGTGTGGGCCTACGTTATTAAGTACGGCGGAAATGAAGCTATTTTAATCGATTTATAAAAATACCGTGCTCTACAGTATGATATGATTTAGCGAAGTGTAAAGTAATTAAAGCTGCCGATTTGTTATGTTGCCGAGCAAGTTGCCTACGACTTTTCAAATGAAAATTGATATTCAAAAATAAACAAGCAGTCCTTAACCCAATCGGACAGAGGCTATAAACTGACTTCTCTTCAATAGGTTCCTTGTTTGTATTTTGATTATCCTATAGACCGATTCCACTAAAGTTTAATGGTAATGTGATTGGTGTTTTCTTATTCAACATGTATGCTTCAATTGATTTCAGAGCAACACTATGATTTTAGCAAGTTTCCATTCTGGCGGGATCCATGCGTTCCCTTACAATAATTCACAAGTTTCAGCAGAAGATTAGGCGATTCCTGAAGTAAGACCGTAAACAAAAAATTCTTTTTTTTTCATCTGCTCCTGAAGATGTCCTTATTCGGCATAGTACTTTGTGACTTACTTCAGCTAACAATTTTTTTAGATCCAAATGAATTTACTAGCACAAAGCGAATAGCCGAAAATTTAGCAGTGAGGCAGTGCTCAAAACTTAGCACTTTGTCTTCTAGAGAGAAGTTCATTTCTTCCGGCATGAAGACACATGATTGTAATATTAAAGGCGTTGGCAGTACTTTCCATCTCACGAGCTATGGGAACAGATCACGCTTATTTTTTTGAATTTGGAAGGGTAATTGTAATGTGAACTATCGTATTTTTTTCGCACGCCTAATAGTACGCTTCAATACGAGAGCAATAGTACGCTTCAATACGAGAGATAGTATTTTCAGTTTGTTGAGTACTGATTATTCAGAAGCTTTTTTAACGGAGTTTAGGCTTCTATAATTCCACGTACATTGATCCTTCCACCAACAAGATGAAGATCATTTACTCAATCAAATAGTGAATTCAGAATTTTTTCTAGATCTCTCTAGTATATAGCCATTCATACATGCAATCTCATTAGCACTCGCATTTTGAAATTTAGAGATGGCAGAATGCAGGCAGGGTTGAAATTTACCATGGTTTTCATATGTGCGTGTTGGCCGTTCTAAATTTATAATTCAACGAGTAATTTAAAAACAATAGGAAGGTAATCGCTGTTATTTATTTATTTATTTATTTAATACTGTAAGCCTTTCTCAGGCTCATACAGGGTGGGCGAGCAAATATACACAGTCGCGTACAAACCAGGCAATATCGCACATAGCGGAAGAAACAGAATCACAAGATGATGGTGAAAATAAAACTTGAACGATGAAAGCAATTGTACAAAATCATGGACAGGTCACAAAACATCGCGGTATCAGCAGGGGGTACTGTGATCAGTGTGTTCGGAAGCGCTCACAAACATAAAAAAACAAAAGTTGCTTTTAGTCTTCATAAAACAGGCTTTCTACATTCCGAACAAATGAATATACAGAGGAAGCGCTCACAATCATAAAAAAACAAAAGTTGCTTTTAGTCTTCATAAAACAGGCTTTCTACATTCCGAACAAATGAATATACAGAGGAATGATTAACGCATTCACGTGGCAATTTGTTCCACTCTTCCACTGCTGACGGGAAGAATGAATACTTAAAAGTGTCACAGCGTGACATAAATGGTCTAATGCACTTATTGTGGTTGGTACGACGGGAGTGATGGTTAGGCGGCTTTATATAGTTGTCTTTATCTATGTTTAAACCGTTGTGATACAAAAGAAAAATAAACTTTAAGGAAGAGACACGGTGACGGGCTGCAAGGGTCGGCAAGCATGCCAGCCTGCGCAGCTCAATGACACTGTCATGCCTCGAATACTTAGAATAGATAAAACGAAAAGCCTTGCGTTGGACGATTTCTAATTTGTCGGAAAGATATTTTTGGTGGGGGTTCCAAACAATGCTGGCGTACTCGAGGATCGGCCTTATGAGAGATTTATATGCTATCATCTTTACATTAGGAGGCGCCAATGCAAGTTTTCGACGCAGGAACCCCCGCTGGCGATAGGCTTTTGTGTATGTGCTGCTGTTAGTTGTTGAGTCAACAACAGCCAATGACAAAAGATTGATTGCATTGAAGCAAAACGGTCAATCCAATACTGAGCAAGTCTGATTTCGGACAAATGTTGCGTGGCCTTTATTCAGACACGAGTGGCTGTGGTCAATGGTCTATTCCCACAGCTGCCTTCCACAAGAATGTGTCCTCAGCTCCCAATACAAATGCAGTGAATTAAAGTCTCCTGTGAATACAGTTTTTTCTTCAACAGGCTGCCAAAACACTGCCAACGTGACTAGTACTTTAAACACCAGAAAGAAAATGACAATGAACCAATGAAAAACGCGTGGTATCCGAGGAGACACAAAGATATTGCTACAATTTCACGGCCCAAGCCTAACATTCTCAAGAAAATTTTCGCCCTATCGCATTATTTACTTGATACAATTATCATTAAAACACCTCACTTATTGGACAATCTAATTGAAAAAGAAAAGAAACCGATCGTCGTCTTCTTTTTCTACTGCATGATTAGTTTGGCTGATATTGTATATTAAAGAAAGGTTAAAAAATAGAAAGACTGTTCTAACATGTTTTAAAGGGTTACAATATCAAGGTGCACCAATATTGGCAAAGCCTTGTGTAGTACTATTACACCCTTTAGGGCACATCTGTATATAGACAGGGCATTAGCAAGAGAGAAAAAAATTACACGCTCAAGAGGAAATATTACCATAATGAACGGCCCTTACCAACTTAAAAAATTAGGGGGACTGTGTCACAGAATTTTGTTTGAAAGTCTGAAGAGAAAGTTGTGCGCTGCCAGTCATTGATGTACCTTGCATATAAAGAAAACCACACTACTCAGCACTGGTACACTTCAAAAGTTAGAAGGATCCTGCTTCACTACTCATCTATGATCAAGTAAAATGCTGAGCGAGGGGGAATTGAGCAATAAGGCGCATGTAATTGAAATGGTTTTTGAAAACCGTACACGAAACGTTAAGCACACACGGCAAATTTGACAATATTTAGAGGAAGACTGCGGTCGTCGGAGGGAAAAAAATGCTTGATTTTTAATTGAAATTTTTGATCAAAATGGCAGAAAATGCAGTTGTGTTTTCTGCGTTTTTATGTTCCTTTCCCGAAACTTTTGCGCCTGTTATACACACATTCTCGGCTGCAGTGGCGCCTGTGATAATCACCATCAGGTGCCAGAAAAACATGAACACTGTTCTTTACCCATCCTGCATGAACTCGCAAACGAGAGATTTTTATTTATTTTACTTGTCGATATCGTAATGTGCCGCAACGTGATCAAGTTGTGTTCTGCGCTTGACTCTAGGTCAGTGAAACTGTGGTCGTAAGAGCACTTATAACCTTCTTGTAAATGATTCGACTCAATGTAGAACATAGCACTTGCTGAACTTGAAGCAACGGTATATACTCACAACCATAAATAAACATCGTTATCCATCGTGTGGTTGCTTTCCCGTTTCCCTAGCCCGGTGTAGAGAAGCAGGCAAGAGAACACTTACTCACTCAGGCCTCTATGCTTTACTGGGAATTGAAATCCCACTATCTAGGTGGATTTCAGCTTTTTCATGCAAAGACGGCGTTACCTCTACGTCATGTACTGTACCACTTTATTCCTCATCCATATTCCCAGAGGGGAATAGGTAATGATGAATGAGCCTTAAATTTCCGATTTCTTTTCTTTGTTCATAGTGAGGCTTTGGTTCTGGAAAACTTTATATATTTAGGCTGTATGCAAGTGATTATTATTCAGGTGCCAGCTCGTAATATATTCACGTGGTGTAGTACGCCAACAGGCCGAAAGATGTTCTAAACTCAGATTTAGGGCTACTAGCGGCCCTGACTCTGAGTTTGTCTGCCTAAACAGGAATCCTGCCTAAAGAGGACTGATGGATTACCGCTTACAGCAAGTAACTTTTTGCCTACTTTTCTTTTTTTCATAGACTTTCCTTGCATCATTGTCTGTTAAGTTTATTATTATAATGTATAACAAAGAAAATTATGCCCCAGAATTTTTACATCCTTCGATCAACTATTTAGGTTGTGATTATTCGCTTTTGTGGCCTGAAGTGCTAAAGATATTTAAAAAATTTTTAAAGTGAACAAGATTGATTATCAGGAAGGATTAAATGTGTAAATGTAAATAGCAAAAAACGGGAAACTTTCTAATGAATATTGCATCTTAGGTTGTGAATGCGGATGACACTCCGGCCTCTGCACTGTTGACATGGTCATATATCTTGCGAATGATGTCGATCTCGTCAATTACAGCGTTCGTGACCATGTCAATGAAGGCCAGCACAATGACGGCGACGAGGCAGACACCGCCGATGATCATGACGTGCTCCTTCACGTAGCGGTTTGTGGCGTCAGGGCAGCTTCCCGTGTGAACGCGGAACCAAGCCTCGTGATCGGACAAGTTCAGTACGCTGCGCCCACAGAAGATGCCAGTGAAGGTCGACTCGGAGCGGCAACACGACGGCGGCACCGAGCACCGTTCATGGCTCGGGTTCGACGTGTCACAGGGGAAGTAACTGCAAGGACAGGTTAAATGAAGATAAGACGAGTTAAGGAATTGGATACTTGTGTTAGGTTAAGTTTTTTTCAAGCATCAAAAATCCACTAATTGTTCTGACCTGCTCAATCATTGATACTATAGACCATCCTATGGGTGGGTTTGGATACGCCGTATCGGACAGTTATCTTTGTTTTTTGTATCTTTAACAGCTAAAAGAACAGTGCTGTTTTCAACACATACGCAAGAGGAAGTTCGGGTCAATGCATTTTGACCTTCCGTGACATTGAAGGAACACTGTTGTGAAACAATGATTTGGTCTAGATTGACACACTGCACTCTGAAACCTCTGGTGGCATTTGTTTGACTATCATAAGCTCATTATTAGCGAAGAAGATCGAGGTTGGAGTTTTGTTTTTAATTTTCCCACCGATGCAGTGGCCAGGGGGCTGAGGTCTGTAGTCTCACCTCACATGGGCTCCTGCTCTTATTACTATTTTCTTTGCAACCTTGCCTGGACACTGCTTGCGTTTCGTGACCTGGAATTCCTCACGTTACAGGGCATCGTTTGACACGAGACTCATCACAGGGAGTGTACTTTTTTCGTAGATATTTAACTCTAAACATATTGTGCCTGTTCGCTGGGACACAACATCACCAAGGAATTCCGAGGCCGCGCTGCGCGCGAACGCTGCTGTTGCACGAGGACGGGCCTTCGAAACGAGCTGGACATCAGTGGCTCGTAAGTGCACGAGCACGCTGCTCGCGCAACACAGAGACGCAGCGTCTGAGGTAAAGAGCTAAGCTCTCAAGGAAATGCAGACGTCTAACCCACGTAAAGAAAGCCCGAGTATGATGCAAGTGCACAACACTGAGGGTAACTCAAGAACGGCATCACATTGGACATTTGATGAAAACAGTGGCAAAACGACAGGCAAAGCCCACAATGAGTGGCTTCAAGCTAGCCGTAAAGGCAGGTCAGCCAAAGAAGACAAGTCAGCCTAAGAACAAGCTACGCAACCTGTGAAGCCAGACGCCGAATTTCAACTGCGTCAACGCAGCACTAGGATGCGGCCATTCCCTACTGATGACTTCAAAATTGTATCCGCCCACAACAGGACTATATCTTTCAAAACGAACACACATCGAGGGTACATATGCCATCGGAAGATCCAGTGGCTTGGCCAGCAAGACTTCTATGACCATGTGCGAGTGCAGGTGCAAAAAGTAGAGAATGTGATCATCGCAATCACAGCAAGTACTGAATGAGCTTCCAAACTGCAAAGTATAAATTCTATACAGCTTGGTGGAGTAATATATCAGGTAAATCCGCACATTCGACACACCGATGATGTGTGCCGCGGAGTGATCTATGGCCTCGAACCAGGAACAAGCCCCACAAAAATTGTTGCAGGACTTCGCGTAGACCCAAGATACCACGTTCATGGCGCGCACATGCTGGAATCTTCTACAGC
Source organism: Rhipicephalus annulatus (assembly GCA_013436015.1). Classification (NCBI taxonomy): domain Eukaryota; kingdom Metazoa; phylum Arthropoda; class Arachnida; order Ixodida; family Ixodidae; genus Rhipicephalus; species Rhipicephalus annulatus. The sequence goes on from WOVY01013071.1 coordinate 272,708, forward strand.
TGCAGTTATCACTTCTGACGGGCAGCACGTTCCTTTTTACGTAACGTACCTCATTGGAGACTAGCGATGCAAGTAAAAACGAAAGTCTATCGAATATTGCCGAACCTGTGGCGCCATAGGTCACCGAAAAGACATCTGCCCTCAGCCGAAAGCGAACTTCTGCTACAAATGCGGCCAAGACAAGAACTCAGAACCACATGACTGCCAACCGATGTGCAAGATCTGCGGAGAAGACCATGAGACTGCTGGAAAAGAATGCAAGAAGAAACTCCTAAGCAACACACCTCCTTATCAAGTAAGACGCCAGCAGCTCGATAAAGCCCGCGCCCTTGAGAATCGCTGCAGTGCTTGCACCAATGATTTACCCGGGTCAGTTATCACACCAAATATTTCACGGGCACCCTCTTTTCCCCCAAAATATGACCAATGTCGCTCTCACTCTAACAAAGAAGGTCGCTCTGGATCCCGCACGCCATCACGGTATCGCTCCGTTAGGGGATCAGTTACGCCGCCAAGGTGACCGGTAGTGACGGGCCCAGTTCTCTAAATACTACAAGTGCCTCGACCATCTCGCCTGCTCAGACAGTGATCATCCGGGCTCTAGAAAATAAAGTCCAAGATCTACAATAGAGGGTACAACAACGCCCGCCAGCCGAGTGTAGCACTCTAGAACTTGACGACAGCATACTAAAACAGACGGAAGCCAGAATAATGAAGCTGGTAGAAGAAAGGCTGCAAGAACATGAAGCGAAGATGCTTGACCTCGTCGAACAACGCCTTGAACCTTTCGAAAAAGCCCTCACTGCGAAACTCCTCGCATCCATAGACATAACCACAGAGAAAGTGGTTACTAAAATAGTGAAAAAGTTAGACCCACCTACCCGTACTGCGAGCACGTTTGACGCCAAGCTTGATGGCTTTATGGTACAACAGCATAACTTCATAACATATGCACACAAAAATTTCGTTACCCATGAGCAGCTGGTGGAGCAATCAGGGACCAAGCGAAAAAAGGTGAATACTTTAGGGAATGAAACTACAGCGGAAATTCGATCGACAGCACCAAACGACCGCCACCAGACGAGAATCAACTGTCAGAATGGCAGCTCCCACACATAGACAGTCTGAGCCACTCCCCGCTCTTCGAATTTGGCACTGGAAATGCAGATCCTAGAGACCTCGTCCTGCATACATACAAGAATATGTTAAAAAATAATCCAGATATGATCGCGTTAAGGAAACCCACACAAAAAAAAATCAAGCTCCTTCGCTACAGCACTCTCACATGCTCACCCCGCACAGCAATTCTAGTCAAGAAGACTCTAACCGCGCAGGCTCATGAAATTTAAGACATTGGCATCGAACACATTATCGTGGAGATATTCCCCATTCGGAAGACTCAACAAAGCTTATACCTGACCAACCTTTACAGCCCTCCACTGGAGCAGTTACGCCAATACGACCACTTCATCCATAAATTCCGTCAAATGGTTAACGGCAACCGACTCGTCATAGTTGGGGACTTCAATGCTCCACACGCGGCCTGGCGCTATCAAAGCATCACCAAGAAGGGGGCGCTTGTTCACGACGCTGTGCGGAAACACGGTCTGACGCTGTGGAATGACTTGCTCCATTCAACCCGAGTGGGCAACAGCGTGTCGAGGGATACTAATCCTCAGTATGTGCGAAGGCGAAAATTTTCTCCTTTTTTGTTCTAAGTCGATGCAATGAACCACCACCTTTCGCAAAGAGCTTCATTACATCCGTACATCGCAGTACTTCTTCTGACAACTTTCCGCAAGTAACATTGTTTTTCAATGCCTCAATGATTGGAGGCATTGTAAGCTCGCTGCACCAACACTTGTTTTCCAAAGTAAAAACTGCGGATGAGGTTGTGAGCTCACTTACATGTTGTCATTCCAGTCACGAAATTTCGTGACGTCATGCCGCAGCACTTGAGGTAATGCTGTATTGTGTCTACGAGGTCGTGAATATCCTGAGAATCACGGTAGTGGACCACGAGCTTCTCAGTCATTGTCGTCTTTATCACACTCTTCATGCTTCCTACGAAATTGAACGTATCACGCAAATTAGCAATAAATTTGTACTAAAGTCGATTATCTGCTTTGGTCGGCTTGCGTACATCATGTTAAAACAGCGCAAACAATGAAACCCTGGAAAATTGACATGTCGCCCTGTTTTTTTTTTCTTCCGCTTTCAATTATTCCCTATGAATTTTTGAAAATGCTATAAAAAACCAGAGTTGCCCCAAACTTTTTAGGATTGAAAACATTGGTTCAATCGCGAAGTGCTAAAATAAAAAAGCGCGACGCCTCCAATCAATATGGAATATACAATTAGGATATATATTCGCGCTCCGTTAAAATGAGGTACCGAGCAGTCTAAGAAGTATCATAGAAATTTACAAGACCAGCGTAATCCTTTCGGCAGCGTAGCGCAGGAACACAGCATAGTGAGGGCCAACTTCACGCACCACTACCCCTGCCACCTTTTTAGACAAGGCACGTAATTGTGTTTTGATAATGTATATATACAACATTCCTGCATACGTATGATAAATATGCTGCCAGGAGCTAAAGAAGCGATCACTTCTAGAAATGTGCACTTTTTTATTGACAATGCTGCTTACTCGACTGTGAATGCCTGCACAGGTAAAAAAAAATGTTGTAACTATTGCTGCACTTATGGCTTACGGTTAGGTTGTAAATGTTTTAATTGACTCACTGTGTCCCAGCTTTTAAAATTCATCGCCGGCACATTGTTATCCTCAACAGCGCAGGATTCAACTTTTATAAGGACAAGAGTGCTTCATACACTAAATGTCCTGGAGCTTTTAAAAAAATATTGCTGAATCATCCTCCTCGTTTTCCTCGGCTACCACGGTCGTTAAGGTCTTTTCTTTAAATATATTGGCACATCTCGCAATGCGAGAGTGATAGGTGGCACAGTGCTCTAAAGGCTTGAAGGTGATCGAAAATTCTGCCCATTCTTTCAGGCCATTTCTTCTTAGTGTGAAGTGTGAGGCAGTAGATTGCGCTACGAAATATGTTACTGGAACTTGAATTCGGTTAGTACAATTTTGTTGAATTGAAACGCTTTAGCATTAGCTCCAATGACGCTTCAGCGCGACATTTGAGGTTCGTACGACTATATAGCCCGTTTCACAGACGTTTCGTACGGCGGTATCGTACCACATATACATATATATGGTTGGGATACCGATGTACTATACACACACACATATATATATATATATATATATATATATATATATATATATATTGAAATGAGATTTAACACACATTAATGCCAGGGAATGTATTGGAGAAGTAATTTGAACCAATGTAATGTAAATAGGAAGAAAAAAACGTGGGTGAAAATATACCTTGCCGTGATTAGGAATCGAACCTGCGACCTTCAAATAACGCGTTCGATGCTCTAGCCACTGAGCTATCATGGCGGCTATCCTTCCAGCCACTTTATGGGGTTTATATGTGATTTTAAACGTGGGACTGTCAGTCCGCGCCATCTGTAGCCACCACGCCGAGTGTAGAACACCCTTTTATGAGCCTGTGTGGCGTCAAGTAGCACGTGAACATATTACGAGAGGGCAGCTGACCAATCATCCCTCGTATACAACCTAAGGGCGCCAAGTCTGCCAGTACGAGACCCTCGTTAATGAATAAGGAGAAGAAGTGTATACCTAAGGGCTCATTTTTCCACGTTATGACACAATAATAACGAGATCTAACAGACAATGATGCCAAGGAATGTATAGGGGAAGTTATTAGAGAAAGGTTGGATTCCTGCGCACGGCAAGTTATACACACACACACACACACACACACACACACACACACACACACACACACACACATATATATATATATATATATATATATATATATATATATATATATATATATATATATATATATATATATAATCTTAATGAGATCTAACAGACAATAATGCCAAGGAAAGTATAGGGGAGTTATTAGGCCAATCGTAATGTAAGTGAAAAGAAAGAAAAGTGGGTGAAAAGATAACTCGCCGTGGTTATCTTTTCACCCACTTTTGTTTCTTCTCACTTACATTACGATTGGCCTAATAACTCCCCTATACTTTCCTTGGTATTATTGTCTGTTAGATCTCATTAATATTGTGATTGTGTAAACACGAAAAACGAGCCCTTCTGCACTTGTTTCCCTTATATATATATATATATATATATATATATATATATATATATATATATATATATATATATATATATATGGAAAAGAAGTGCATACCTAAGGGCACGTTTTTCCGTGTTTTAACACAATAATAATAAGATCTAACAGACAGTAATGCCAAGGAATGTACGGGGGAAGTTAATAAAACCAATGGAACGTAAATAAGAAGAAAGAAAAGTGGATGAAAAATAACCAGCCGTGAGCAAGAATTGAACCTACGACCTTCGAATAACGCGTTCGATGCTCTATCCACTGAGCTACCACAGCGGCCTTCCCTTCATACACTTTTTTGGGGTCTATATGTGAATTTAGAAGTAGGAGCGACAGTCAGTGCCATGTATAAGCCAAACGACGAGTGTGAAAACACTCTTATGCGCATGTTTGGCGTCACGTAGCACGTGAACTTATTATGAGCGGGCAGCTGAATAATTGTCCCTCTTATACAACCTAAACACACCAAGTCTGCCAGTACGAGACCCTCGTTCATTGAAATAAGGGAAAGAAGTGTATACCTAAGGGCTCGTTTTTCATGTTTTAACACAATACTAATGAGATCTAACAGACAGTACTGCCAAGGAATGTACGGGGGAAGTTATTAGAACCAATGGAATGTAAATAAGAAGAAAGAAAAGTGGATGAAAAAATAACCAGTCGTGAGCAGGAATCAAACCTACGACCTACGAATAACGCGTTCGATGCTCTAACGACTGAGCTACTACAGCGGCCTTCCCTCCACCCACTTTTTTTGGGTTTATATGTGAATTTAGAAGTAGGAGTGACAGTCAGCGCCATCTATAAGCCAAACGACGAGTGTGAAAACACTCTTATGCGCATGTTTGGCGTCACATAGCACGTGAACTTATTATGAGCGGGCAGCTGATTAATTGTCCCTCTTATACAACGTAAACACACCAAGTCTGCCACTACGAGACCCTCGTTCATTGAAATAAGGAAAAGAAGTGTATACCTAAGGGCTCGTTTTTCCGTGTTTTAACAAAATATTAATGAGATCTTACAGACAGTAATGCCAAGGAATGTACGGGGGAAGTTATTAGAACCCATGGAATGTAAATAAGACGAAAGAAAAGTGGATGAAAAAATAACCAGCCGTGAGCAGGAATCGAACCTACGACCTTCGAATAACGCGTTCGATGCTCTAACCACTGAGCTACCACAGCGGGCTTCCCTCCACCCACTTTTTGGGGTTTATATGTGAATTTAGAAGTAGGAGTGACAGTCAGCGCCATCTATAAGCCAAACGACGAGTGTGAAAACACTCTTATGCGCATGTTTGGCGTCACGTAGCACATCAACTTATTATGAGCGGGCAGCTGATTAATTATGCGCATAAGAGTGTTTTCACACTCGTCGTTTGGCTTATAGATGGCGCTGACTGTCACTCCTATTTCTAAATTCCCATATAAACCCCAAAAAGTGGATGGAGGGAAGCGGGCTGCGGTAGCTCAGTGGTTAGAGCATCGAACGCATTATTCAAAGGTCGTAGGTTCGATTCCTGCTCACGGCTGGTTATTTTTTCAACCACTTTTCTTTCTTCTTATTTACATTCCACTGGTTCTAATAACTTCCCCCGTACATTCCTTGGCATTACGGTCTGTTAGATCTCATATATATATATATATATATATATATATATATATATATATATATATATAATATTTCGAACGAAATAACAGACCGCGACGAACCGACGTCTTGCTCGCCCCCGACCAGGAAGCAAAAATCCTCGTCTTTCTCCACAACCAAGCGATTTCACGCGACAGTTATGGCTCATACCCCTTACCCTACCTGTGACATGACTCCCTCTTCTCGAAAAGCAGCGTCTCGATGCTGGTGATGAGCGTTGAAAAAAAAATAAGAAAACGAGCTACAACGGAATCTAACACCTGCGTCGTAAGGCAAAAAAATGGGCTCGTGTCATGGAATTACTCAATAAAGAAAGGGTTAGGACAGAAGACAGTCAAAAAGAACAAAAGTATCAAAAAGGTCATTACATGGTAAGTCAGTCCACGTTCGATTTCTGACGCGAGAAATATGGCATGAGCCTTGACACATGCACCACATCTTTTCGTGAAAACCGACGGGAACGTCTTAAGGTGCCCTCAGGGAGAACTTTGTAAAAAACGTCACTGAGTCGGCGTAGAACTTTGTATGGGCCGAAGTAGCGCCGCAGCAACTTTTCAGAGTGACCACGTTGTCGAATGGGGGTCCACGCCCAAACTTTATCGCCTCGCTGGAAGGTAACCTCTCGGTGTGTAAGGTTGTAGCGGCGTGCGTTGGTAGTTTGGCGAGCCTGAATACGGCGTAGGGCCAGTTGACGGGCCTCCTCAGCGCGTTCAGTGAACAAGGCAGTGTCCGCGTTGAACAAGCCCAGGTTGTTGGAAAGGAGCATTGCGTCAAGCATTGTAGTGTCCTCTCGACCATGAACTAAGCGAAATGGGGTGAAACCTGTACTCTCTTGTGATGCTGTATTGTAAGCGAAACTTGCGTAAGGGAGTATATCATCCCAGTTCTTGTGATCAATGGCCACATACATTGACAGCATATCTGCAATGGTGTTGTTCAACTGTTCAGGGAGTTCGTTTGTTTGGGGGTGATAACCCGTGGTTTTCTGATGTTCTCTATCGCTTAGTCTCAGCACTTCTTGAAGCACTTCTGCGGTGAAAGCTGTACCATGATCAGTACTTATCACAGCTGGCGCTCCTTGACGAAGTACGATGCTGGTGACGAAGAACTGGGCGATTTCTGCTATGGTAGCTCTGGGGAGGGCCTTTGTTTCGCTGTAACGCGTTAAATAATCGGTGGCAACCACAATCCACCAGCTTCCAGACGAAGACGTGGGAAACAATGCAAGCAAGTCAATGCCAATTTGATGGAATGGTGTTTTCGGCGTGGTGATAGGCTGTAGTAGTCCTGCTGGTCGAATAGGTGGAGTCTTACGGTATTGGCAGTCGCGGCATGTGCGGACGTACTGTTGACTGTCTTCGCGAGGCGTGGCCAGTAGTATGAGCGGCGAATTCTTTGCAATGTGCGCGTGTAGCCAAGGTGTCCGGATGATGGTTCGTCGTGACAAGCATGTACAATATCGTCCCGAAGTGAGGTCGGCGCAACCAGTAGGTAAGTAGCCTGGGTAAGGTCAAAATTTTCCTCATAGAGGACTCCATCCCTGATGCAGAACGAGGCCTGCGAACGTGCAAAGTTTCGAGGAAGGCAGCCTTTTCGGCCTTCGATGTAGTCAATCAGCGGGCTTAGCTCCATGTCGAAGCGTTGTTGTTGAGCCAAGTCGGTTACTGATACAGAGGAAAGGAATGTATCATCCTCTTCAACGTCCGCGTTCATACTTCCAATTGGCGCACGTGAAAGACAGTCAGCGGCAGTTTGTTTGCTTCCGGACTTGTGAATAACTGTAACGTCGAATTCTCGAAGGCTCCACCATGCTAGACGACCGGAAGGATCTTTGAGGTTGGCAAGCCAGCATAAAGAATGGTGGTCGCTAACTACCCTGAATAGTCGACTGTACAAATAAGGGCGAAACTTTGTTATAGCCCAAACAACGACTAAGCATTCTTTTTCTGTTGCAGAGTAGTTTTTTTCTGTGGATGATAGTGTTCGACTTGCACAGGCAATCACGCGCTCTACACCATTTTGCCATTTAACTATCACAGCTCCAAGTCCGACGTTGCTGGCATCCGTGTGTAGCTCTGTGGCAGCGTTGTCGTCATAGTGACCGAGTACAGGTGGGACTTGAAGATGATTTTTTAGCGTGTCAAAGGCGTGATGCTGATCATGACCCCAGACAAATGGTAAGCCGTCTTTTGTAAGTTCATTTAGCGGTTCAGCGATTTCAGAAGTCTTTGACGAAGCGTCTGTAATATGCGAACATTCCCTGGAATCGGCGGAGATCACGCTTGTTCGTTAGGACAGGAAATGCGGCAACAGCTTTCGTTTTCTCAGGTTCTGGATGTATACCGGCATAGCTGACAACATGACCAAAAAACATCAGTTCCTCGAAAGCAAAGTGGCATTTTTTAGGTTTGAGAGAAAGTCCAGCTGTTCGAATCGCCTGAAGAACTGCCTGTAAGCGCTGGATGTGCGGCTCAAACGTGTCAGAGAAGATGACCACATCGTCAAGGTACACAAGACACGATTGCCGTTTTAGCCCAGAAAGAACCATGTCCATCATTCTTTGAAAAGTAGCTGGCACCGAGCATAAGCCGAAGAGAAGGACCTTGAACTCGTACAGTCCATCAGGAGTAATGAAGGCGGTCTTTTCGCGGTTCTCTGATCTACAAAAATTTGCCCATAGCCGCTGCGTAGATCCATGAAAGAAAAGTAAGGAGCGTTGCGAATGTGGTCCAGCGAGTCATCTATTCGTGGTAAAGGATACACGTCTTTCTTCGTGATCTCTTTCGGTAGTCGACGCAAAATCGCTGGGTACCATCTTTTTTCTTTACTAACATAACAGGGGACGCCAAGGGACTGGTCAATGGTTGGATGATATCGTCCTGGAGCATCTGCTGAACCTGTTGGTGTATAACGTCTTGTTCTTTTTGCGAGACTCTGTAGGCGTGCTGTCGAATGAGTCTCTCGGTTTGCTCGGTGATGATACGCTGCTTGTCAAGCGGTGTTTGGTCCACTTTCGAAGTCGTAGCGAAGCAGTCCCGAAATGAGTCGAGTAGCTTCAAAAGAATTTTCCATTGTGCGTATGGTAGACCCTGGTTTACGACGAGAGTGCTTGCGAATGTCATGTCGGAATCATTGCACGACGAAAGAGCAGATAATATTGAGGGACCAAGAACGTCGGCAATATCCTTAAGGTATGCGATCACAGTGTGTTTGTTAAGATGGCGATACTCTTCGCTGAAATTCGTGACCAGTAGGCATGCCTGCTTCCTCCTGGGCAGAACAATACCTCGGGCAACGCAGATTTGTTGTGCAAACTGTAGAGACAGATTTTCTTCGGCAGTTACAGCATCGGGAACGTCTTAGTCACATTCAACGTTGATGAAGAGGCTGCTGCAGGGAGGCATAGTAACAGATTCGCAAGATACACGTAGGGCAGACTTCGATGATTGGGCGTTTTTTGGTTCAGGATGAAACGGGTCCTCGAACGACACCTGCAAGTCTCGTAGGTCAATAATTGCGCCGTGTTTGCGAAGAAAGTCCAGTCCCACAGTGAGTGGACGGGAGCACACAGGTACTACGAGGGAAGACCCTGTGAACGTCGAAGCACGGACTCGAACACGGGCTGTGCACATTCTAGTCGGCGTCACGAGGTGGCCCCCCTGCCGTGCGCAACGGGGTTCCTTGTCAAGGGGTAGTTACCTTCCTCAGTTGGGATGCCAGGGTGCTACCACATAACCAAATAATTGGCGCCGGTGTCAACGAGGGCACAGACGACGTGATTATCGACATGTACTGTGATGTCGGCGACAACAGTCTTATGACTTTCGGAAAGTACTGGAAAGTCAGAACGGTCTTCGTCGGGTCTTTGCGCCGAGGGAGGCCTTTTGACAGTTCGTTGGGTCGCGGCTTCACCCCCAGGGGCCCCGGTTTCTAATTTCCCCTGTGGGGACTCGGGGACCAGCCTCTGAAAGAAGCATAAGATGACGAGGGAACTCTAGGTGACGTGGGGCGGCGAGGTGATGGTGATTGTAATTGGGGGCGTTGACCAAGGCGAGGAGCTTGCTGGCCGTAAGGTTCGCTTCAATGTCGCGGGGACACTCTCCGTAACGCGGGCACCGAGCATCAGGGTGAAAGCCACGGAGACCAAGTTGGCGGTACTGGCAATGGCGGTAGAAGTGACCCGCTTCGCCACAGTGGTAGCAGAGTGGACGGTTATCTGACGTACGCCCCACGCTGGCCTTTGCGGCGTTCTGTCGCGACCCAAACGGATGATAAGTTGGTGTACTCGGAAACCTTAAGGCGGGTGGCGGAGTGCCCTGGAATCGATGCCTGATCCATTGTCCGTATGGTGTGATCAGGAGCATGTGGTGCAGGAGATCGCAGAGCCGCCGCCTAAGTCAGCACAGGGGCCTCAGGCCTTGTTGGCGCGAGTGGGGTGACCACCTGTCAGATCTCGTTTCGGATTAAGTCTGCGAGAGCACTTACGGGTGGTTGGGGTCCCGCTGCTTGGAGTTGGCGCAGCTCGTCCCGCACGACGCTTCTTATGAACTGTGCGAGGGCATGCTTCTCGCTGTCAGCCCCGATAGAGCATGCAGCAGGGGTCACGTCCTGGCGTACATACTGTGACGACCGATGCTGAAAAGTATACTTCATTGTGGTTGCATCATTTATGAACTAAGCCACAGTCGTCGGTGGATTGCGCACGAGTTCGGCGAAGAGCTGCTCTTTTACCCCACGCTATAAATGCCGCACCTTCTTTTCCTCGGACATTGCAGGGTCGGCACGCTTGAAGAGTCCAAGCATGTCCTCGACAAACATCAAAATTCTCCCGTTAGGTCGTTGGTTCCGAGACGAGATGGCCTGCTCTGCTCTCTCTTTCCTATCAGTTCTGCGGTACGCACCTTGAAATTGCCGGCTGAACTCTTGCGACGTCGCAAGGGAACCTTCGTGATTCTCATACACCGTTTTGGCAGAGTCATCTAACGCAAAGTAAACTCTCCGCAGCTTGCGAGCTTCATCCCATTCGTTCATGCTGTCAACTCAATTGAAGTGGTCAAGCCTGTCGTCAACATATCATAAATGTTTCCATGAAATGAGCGTGGTGTTTGCGGCGCATGAAAAACATGCGGGAGAAAAAAATAGGCGTCATTGGTTCGACTGGCCTAGATGGTAGTCGAAGTTGCCATCTCGTCCTGAGAGAGAGGACTGTATTCAGGACATAGTCCTCGCAGGCCGTGACTGCTTGTTGCAGTGGGAGTTGTAGCTGTCTCCAAGTAGCTCGGTGTTTCGGCTGAAGATCTGCAGCCGAGGCGCATTTACCCTGCTCCTGCATCAGTGCCAAGAACGAAATAACAGACAGCGACGAATCGACGTCTTGCTCGTGCCCAGACCAGGAAGCAAAAGTCCTTTTCTTCCTCTACTTCGTAGCGATTTCACGCTACAGTTATGGCTCATACTCATTTTATATATATATATATATATATATATATATATATATATATATATATATATATATATATATATTGTAAGGCAACGTTTTTGCTGCAAGCTACTTTTACTTGCCGAGCCTCTGCCCCACAACACAGGTCAGACTGATGGTGATGAGTATGTACATATGACAAGATAACGAACATGAATAATGCTCACACTTATTTCCTCCCCCACGCTTGAGCGGCCAGCCCGAACGCGTCTTAGACGAAAAAGGAACGTCGAACAAATGGCTTCAGACGCGATACGTGGACAATCTCCGAACCACGACAGCGACGATGCGAAGAAAGGTCGCATGGAGTGACACGGTAGTTCACTGGAGACATTTGCTCGTTGATTGTATAGAGTCAAATGAAGCGTGACTGATATTTATGGCACAATCCTGGAGTACGAATGGGCTTCCAAAGCAACACTTCATCCCCCGGACTGAAGGAGACGTCGCGATAAGAGCTGTCGTAGCGTTGCTTGCGATCTTGCTGATTGGCTTCTGTATTAAGGCGAGCCCGTTGGTGACAATCCTCGAGCCTTGTGATGAACTGCTCTGATACGGTTGCCGAGGAGTCAGTTGGAACATTTAAAGAAGAGACGTCGATGGTGAATGTCGGTGTACGGCCGTACACGAGGTAGAAAGGCGAGTAGCCAGCAGTTCTTTGAACAGCGGTGTTATGGGCAATCGTCACAAAAGCAAAATCGTATCCCAGTTGTCGTGGTTTGGTGCGATGTACATCGATAGCATGTCTACTAGTGTCCGATGAAATCTCTCTGTCAGTCCATTAGTTTGGGGGTGGTAGGCTGACGTCGTCTTATGTACTGTACCGCAGGTTGTGAGCAGGGTTTCGATTATGGTGGACAGGAACGTCTTGCCACGATCACTCAGGAGGATGTGAGGTGAACCGTGACGCAATAAAATGGCGTTGAGAATGAAGTCTGCGGCGTCTGAAGCAGAACTTGGGCGTAGTGCAGCAGTCTCTGCCTACTGTGTCAGGTGATCGACAGCAGTCACAATCTAACGATTACCTGCTGGCGTGATGGGGAGATGTCCTAGTAGGCCTATGCCAACGATGGCGAAATTTGTCTCGGGAAACGGCCTGGGTTGCAGAAGGCCAGCAGGAGACGAAGTCGGTCGCTTCCGCCGTTGACACAGATGCCAAGATGCAACGTACTTGGCCTAAATAGTAGAGATGCCAGGCCAGAAAAAATGTTTCCTGATGCGGCTTTGTGTTTTGTGAAATCCCAAGTGGCCTGCACATGGGTCGTCGTGAAAGGCTTCGAGGACTTGGTGACGTAGAGAACGCAAAAGTACTGGAACCCAGCGGTGTTCATCAGTAGTGTAAACGTAACGATGGAGCACATTGTTATCGAGCTTAAATTGTCGTAGTTGTCGGCGCAATCTAGCATTAGCAGTAGGTGATATACCATTTAGGTGTTGAATAATGCTATTGAAATATGGATCATCACGCTGGCGTGTGGCGAACTCGGTGTAGTGATTTGAAGCTGGCATGTCGATAATCACAAGTTGTGATAATGTGAGGGGTGACGCAGTATTTTGCCCACCACACGAGCAATCACCTGACGTACTCGATGGTGACAGTGGAAGGGGGCAGCGAGAGAGAACATCTGCATCTTGGTGTCTTTTGCCAGAATTATAGATGACGTCAAAATCGTACTCTAGTAGGAGGAGCACCCAACGACCGAGGCGACCAGACAAGTTTTTCAGTGACGATAGACAGCACAGGGCGTGATGGTCTGCAATAACTGTGAAGTGGCGTCCGTAAAGATATGGTCGAAATGTTTGTATGGCCCAGACGACAGCAAGGCACTCCTGCTCAGTTATGGAGTAGTTTTGTTCAGCAGCCGTAAGAGCACGACGAGCATACGCAATAACTCTTTTCCGTGAAGTGGCACCCACTGTAGAAGAACTGCACCAATGCTTTGGCCACTCGCGTTGGTGTAGAGACATGTAGGTGCGTTCTCGTCGAATTGACACAGAACAGGGTCGGATGTTAATGCATGTGTGAGGGCTTTAAAGGCACGCTCGCCGTCGTCGTTCCAAGCGAAAGTTGATCCGGATGTCAGCAGCTCATGCAGTGGCGACGCGATGGCAGCAAAAGGGCTAATAAAGCGGCGGAAGCAGGACGCCAGGCCCAGAAAACTTCGTAGGTATATCTGATTTTCTGGCCGAGGGAAGCGTATCACTGCAGCAAGATTATCAGGATCCGGGCGAACGCCATCTTTGCTGACAAGGCGGCCCAAGACCTTGATGTTCTTGTTGGCGAAGTGGCATTTCTTTGTGTTTAGCTGAAGTCCAGCATTAGAAATACACGTCAAAACTTCGTCTAAACGATCAAGATGCTGACGAAAAAAAACAGGAGAAAATTACGATGTCATCTAGATAACAGAGACATGTTCTCCATTTTAGGCCGCGTAGAATTGTGTCAACTATGCGTTCAAACGTGGCAGGAGCATCATATAAACCGAATGGCATCACGTTGATTTCATACAGCTCGTCTGGTGTTGCAAAGGCAGTTTTCTCTTTGTTCGCTTCGTGCACAGGTATTTGCCAATAACCAGACCATTGATCGAAGCTGGAGAAAAATTCAGCGACTTGTTGAGAGTCAAGTGCGTCGTCGACTCATCGAATTGGGTACACGTCTTTGCGCGTGATCTTATTGAGTGCTCGATAATCGACGCAGAATCGCACCAAACCATCCTTCTTTCGGACTAGCACTACAGGTGATGACCACGGGCTGGATGAAGGTCTGATAACATCTTGTTTGAGCATCTCAGCAACGTTGTTCTCAATTATTTTTCACTCTGCGGTTGATACTCGATATGGGTGGCGGCATACAAGTTTATTGCCTTCCGTTTCAATTCGATGTACGGCGACGGAAGTCCGACCCAAAAGCCATCAAATGAAGCACTGTGTTTTTGAAGGCTACCCAAAAGTTCTTGTTTTTGCGCTGACGTGAGATCGGGATTTACTGTGGCTGTTAATGCAGCCGTTGTAGCATCGTCATCATTACACATAGAGAAAGATGGCATGTCTGCGTGAAGGGGCACCAAAGAAAGTGGTTCGGTATCTGTGAAGCAAACCACACTAGTGCCCTGGGGCAGTTAAACAAGCAAAGAAGTAGGTTTAACTGCCGTAACTAATGCTCTGCCATCATGAAAGCGCACCAGACTAGGAGCGATGGTAAGCCCATCAGAGATGTAGCATCCACTCGGTGCCTGGAACACATCATCAGTACTGATCCTATCTGATGTCCGGGTCAGATATGCTCATTACCTGGAGGATTAAAACAGTCATCAGCGGTGACGAAGTGCTGGCTATGAGCATCTTTGTCGCAAGAAAGCGCAGTATCTGACTTGCGAATGACCCTTTGACGGCAAGGTATCACGGCTGTAGCTGGGGAGAGAAAGTCCCACCCTGAAATGAGCGCATTAGTACACGATGACAGAACGAGGAACTGTATATGGTGAAGGATGCCCTCAATAAAAACTCGTGCTGTGCAAACACCAGAAGGCTGAACGAACACCGCATTAGCACAGCGAAGGGGAGGGTCATCATACGGTGTCTTCGCTTTGCGCAAACGGGAACACAAGTCCACACTAATAACTGAGAGCGATGCACATGTGTCCACCAAGGCTTCAGTCCATATACCCTCAACACACACAGAAAGTACATTTGAGGGAGTTCCGGAGGAGTTCGATGCAGTCCGCCAAATGCAGCTTTCCCTCCTGAAGCTGCACTGTTTAGTTTTCCGGGTGATGATCAGACGCCATGGTAGCCGGACAAAGTGGTGACGAGGAACGGCGCATAGGTGCCGGGGAACGACGGCGCGAAGAGCGGAAGGTACTGGCTGCATCGAAGTGCTGTGGAGATGGTGAGTGGCGTTGGTACAGTTGGTATGGGTGGTGATGTTGCGGAGCAGGGGCAAACTCACCCCTCTTGTAGTCACCATAGCTCTGCCTTTCGTCTTGTTGACGTCGACGACAGAACCGTGAGATGTGGCCACGTATTCCGCAATAATAGCAAATCGGTCGAGATGGACGCCAGGCATGAAAAGAAGGAGGCGGTGCCCTTGGGGTGAGGACATTTAGGGAGGGCTGCGTAGTTGACACATACTGTGGTGATTGCTGGGAAGGTGGCGCTGCAACCACCTGAGCGTATGTCGGATTTGGAGTGGTATGCGAGCTCGGGACTTGCTCACATGTCATGGATGCCAGTTCCTCCCTGACGATGTGGCGGAGGCTGCCTGCAGAAGGTGTTATGCGGAGCTCACAAGACGACGAGGTGGCCTGGAGTTGCAGCTCCTCGCGAATCATGAACCACATCAACGCACGGAGCTCATTGTCATGAGTTGGCCTCAGATCTCTTGTGTCAGGTTGTAAACGTATAAAATGAAGGTCGTCGAGTCGCTGACACGTACTGATGATATCCGCGACCGTGGTGGGGTTCTTTGCCGCCAAAGCGTTCAATGCGACGGCGCCTATGCCCTTGAGCAGGTGGCGAACGCGGTCATGTTCCGCCATCGAGCTGTCGACGCGACGGCATAGGGCGAGGACATCTTCAATGTACGAAGTATAGGACTCGCCGGAGTGCTGAACACGTTCAGCAAGCTTCCGTTTGGCGATGTCTGCATGTACACAAGGGTTGGAAAATATCTAACGGAGCTGCAGCCTAAAGGTAGGCCAGTCAGGGAAATCCAGCTGATGGTTGAGAAACCATGCCTTAGCGACCCCCGTCAGATAGAACGGCACGCGGGACAGCTTCACAGACACATGCCAATAGTTAAGCGCACTCACACGGTCGTACTCAACCAACCAGTCGTGAACGTCTTCACCGCGAAGGCCTGCGAACATCGGGAGATCTTTTTGAGGGGCGGTGACAGTCCATGAAGGCATGCCCAGGGGTGTAGGTGGGGTGGATGGAGCCGTGTTGTTGTTGTGCTCGTCTTGCGACATGACCGTGGGCTGACTGTGAAAACAGCGACCCGACCGGAGTTCCGAGGATGGTTGGTAGTCGAAGACAACGAAAAAGCACTGCAGGGAGAAGACCAGGGGACCGAAAAGCACTCTCCACAATTGTAAGGCAATGTTTTTGCTGCAAGCCACTTCTTTTACTTGCCGAGCCTCTGCCCCACAACACAGGTCAGACTGATGATGATGAGTATGCACATATAACAACAAGACGCGCATAAATAATGCTCACAGTATATATATATATATATATATATATATATATATATATATATATATATATATATATATTATAATTTCAAATGTTCCTGATAATTTTTTTCGTTCTAGAACGCTATTTCATTATGCTCCATTTTGAGCGTCACTGTCTTGGTGCTTATTTCTAGTGAGTTCTAAAGGTCGCCTTTCTTACCTGGCCCGAAGTAAATCAGAACGCCGAGGACAAAGTTGACGACAATAAGGATGGTAAGTGCAAAGGAGTACACTCTGAGCAGGAAGGTGTTCTCCCGCAGTGCCCCGACGCAGCCGCACGAGCTGATGGTGAACAGCGCAAGCCCGAATAGAAAGAGCAGCACCTCCATATGTGTTATCAGCATTTCCGAGATATCTAGGCGTTCCAGTACGTGCTCCTCTTCCCTGTCCCACGAATCTATGAACATCCTCAATGCAGCCCAGATGAGGGATATGCCCACAAACCACAGAAGAAGGTTGAGAAGCAGCAGCGGGTATCGCACCTGCAAGTGCGACAGCGAGAACAACTTTGCACTGACTAGCGTGCTCCCTCTAACAAGTTGGTCCTTGAAATGCCTCCAAAATTATCTGAAATTGCAGGAGGCAAATTGTGGCTTTATTCCTTCAAGAAGATCCTTCGGGGCGGCACTCGCAGACATGTGATGTTGGGCGATGTCGTAAGCCATCGTGCCACAGCCACTATAGTCCACAGCAGTAGACTTGAGGCAAAGGAAAGATGCAGTAGCCACTGCCAAAAGTTTGCCGCAGTAATTCAAAACTGAACTGATCGTTTTTTAGATTACAGAGCAAGTGTCAGCTAGCAATTTAAACCGACCAATGAAATCTAACCTCTTTTAGAGAACAGAGCAAGTGTCCGCTAGCAATTTAAACCGACCAACGAAATTTAACCTATTTCAGCGGTTCTTACATGACACGCGTGTCAGGACTACCATGTCTGCACCAGTCGTGTATATTGTTATTCACTGACGTCACATAACACTCAATTTGGTATGTGTGGAGCTATCAAAACGACTGCGAGCACATCATGAAGGGCTCAATATACTCTAAAGTAGCGTTGAAGCTCGCGCACGTTGGGAACAGAAGCACTACCTTTGCAAAACGCGAGCACTCTATAGTCTGACGCCAGGCACGACCAGCGTCCGTCGGCGTGGCCCAACGGCAACTGGCGCGAAATGCGACATGCTGCATTTCGCGCCAATGCGTCAGCCAGACAACACTGCGTCTCTCTATTTTTGTTACCGAGGGACGCCGGAGGCACTGAAATGCGCATGCGTCAAAGAAACACAACGTGGCGCGTGGCTGTGAGTATATGGCAGGACAGGCGCCTGTCGTGCACCAACGCCGGCTTGACGCGACAAAATGAACACCCGCGACCACCCGCACCACGTCATGTCGAAATGTACTGGCGCCTTGACTGTAGCATGCCGTCATGTTCTCACATGACACGCATCTCATGACTATCATGTTTGCACCAGTCACATACCTTCGTCATCATTTGGGTCACATAATACCAAATTTGGCATACGTGAAGCTAGCGAAACTGCCGCGAGTGCATCATTAGTGTTGCATGTAGTCATGTTCTTACATGACACGCATATCGTGATTATCATGTTTGCATGTGTCATTTATCAATGTCGTCCATTCACGCCACGTAATACCACAATTGGTACATGTGAAGCTAGCTTAATGGCCACGAGCACATCATGAGCGTAGAATGTAGCCATGCTGTTACATGACACGCATCTCACAAGTATCAGATTGCGCCAGTATCATACCTTCGTCATTTATTCACGTGCCGTAATACCAGATTTGGTATAGCTGAAGCTAGCGAAACGGCCGCCAGCACGTCATGAGCGTGGCAAGTAATGATGTTGTTACATGACACGCGTCTTATGATTATCAAGTTCGCACCAGTCAAATACCTTCTTCATCCATGCACGTACTATAATACAAAATTTGATATATTTGACGCTAGCGAAACGGCCGCGAGCGCATCATGAGTGTGGCATGTAGTCATGTTGTCACATGACACGCATGTCATGGTTTTCATGTTAGGATCTGTCGCTTGTGTTCGCCATGCAATCATGCTTTACCATACTAGTTTTCCAGCATGTCATGTGAACGAAACCACCGCAAGAGCTACAGAACCATGAAATTTGAATCATGATATTCATGACATATATATCATGCTTTCTTTGTTATAATTAGTCAAATATGTTCTTCATACAATTATGGTATGCCATACCGGAATTGGTATCGATACCATTATCGAAACGGCCAGGAGAGCTAAAAGTCAAAGGCGGCTAGATAGATAGATAGATAGATAGATAGATAGATAGATAGATAGATAGATAGATAGATAGATAGATAGATAGATAGACTGAAAGTGCCCACAGTTCCCTAAAAGCACTTTGTGTTTAAAACAATTTTTCGTATTAATTTTCAAAAAACTTTGGGTGTCTGTCACAAAGATCTTAAAATTCATATAGCCATAGAAATACTTAGTTTTACGTAAGAAAGGCACGATATATTGCACGTCATTTGGCGCACTTCAAAATAATCAGAGCCGCTGTAAGTTTGTCTCTTCCTAAAGTATTAAGCTAAAATACCAGCGCAGGCTTCTCTCTGTGTCATTTTCCCATCCATGTGCTCATACCCCAGCTGGTGAAAAAGCCCATGCTCCCGTGCTTACAAAAACTATGCCATTGCTGCTTATTCATCATTCTGGTACTCACTTACGACTCATTCTGAATAGGAGGGTAGGAAAACACGGACACCAGCAATAAATCATAAAGCCTACAAACTCTGACTCTTCAATGCCTTATATTCTTCGTAATTGTCAAAGGAAATATTTTACGGGCGTTATTGTAGAAGGTACCCAATAATAATGCGTAATGCGTGTTAAAATATTTGTAAGGAATTTTCAGAATTTCTATGCTATTGATTCCGTCTCTGCCAATAAAGCAGACGCTCTGTTACTTCCTAATACGAACACACTGCTTTGAAATAGGTGCGGTGCTGAATAAGCAGCATGATGGGTCGGTCATTAACCAATGTTTATCTTTCAACGTCAGCAGCTCCTTGTACGTAAGCTTGCAATATGAGCAGGTTGTTTACATCACATGAACTCACCGCTGGATTGACGTCAAGCAGGACCGTCTTCTCCTTCTCTAGGCTGCACACTGACACGGGCGGTCTCAGCGAGCTGGTGCATTCACTTAATCGACCTCTGGATTGTTCATACATGAGGCTGAGGACGTCGGGGAATGTCCGCTTTGCAGCTTAAAAAGCGCTTGCACGTAACAAGAGTTTCCAGTTACACCAACCAATGCTCGCCTTCTTCTGCATGTTCACGTTCTTTTGTGACTAATACCCACTGTGGGAGAGGGGCAAAGAATTGGGGGGTCTTAATAAATCTTATCGAGTTGTTCTTATTCTTGTTGTTGTTGTTTTTGTCTCTACACATGGTTTGAACCCAATGGAGGGGATTGGGATTGGCCAATTATAAAAGAATTGTACAAATATTCCCTGGCGTGTTTAATTCCAAGGAACGATAGTGTAGAGGCCTTCCCAGAATGAAGACCTTGCCTTTTTCTATAATGCGTGCAACTTGATGGAGACAAGGGCTAACTACCAATATTTGTTCCTTTCCACAATACACTTTACGGATGTTTTAGTTTCTCAAGAAGAACATCGAACAATATACTATATTTTAATCAAATCTTTCCTTCATTCGTAATGAGTTAGAAATATAATGTTTTTATGTGGTCGTCGTGCTATTACCTCAGTTTGATACTTTTGTAACGAGGGCATCGCCACGACGCGTCAACCACGCATATGAGCTTTGCTCCGAACTCACTGGTGTGGTTATGGATTCCTTCCACTCCTCCAGGACTCTCCCACAAGCTTTCGTCCAGGTACCATGGCCCTTATCGAGTTGTAGGCCAAACATCCCCTGTTAACTACCTTGTCGAGCCGCTGGATGCATCTCCGGACAAGCGCCGTCGCGGAAAAGAAATCGTACACATCTCTCGGCTCAAGCCATACCATGACCCTTCTGTGTACACCTGTCCTTAGGTCGCCAGGATGGCTCCCTCATCGGCCGGGGGTGATTGTAACGAGGGCAGTGGGCATGGAGCTCGAGTATAGAAAAGGAGGAAGACTTGCTGTGATCGCAGGCTTGCGTTCAGTTAGCCCTTGCGCTAAATAAAGCTCTCCTACGCCGAGTGAACTCCTGCTTGTTCAACAACCCGTTTCACTTTTTATTTTGGAATACTTACAATCCTATCAGTGAAGCTTACAGCAGTTGGTCAAAATGGCGTGAAAACATTAGAGCACTCACTCGCACTATTTCACCATCTGGCTTAATGTTCTTGAAAAAAAAGAAACATAACGACGATTCGCTTCTGTAAATCTAAAATTATGAAAGTAAAATGAGGATGATAAACTCACGAAATGAAAAATTGATGACAAGTTTACACCAGCCTCCAATAAAATTTCGAATTACAGGTGAGAAAGAAAGAGTTGAACACATATAGGTGACTAAGTCTCCTCATACATCTACTGCCGAAATGATTCGTAAGGCAATGCAATTATCAGTGCTTCGATTGTAAGCGAAACGCAGATTTCCTAATTATTTCTATTAGAGGGCACTCTGTGATAGTCATTGCTGAGCCATATTATAAAGAATAACGGACAGCGCGTGGGCTCCTGTGGGATTCGTACTTGAATATTAGAACATTGGGTATGTTTTAACACTTAAAGTTAAATATACAGCTGAATGGACGGGAGCCATTTCAAGTCCCATTCCAATTTTCTCGTAGAAGGCAAATACACAGCTCCGAGAAGACCGCATCGTAGACAAATACGATGCAGGCTACTTTGCTGTCTAAACCAGATGGCGACTCAACAATTCGCTCAGATATGTTGGATCTCGCAGGAATGGTCATCTGCACAGAAATAGACACTTCGCCACGTACTCAATGTGAGTGACGTTTTTTTTAATTCGAACACGAATGAAGATACAAATTACAATCTTTACATTTGCTTATTTTAGCTTTCTTTTCGCGACGCGAGGTGGCACCTCGTCGCGTAGAAGCCGGCTTTCCTCAGAGAGGAAAACCAGACAATGGTAGAGGGTATATCAAATGACATTCAAGAGTTAGCAGGAAAGTGCGAGATAATTACAGTAGGTAATATAAATGCGCACAAAGAAGATATAGATGGGTATACTGACCCAACAGGCAAATTAATCATGGCTATGTGTGAAGGGCATGATTTGATCGTTTTCAACAGTACCGAGAAGTGTGAAGGGCAAATAACACGGGACGTAAAAAGGCTGCAGTCGACGATAGATTACGTAATGATGTCACATAGGATGTATGATATACTCACGGGAATGCACATATACGAAGGTGGCTCCAGAAGTCTGGGTAGTAATCACAAACGTATCAAACTAAGTTTTAGAAAAGCAGTGAAAGTGGGAAGTGAGATAATATGAGCAACTATAGGAAAATTTTTATTCGGTAATGCAGATAGACTTGGCTACTAAACAAATTCAGAAAGTAATCACTGAGGATAATGAAACAGTGTGGACGTCCACGAATTTATTTAGACTGTATGAGCTAGAGCTTTCTGAGGTAGGTGACAAGTCACCCCGGAAAAGAAGACACAAACCTGTGAGTTGGTGGGATGAGGAAGTTAAGAGAGCCGTGGCAAAACGTCAGGAAGCCTCTAGGGAACACAGACATCCTAAGCAGCGGGGTGAACCGACAGATGTTGTTCAATGAAAATGGGAAAGCTTTCTAAGCTGTAGAATGGATGCATCCCTTCTGATCAATGAAAAGATAAGAAAGGGAGCTCAGTGGCTGGTAGAAGTACATAAAAAGATTGAATGGCAACTGCGAAATTTCGGAACCATCTTAACTTCCTAAGAAATGAGACGAGCCTAGAGCAGAGGTTTATAACTACAGCTCAAGATGCTAGGCTGGAAGGGGACGAAGCTATTGAATATATAAGAACAAGAGTGACAAAAAATTTTCAACCAAAGAAGTGCTTTAGGCACCACAATATACAAAGATAAATCGAGTGGCGCAATGGCTCTATTTTCACAATGAGAGTGGGAAAGGGCCGAGAAGAGGGTTCCTAGTAGTACATCAACAGGCCCAGATGACATTCCAATTATGCTGATAAAGACATTAGGTCCGAAGTGTAAGCAGGCTTTGAAAGAGGCAATGAGCAAAAAAAAATGATCAATGGTGAAGTCCGCCATGCATGTAAGTTTAGCAGGATGAGCAGGATCTATAAAGAAAAGAGGTTAAAGCTGACATAAACAACTAACGTTCTATAGCAGTGACATCAGTGGTCTACTGGCTGGCAATGCAGATTATAAAGGAAATACTGCAGGCAGGAATAGAGGATGAGGGGTGCTGGGGGAACTGCAGATCGGGTTTCGGAAACACAGGAGGTTGGAAGACAATATGTCATCTTTGACGCAGTGCATCGAAATAGCAGAAAAGGAACACAGGGCCCTGCGGCTAGCATTTTCGGTTATCATGGGAGTGTACGATAGCGTGCTTCAAGAGGAACTGTGGGGAGTACTGGACACACTAGACGTGGAAGACGTAGTCACTAATCTCATAAAAGATATCTCTAAAGGTAACAAGGTAATTATAAAGTGGGAAAAACAGGTATCCAAGCCTGCAGAGGTGAAACCGGGGCTTAGGAAGGGGTGTCCCCTGTCACCCTTATTATTCATGATGTACCTACAAGGATTAGAGGCCAAAATAGAGAGAAGTGGACTGGGCATTAACCTCTCTTTTGTCAAACAAGGAAAACTCAATGAACAGGCACTACCAGCATTGATGTACGAAGATGATATAGTGCTAATGGCCGACAAAAAGCAAGATTTGCAGAGATTGGTGGACATCTGCGGTAATCAGAGAGGTAGATTAGATTTTAGATTCAGTAAGGAAAAATCAGCCGTCATGATATTTAATTACAATGAAGGTGGTGAGCTTAGAATACAGGAGGTCACACTAGAGATTACAGGTAAATACAAATATCTGGGCGTATGGATAAGCAATGAGGCCGAGTACCTAAGGGAACACAAAATATACGTGATGGCTAAAGCTAAGAGGAATGCAGCGGTAATAAAAACAGGGCACTGTGGAATTACAATAGGTATGATGTTTTGAGAGAAATATGGAAAGGAGTCATGGTTCCTTGTCTGACGTTCGGCAATGTGGTCTCGTGCATGAGATCAGAAGTTCAAGCAAGATTAGAAATTAAGCAACGTGGAATAGGTAGGCTTGCCTTAGGAGCTCACGGGAATACACCAATGCAGCTCGCAAAAAGATAAAATTTAAGAAGCGACTGAGAGAAATGGGGGAGGAGCGTTGGGCTAGGAAGGTAATCAGCTACTTGTATATGAAGAAGGTCGATACAAAGTTGAGGAAGCGAACCAAAAAGTTGACTGGTAAATACTTGGAGAACAGCAGGGGGCCAAACCAAGAAGAAATATCGGTAAAGAAGAAAGTGAAGAAATTCGAGACCGACATGCGGAAAATTGGCATGATTACGAAGTCCGCACTAGAGATCTATCGAGCATTTAAGCAGGAAACGGCCAAGGAAAGGATCTATGATAATACTCGGGGTAGTTATCTACTGTTTGAGGCCAGGACGGGAGTATTGCGAACCAAGAAATATAGGGCCAAATACGAAGAGGTAGACTAGGTATGCAGTGCGTGTGGAAAGGAAGAGGAAAGGACCAAACACTTGATAATGTTCTGTGAAGGGCTTCATTTTTTAGCTAAAGATGATAGCGCAGAGTTTTTCTAAGCACTGTGATTTAGGGACATAGAGGGCAAGATAGACTTTAAGCGGGTATGAATAACTGGAAGAAAGTTATCCGATTGGTGGCTAAAGTCAAGGCACGAGAGAAAATTAAACGCTTCACTGCAAAGTACGAATCCTCAACCTCACTATTTAAAGGAAAAAAGATAAATCTAGTTTTTTGTTCATTAGGTATTACGGCTTGGTGGCGCTTGCCACCACCCGATCTAAAGGGTACAGCCATATCCATCCATCCATCCATCCATCCATCCATCCATCCATCCATCCATCCATCCATCCATCCATCCATCCATCCATCCATCCATCCATCTATCCATCCATCTATCCATCCATCCATCCATCCATCCATCCATCCATCCATCCATCCATCCATCCATCCATCCATCCATCCATCCATCCATCCGTCTGTCCGTCCGTCCGTCCATCCGCCCGTCCGTTCATCCATCCATCCATCCATCCATCCATCCATCCATCCATCCATCCATCCATCCATCTGTCCGTCCGTCCGTCCGTCCACCCGCCCATCCGTCCGTCCATCCGTCCGTCAAAACGACAGCATGGGCTTGATACTGTCTTCTAAGCTGTATGCGTAGACGGTTTAAGTGCCCTCTAAGAATTCAAACAAAGCAATTATTCTTCATTTTTTGTTTTAGGGCTCCGGTTCTGAATGAGCGCTTGCCTGAGATGGACGGCTGTAGATGTGTGAGTTCAAACGCAGCAGCACTCAAAATTTTTGGTTTCGTCGTTGAGACAGCCGTTGAAACATATAAAATTTCGTTTTCTTTCATGATGATCTTTTGCCATGCTCGAAAGTTATGTATGCTACCTCAGCATTTCAGTTTAGATCCCTGCTTTCCCTTTCGCTCATGTTGGTCCTTGTTTGCGTGTATATTTCTACCACATATTTTACGATAAATTGTGTCGTGCCTACATGTAACGATATTCACAAGGCACAGGTAGCGAGATATGTATACTAAGAATGTAACTGCAAAGGCTGAAATCACCGGGGTTATCTGACAAAGCGACGTTCGTACCACTGATCGTAAGATACATTGCTCGCGTGTTGATTTTTATTGGCGTCATGCGTAAGCCCATATTTAACGTGTTTAGGCGTTACAGAACGCACGGCGCAGTGCTTGTATCGAATTCAATGTTATTCGAAGCTGGATTGCCCTTAAACTGCGAGGTGCTGCACGCCGGAATAACTGAAACATCTTTTGCAATGTACCCGCAGTTCATTTGAGGAGCTTGCAAATTTTCCGAAGCGAGGTTCGATTGACGAAAAAAGTTTGCCAGGTCCTCAACTCTCAGAAAACCATGCATGAACATCGACAAAAGATGGCTTAAGCACTTTCGGTTGTGGACGGCTCTCTTTACAGAACATATTTAGAATCAGCGCAGCGGTGAGGGAATTGGTGGTGGCGTTTTTCGCAGCGCCACCTGGGCAGAGCCTGACGTCTGTGGCCGCCGTAGAGCGAGCTCGGCCCAACCATAGAGGGATCGTAGAGCTCTACTCTTGGACCATAGAGTTATCTCGGGCCGACCGAGCAAGCTTGGTCTGCCCGAGAAGCTGGCTGATCCTGTATAGAACCACAGATCCAATCTTTTTCATCGACACAGCCGCGTCACAATATCTGTCTTGAATTAAGTGGAGCTGAACTAGGCTGTTGTTTAGTGAATTATTATTTAAACGCAAGGCCAGTTTTTGACTGGTGTCCATTTCGAATCATACAAACAATGCGCAAGTTTATCGAATTAGCAAAATATAAAATACATATGCGACAAATTCATCACCCAGTGGCCTACTCAGCGGCATTAGAAAAGTGATCTTTGCCTAAGCAATCAGGTTGACACATTTAACTTCCAACCAATCTATGATGCGCTATGTATTCAAAGCTGCCACAGAGAACGCTTATTAACGCTATGTTAATGTTAAAAAGTGCGTTCAATTTAGAAGCGAGTTAGTTGTATTGAAGCGGTCAGGATATTTGGACAATAAGGTGCTATGCGCTTGACGTACGAGATGACATCGGAAACACATTCAATAATTCTTGCCTTATTAGCACATTCATCTGCTCTAACGATGGCCGACAATCATTTAGACATTGTGTAAATGAGTGATTATTTTCCAAAAGGTGCTCGCAAAGTAAACCATCTCATAAATCACTTAGTGTCAGAAAACGCAATACAATAATGCCAATATATTATTTCGTTGTCTTGGTGACATTTAAAATCATGTTAAAAATATCATCGTCAAGAAGAGAATATTTCCGAATGGCGGGAAAAATTACCTTCAGTATTATAAATATTTTTTTCAACTGCATACATTTTGAAGCAGTGCTTACTAGCTCTACTTTAACGTTTGAACGCATTGAAAAGCGTTTAGTAGGCACAATGTTTTGTCTTTGATCTTCTAGCTCAAAAGAATGGTTTCCTACGCGCAATGATGCACTTTCTTTCACTGATGGCCGAAATGAAATAAAACCTTGAAAGATTCTGCTTTCTGCATTTGCTGAAGGGCTTCAATCAAGAGAAAGCGTTTTTTTTTAATAATCAAGTCATTATGATCGCAAAAAACGTACAGCAGGTATCCCCACATCTAGGAAAGAGCATATAAGATTCCAGCAGGCAAAATGATCTATGCACTCCATCGCCTTTATGTAATACTAAATTCAACTGATTTCTTTGCGTACGGCCATACGGCAAGCATCCTTGGCATCTATCTATCTATCTATCTATCTATCTATCTATCTATCTATCTATCTATCTATCTATCTATCTATCTATCTAACTATCTATCCGCCTACATTTGGGTGCTGCGGCGAGCACCCCATTACCTTGGGTTAAGCCAAAAGTTGCATGTGGGGGTAGGAGGGTTTCACAAATACGACTCGCTGGTCATGAACAATATTAGGCTACTATGCTATCGCGAAGTTGTCAAACACTTGTCGCTGGACAATGACACACACCTGCGGGCGTGTACATGCCACAGGTGATTGACACTTCATATCTACCTAGGAGCGGGGAGAACCCACATGAGTAGTTTTAACAGGTGAGTTTCAAGGAAAAGCTGGCATTGGCTTCGTTGGAGCGGCGTTGGAGCGGCGAAGAAATAATGTCAGGCTCCCAGCAGTTATGCAACGCCAGTAATTCGCTTGTAAAAATGTATTCTACTACAGAGCCACGCCAGGTCTCGCAAATGCTATCCAGATAGATCGTAATCTTCGAGAAGCGTGAATTGGGAATGCAGGGATGGCTACCTATATTTTTTACCAATACATATGTACTCCAACGATACAGCCCTCACATGGCGTTAAGTTCAGCTGTAGTTAAACGCAATGCACCGAAAGTGATTGAGAGTTTAAATGAACCAAATTGTGGCGCGAACAAACAATAGGTTCACTTCAAGAGCGTTAAGAAAATTCAGTGCACCTTCACGAAGTGAATGGCAAGTCATGGGTGAAGGAATAGGTCTCAAAATTCATGATGTCTATGTTTAAGACATTGACTAGTAAAAAGGACGATCAGATAGCCGGACCGATGGACAGGCAGACTTAAGCACGGGTGCACGGACGGTAGGACACTCGAATGAATAGACCAACAAATGGGCCGACGGACAGATGAATGGATGAACGAAGAGAGCGGGTGGTCATCTGTTGCGCTGTCATATGAATAATTACACACAAAGTTGTGGGTTTACACATATGTTCTCGTTTCGTGTGTGTGCTTGTGTGCGTGTGT
This sequence comes from Rhipicephalus annulatus, assembly GCA_013436015.1. Taxonomy (NCBI): domain Eukaryota; kingdom Metazoa; phylum Arthropoda; class Arachnida; order Ixodida; family Ixodidae; genus Rhipicephalus; species Rhipicephalus annulatus. Next base: position 300,925 of record WOVY01013071.1, read on the forward strand.
GTGTGTGTGTGTGTGTGTGTGTGGCCCTGAGGAGCTTCGCCCCTAGAAGCTGGAACCAGCAGCAAGGGCGGAACGTGTGCACAGAATGATTATCATTGTCTCAGTGGGGACCCAGCCCCACATTCTCCGTTGCAACCAAGTATTCTACAACAAAGCGATGCTACATCTCGGAACTGGCTTTCAGGTAAACCGCATCAGCTTTCCGCTTGTCGTCATTTTTGTTCTGGTTCACCTCTTGCCGATGGCGCATACCCACGGTTGGGCATTGGCTGAGAATTGAGTGTTTTTTATAAAATATTATGCTGTTTAAGAATAATCTAGTATATATAATAGAAAGATTTTCGATGACCTAGAAAATTGTGGCGCTTAGTCTAGTGCATATAATTATTTAAGCAAAAACATTTCTCTTGATTGAGAGCAATACTCTGATTTTGATACGTTTATAGTCTTGTAGACACGTTAGAATAATATTTTAGAATAATTAGTCAACTGACTAATTTCATCATTATATTCCTGGGCAGCCGCGCATACTGCCTCACTGTAAAATTCCAAAATGGATGCTCCAAAAGAGAAAATGGCATGCACGCAAATTCCATACCAATACCACGTAAAAGTATTTCTAAAAGGGGTTTTCTTAGTGTGTTAAACCATGTGCAGGTCAAAAAGAAATGATCTATTGATTCTACTTAACCACAGAACGTGCACAGTGATGAAGGTGTCTGAGCGGATCTGTGTTTGTAGAAACTTAGATTTGGTACCCCGCAACGCAGCCTTGTTACTTATTGTTTAGAAGTTTGGCAAAAAGCTCTTCGCCAGGGATGTAATAAATGGCAATATTCAGTAAAGTTTCTCAGTGCTGTATCTCTGAAGACTTCCATTAGTGCACGTCTGCTGAATGGAGCAACTTTAATGTCGATGTTTCAAAACATAACCAAACCTGGTTCACACAAAACATGAAAGACGTTTGCTACGTAGACAGAGCCTCCCAAGATTTTGTGCCCACGGCGAGAAATGGAGGTGCCAATGACCACTTTTTCATAGCAGACATGAACAAGTCCAAGCAACTGAACTATATGTCGTACTTCAATGTACATAGGCCTCTTATTGGCGCATTATTGAACGATTAACGGAACAACTGTACTTCCGCTGATGGTGCTGACATTTCACAGTGATTCGGTCCAAATTAAGGAGGTGTCAACAGCCCACTGGACGTGTATTCATGACCCATTGGCACAGGAACGGCGCAGATGCGTGGCAGATGTACGCTCGTTGGCGATGTGTGCGCACGTAACCATCATCGCGTGCTTAGGGAACACTTCAACACACCACAGTTCATGGTGGCGGTACATGTCGAGCGTGTATAGCTAACGCTCTTCCATAAGCATCCTTCTCATAACGCCGATTTTCTAAGTAAGTGGAATCTGCCAAACTTTCGAGTGACGAACGAAGGGCAGGACCCTTGTCCCCCTTGTGCTTTTTGAGTACTTGCCCATGCTTATACCCTGCATTATGCATAAAAAAGAAATGTAAACTAAATGAAGAAGACATTTTTTTTCTTAAAATCTCGACTCACAGCTCTTCTGTTGTAGTTTCATATATTTGCTGAAGTCTATTTTTAAACACTTAGGGTACTCTATTTTTTGAGCCGTTGTACGTTACGTGGTGGTATACGTGACAGCAACGTTGCAAAATATAGTTGAGATAACGAGTATGCAACGAAGTCACCTTGAAAAAGATGTGTGGGTTAACCCATACCGAGTACCGTTTCATGAAAAGTAAACTACATGAAAAAAAACAAGTACAGAGAGACAGAAAAAAGAAAGGACGCCAGGGAAGGATAGGGAAGCAAGGACAAAGAGGTAATTTCTGGAGTACAAAAAATTATTTGCTGAGTCGAGGTTCGAACCCGCGCATGCACCATAACTAGGTGAGCGTCTCAATCATTTGTCTCCCCAGGCTTCTTGTTCTTTATTTCCTCGTTTATAATTGGATATCAGGCACGATGGTAGAGTAGAAGTTATCCTTGTATACGCGGGGAGATCGGGCTACCTCCGTGCACGTTTGCATAGGCGGTGTGCGGCGCGTATACATACACGCAGTGGCGCTTTGTTGCATGCGGACTGAGACGATTGTCGGCGAGTAGAGTGTGTGGATCGCAGTTGATTGGTAATATCTGCGCTCCTCTCTGCTGAATCGGTACACAAAGCCTATGCAAGGTTACCATTAACAGCGAGCAAACCGCATTCTGCCTTTCAAAATGATGTTCGCACTGGGTGACTCTCGGTGCTCTTTCGCACTAAATCACGCTTTGCCTGTGTTGTTCGTTTGTGTTTAGTTTGTGTTCCGCCTGCTACACTCTGCTGTAGTAGGACGGAACTACTTACTTGCCTCTTTCTCATCTGCATACAACGAAAAAGAAAGAAAGATTGTAGAAAGCACGCATATCTGTGCGATGAGTTCAGTATCATTATTTGCACTTATACGCAAATGATAATTTTTACTCATTTTGTACACCATCATATGTGATACAGTCAATTATTCTGTCCAGGAAGGATTAGTGACTAACAGTGTTTTGCGCCCAACTGCTTTTACCACGTATACGCACGCGTTCGTGTACCAGTCGATATAAAAACATCATAAGTATTCAGCAGAAAGCTTTCATCGATGCATTATACCTGCATAATATTGCTACATCAAAAGTCTTCTTATTTTATGGGACAAGTCCTTTTTTTTTCAAAAAAAAATCACCACTGCCTTCCTTCGGCCGATAACATTGCCACACAAACGCTCAAGACAATGTAAAGAAAGATGACTTTTTCAGCGAAATTTTGCAATAGTAATTGTAAGTAATGCCGTTTGAAATAAATTTGAATGTTTGGGCTCTTTAAAGCATTCGTAACTGTAAGCACACGGTTGCTTATGGTAACTTCGTTTTAAGAACAGTGAAAGTACAGAAGGGTCCCAGTTTTTGTGGTTGTAATATTTCTGTGTAGGGGCACCATGGACATATAGGCTCATCCAAGGCACCTTGCATATTCGATAAACTACAGTGCTGTAGTTGTGCACCTGCAAAGAGCATGCAGAAATGTAGCCTGGAGCCTCGTTTTTCTTTAGAAGCAAGACCCTAAAACACTGCATGCACACGCCATTTATTAGTACAAATGTTTGAGAGGATGTCAGGAGCATTTTGAAGTGTGCTTAAAGTGGAAAGTGGCACCTATTGTGAAATAACTTCAATAATTGGACGGCACGACGACAATCAACAGCACTGTGGAAAGTTGCACTCGCTTATCTAATTAGAATGCATTACCAAGAACCCCGGGTGGTCGATATTTCCGGAGCCCTCCATTATGGCGTCTCTCCTGATCATATGGTGGTTTTGTTACGTTTGAGCCCACATATCAATCATCGATCTACGTATTAGCAGCCGAGGAAGGCCATATTCTTTCGTACGTCCTTTAGGTCATACAATCAAGCAGTTACACTCGCACTAACATGACCGGACAAATCACCCTTTGAGTATGCATAACGTACGCACACATGGAAACACGACATGGCTAGCAGACGACGCGCGGAGCAATTTAAACTTCTTGTTGTTGTTGTTGTTGTTGTTTTCCTTTGCACATCACTCGTACCCAATGGAAGATATTGACCGATTATAAGGTGAATTCGTCCAATACTTTCCGCATTGCTTTATTCCTGGAAACGCTAGTTATTTAGTTATGATTTCAAGAGCCAATCGCGAATTTGAAAAATATGTAGTGAGCCCCCAATTTAGCAATAAAATCGTTTAGTCGCAGTGATGTATTCCTGATTGGCGAATAAAACATCCCCTTGGCTGTACCCGAATGTAGAGGCTCCAAAAGAAAAAAAAGAGCAGGTTCTGATAATTTCAAGCCCAGTTCTTGAAGAGGTGGTCCTAGTGCACTTTTTCTGAATAAATGAAAACGGCGATAACTGCGCGCTTCAGACAGTTGCCGCCAGGCGGTGACTCCACTCGATCTCACGGTCATTAGTAGAGCACGGCGAACGGGTAGGAAAGAAAAGCGACAATAAGGATGAGAGGAGAAGGCAAGAGCGGGTACAGATGAAAAAAAAATAGAGACTTAAAGTGCGAAAACAAGTAGAAGCGCAAATATTTCAAATAATAAAAAGCTATGAAGACAAAGATACAAGTCGAGAGTCTGACGGTCAGAAAAAAGAAAAAGTTAAGGAAAAGTGAGGAAGAAAGAAAAAAAATGGAAGAAACAGCTCAAAAGTTAGAAGACAAGTGTCTTAGAAGCAAAAAGAGAGCAAAGTAAATGATTGAAAGGAGAGCCAAAAAGCGAAAACAGAGGAATGATTAGTGAAAAAAAATACAGAGAAAAAAGAAAAAAATGCAGTGAGAAAGGGTTTTGTTTTTGCAATTTAGTCTTTGAAGTAATTTTTCACATTGTTTTTAGTTTTATTTCGGTATTCTGCTACCCGGTTCTTGGCGTATTCCCCTTTGTCGGTGATTGCCATTCATCTCAGATCAGGATCATCTTTATCAAACCTTACAAGCATATAAACACACAAAAGAGAGCCAAAGAAAAGAGAGAAAGCATGGAGTAATGTATGTAAAGTTTTTACATCACCCGTAGAGTAATGTAAGTATAGTTTGACGTGTGGCGCACAAAAGCTGTAACATTCATGAATCCACACGTCGTCTCTCGATCCTCTAGTTCAACTTAATCTTGTCCGAACGGAACGTTTCCTCCGACTTGTACACAGGGGGATGAAATAACAACGGTGGGTAAATTATGTGGTGTCAAACTGAATAAACAGACATATTGAATTTACTGCTCCAATCTACGACCAGTTCACCACCTCTGCTGTTACCCAGTGTTGCGCCACTCTGTCTAAGATGAGCACTTTTTTTTCGGCAGAAGAAGAGCACGTGCCGTGATGGATGTACTAAAGCGTGAAGAAGAAATCACGATAAAGACACGGGTTACACGAGGAAGCAGACGCAGAAGAAGAAGACTGCGTCCGTGCCAGCACCTGTGTGCCGTTCCCGCATCGTCACAAGGAGCGTTCTAGCCCAGAAGAGGCTCAGCCATCGCTTTAAAAAGGTGATTATCTTTTGCCTTACTGACACTCAAGTCCTGTGCATTAGGGGTCATTTTTTGCTGGAACAGAGACACCGTATTATCTTCCCTGCAAGTCTCTCGAAGCAGTGACTTTTTATGCGACGTTAATACCATAAGGCAGTCTAAAGAGGTGAGCAAATATGATCTGTAACGTTTACAATTTCACAAGTAATGAAATCTCACTCGAAATCTCATTTAACTTTGATCCCCCTAATGAACCATGCTACAGGACAGCACTTACTGGTCAGTATTTTTAAACGCACGACTACGCTGACACATGCTGTACTCTCCGCTTGGTAGTGGTACCATGGACAAGTAAACTCAACCGAGTAAACCAAACCGAGGTAACGGTCAGGCTTTGTGTGCTTACGTTGTCCGCTTTCACGATTCAAAACTGGGTACAAGTGGTAATAAGCTCACCCATTTGAGCTCTTCCCAGGAAATGCACTGTTCGCCACAACTGCAAATGCCGTTATCGAAATCTTACTCTACACAGCAAATTCGCGTGACTTTAGATACGCTGCTGGTAGTAATCTTTCACAATATATCCAGGTGGCATTTGGGAACCACTACCAGTAAACACATGTTTCTCACTTGCTCATAACTAGCTTAGGAAAAGTAAGCGCGCACCTACGATGTTCAGCGAACAAAGGATGGTCTTGTTGAGTCCTACAATTTTGTTGTTCACTTGTGCTACGGGACGTAATGCTTCTACATTACGTAAATGAAAGCTTATGCACCCCTCTTCGTCGTAATTCTACAATTGTGAATCACAATTTTTTACGGCGTTCCGTTGCACGCCCCCTTCTTCTAGTTGAAATGTCGTTAAACATCGCACGTACCCTTCTTCTAGTTGAAATGTCGTTAAACATTACGTTAGGAGGTTTCACTTCTGGAAAAGCCCTACCAAAACGCCAGAGGGCAGCACAGGAAATGAAGAAGGTGGATTGTGTGACTGATATTCGGCAATAATAACTGGCAGATACGGCCTTGCATGTAAAATATAATTTATTGATTCCCAAGAAGTGTGTGTGTGTGTCGTATGTATAGGTATGTGTTAAGTGTGTGTGTGTGTGTTTTAGTGTGGTAAGTGTGGCCTTGGGTACGCGCGTGCGTGCGTAAGGGTAGAAGAAAACGAATGTCGCTCGTGAACTTTCTGTCCACCCTCCTTTCAATGATTTAGAATGTGGCATTTACTGTTGTACTAATGTCTGAGTTACAGCCTTTGCTATAAAACTGCGCTCTCCATAAATTGACACGCTTACGCCAATAAGTCTTTATTTGATCAAACTTGCTAGGATCACGAGAAGCGCTCATAAGAAAGGAAAACCTCGTGGCACTTGATGACCTTGTTGAGACGCTCACCTTAACGACCACAGCCGGCGTCTCGCGTCCCGGAAGGTACTTCGACGTGCGAAACACGACGGCGTTGTGTGTTTGTGGGAGAATGAACTAGCAGATAGTGAACTTTGGACACTTGCTTTGCTGCCACGGGACAAAGATCGAAGGTGAGCTATGTTTACCTCACTTTCTTGACCTGTTTTGTGACACAAAAAAATGCCGGCGGGGAAGCTCTGTCAGCCTAAGCGCTCCGACTAACTTGGCAGGAGCGGCGGTCACTTTTCCTTTGTTCTGCCAAGCATGGCTGGCCGGGGCTGATCGCCTTTTCTCGCCATATGGAAGTTGACAAAGCTTATCCCGGCCCTTCTAGGGCACCGGAATCACTCACCGCTGACACGGACGCGAGTGGCGTCTCGTCTCGGCAGGCAAAGGATGTTGAACCAGCGTCTGTTGACGCGACTCTCGGAAACGAGACTGGCGACGCGACTTGTTCGGAACGCCATGGATGGACTGAGGATGCCTGGCATACCGTTTTATCGCGCAGGCAAAAAAAAAACCTGTTAAAAAAGGAGAAATCCCAGATGGAGAAGGCTGTGAAAGCGAACGAGAAATTTGAAAGCGATCCACCCGCCGAAAAAAAAACGTGAAGCCACGCAGGGTTTCAGACGGAGAAAGCGACATGGCCCACCTCCACTACCGAAAGAGGACATCAGGATTATTCTGAGGCCGCATAAGGGTCTCTGGGTTAAGAACATATTGGGACTGGAACTCTCCAGGGCTGTGATAGATGCCTGCCAACGAAGTTTCAATGGCAATGACTTTCTGTTGCGGGTTCACCCTGGATCGAACATTGTAATCCTATCTACGCCAAGCATGGAGGTAGTGAGTAGGCTGCGAGGTATCAGTTAACTAAAGATCAGTGGACAAATACACGCTTTCAATGCATACGTGGTCGACCCCGAAGGCGTCTTGCGAGGAATCGTACATGGAATACCGGCCGGGACTTCGCAAGATGAAATAATGGAGAACCTACGTGTTCGGACTCAAGGGGTACATATTGAGAGAGCAAGAATGTTGGGCTCGTCTGAAACGGCGAATATCACGTTCACGGGCAATGTGCTACCGAGGAGCGTATACATAATGGGTGCCGAGTTAATATGCTACCCATACAAGCAAACAGTACAGGTGTGCAAGATATACCTCCAAACCGGACACCGTACGTACGTCTGTCCAACTCCAAATGTCAATGTATGCCTCAAGTGCAGAGCAAGAGAACCAATGCAAGGACACGACTGCATCCCCAAGTGTGTCATCTGTGACAGTGAACATCCCACAGGAGATATTCTGTGCAAGAAAAAACTTAAGAACGTCACTCCTCCCAAGAAATTGAGGACAGATCAGCCAAAAGACTGGGTTAGCCAACCTGAATATACCGGCGATGCCAAATCGTCAGAAGAATTCCCTCCACTAAGGATGAACATGCCTCCATGGTTCAGCTCGGACCAGATGGAACAGCGCCAGTCAAGGTCAATTTCACGATCCCGATCAAGATCCCAGTCAAGGTCGCGATCGAGATCTCGTTCAAGGAGAGACAGACATCACACTAACACGGCACCACCGGCCCCTGGGAAATCCAGCTTAAAGAACCAACGAAAGCATCGCGGACCTCCGGTCGAGATAGGTTCCTGCGAGGAATCCCAAGACGCCCTAGCCGCCGGCCAGACAAACATAAATCAGGTGAGCTTTGCGGGGTCAGTGTCTTCCAATGCTCCTATAACAGAAAATCCACAATACAAGAAAATATTGGAAGAAAATAAGAGATTGACTCATGAGGTCAAACAGCTAAAAAAACTAATGGCCGAAGAGCGAAATAACTTACAGGCAGCAATATCTTCATTAGAGAGACGGCTAGAGGCTAAACTACGACCACAAACTCGACAGGAATAGCTGGAGGATGTAGTCAGACAACGACATATCAACAGTCAATAAAACCCACCCTTTCGGGGGACAGCGCGGCGTCGGCTGAAGTTGAGAAAGGGATGGTGTACGCAGGTACAACCACCCCTACCCCAAGCACGACAGTAAAAAACCACGACTAAATAACGCAGCAAATACAGGCACAGTTAGACAAAAACAGAGAAGGTATAGCTAACGTTAATAAACTGCTAGTCGATTTCATGAATGAGATAAAATCGTCGGCGAGGAATTAAAAACTCACAGGCAGTACGCGAATGACGCTGTTAGCAACTTGCAAAGGGCGATAAACAAGCACTCTCGCTCGACCTCCGCTAGCAATAGCAAACAATCTAAGGGGAATCGCGACGACGCGGAAGCACCCATGCATCATGGCCAAAACTAACCTGAGAAGTGTGGAACAATTAGAGATCTGGCAGGGAATTGCCGTACTTTTCACAAACGCGCCGCAGCACTCCAGATTTATATCAATGTGGCACCAATTAAGCCCGACGTTATATTCTTGCAAGAAATTGGTGCCAGATTAGTGAAGCTTCAGGGTTATTATGTTTTTCAGAACCCAAATTATCCCCGCGTAGCGACGCTGGTGAGCAAGATGATTGTGGCAACAGATGACTACATAGGAACGCTACAGATCAATCACCAAATTATCAGTTTATTCCCCCAAAAGAGAGGCAAAGCGAGGACTATAATACTGAACCTATACAGTCCTCCAAACAACAAAGGCGAAGACTTCAATGAGCCCCTTGCTGAGACGGTTAAAATCGCAGGCAACAAGGACCGCCTAATGGTTTTGGGTGATTTTACCGCACCAGCACCACATGGGGTTACCAAAAGACTCGCCGAAGGGAACGCGTCTCGAACATGCTGTGTCTAGGCTGGGCCTGAGTTTTTAATAACTCTCCCAATAGCGCCCACGAGAGTGGGCAACAGCGTATGTAGAGGCACGTTCCCGGACCTCTATTTTACCTTCAACCTCAAAGACGCATACTGGACAAACCTGGCGGAAAATCTAGGAAGCGACTATTACTATATAAGCGTCTCTATATCGGCACCCGAAGTGATTGTTAGGCGACGCGGCGATCACAGATTGGACTGAGTTTAGGAAACGAGATCCTCCACTCGACTCTGTACCGAACTCAATAGAGGCATGGTCGGAGTACATAAAGTCGGTACACGCCATCACTGCGATGAAAATAGCCAGAACCGTAGAGACGCCAGCAGTAGACAGCCGTCTGCTACACCTATGGGAAAGCAGGCGCAGCCTACTAAAGCGTTGGAAACGTCAACGCCTGAATAGGACACTATACTGCGTAGGATCGCTGCTCTTGCAGAGGAAGCGAACGACTATGCAAGCAAATTAGCTACCGAGGGATGGGTCAAGCTCTGCAGTTCGCTTCAGAACACACTGAGCACCTCGAAAACTTGGTCCATCCTAAGAAATATTCTTGATCCAGACAAGTCCGAATCGACGACAAGCAGAACACTGCAGAAAATTGCAGAAACATTTACAGGCACGGACGACGACCTCGTGAAAGCCCTCAAGGAAAGATATATCGGCTATAGTCCACTAAGTAACTCGGCTAATCACATGAGTTACAGCGGAGCTAGAAATGAGAAACTAGACGGGCCGATAACAAAGGAGGAGGTCTTTGCGGCAGCTCAGGCAGCCAAGAAGAACGCAGCCCCCGGTGATGACCAAATTACGAATGCTATGAAGAAACCTTAGCGAAAAAGCCATCGAAGCATGACAAAGCAATTCAATGAACACTATTGGCTCAAAGGAAAGGTCCCTGCTGAATGGAAAACCACCAAAATTATAACCATTCCGTAACCCGGAAAAAAGCCCTCTCTGCAGGCGCTCAGATCTATACACTTACGTCATGTATGGGGAAGCTTTTCGAACGGGTCGTTCAGACCAGACTTCAGAATTTCATAGAGGACAGGGGGCTGTTTCCGGCCACCATGCTGGGCTTCCGCAGTGGTCTCTCAACACAGGACGCTCTCCTCCTGATACAAGAAGAGGTCCTCAATGGTGTCCCCAAAGGTAGAGAGCATTTGCTGCTTGCTCTAGACTTGAAGGGAGCTTTTGACAATATCTCTCATGAAGCTATACTCTCAGAGCTAGATATAATTGGTTGCGGGGAAAAGATATATAACTATATAAAAGATTTTCTCACCGATCGGAAGGCGACAATTGGTATCTCAAGCGTTAAGTCTGAGCCATTCCAAATGCCAAACAAGGGAACGCCTCAAGGAGCCATTTTATCTCCTCTGTTGTTTAATATCGCCATGCGTCGACTCGCTCGGGCCTTGGCTTGTGTACCACAGCTAGGTTATACCCTCTACGCGGACGACATTACTCCGTGGGCCACATGGGGGTGCCTTGCCAGCAAAGAGCAGACTCTACAAGAGACGGCATTGGCTGTCGAAAACTTTGCCAGAACCAGTGGTCTCAGCTGTGCACCCAAAAAATCGGAGGTGATCAGAATACACAGCAAACGCTACAAAAGTAACGGAAGAATAGAAATTGAAATCAAAAAGCAGAAAATTAAAGAAGTCACCGTCGCCCGGATCCTGGGTTTCTGGGTTCAAAGCAACGGTAGGGCAAATCACACCATCGGTCTTCTTATATCCGCAACCAAACAAGTGGCTAGGATGATTCAGAGGATCACCTTCCGCGAAAAAGGCATAAAAGAAAGTGATACTGTCTGTTTAGTGCAGGCGCTCGTAATGAGCAAATTGACATGAAGCTTGCCTTCACACACGCTGAACAAGAGCGAGGAAGAGCAAGTAGATTCTATCATCAGAGGGGCTTACAAGGCAGCATTAGGCTTGCCGATAAGCACTCCGACACAGAGGCTTCTCGAGATTGGCCTGCATAACACGTACGCTGAACTGAAAGCAGCAACTTTGATCTTTCAGCGCAACCGCCTCGGCCACACGAAGTCGGGAAGAGATGTACTGATGAGGGCGGGTATAACACGGCAACCCCAAAACTTGGACGAGGAGCTGGTGGACGTACCAGACCCAGTCCGACAACATATTTCGCTTGCCCCTATCCCCAGGAACATGACCAAAGAGCGGCATCACGAAAGGCGAGAGGAGCGTGTAAAATGGATCAGAAAATTAGTTAGAGGCAATGAGAACGTGCTATACGTTGACACCTCCAGGATTAACTGGAAGCGCTGCGTCGTCACAATGGTAAGCAGTGACACGAGAAGCATGGCGTCTAGCGCATCACTGTACACTACATCGATCACCAAGGCCAAATGTTTCGCCATCGCATTGGCGATTAAAAGTCGAGAGCGCTGTGACGGCGAGACGTAGATCACCATACTCTCAGATTCGCAAGAGGCGTGCCGGCTATCCACGAAAGGCCGCCTCCCATTAAGCATTTGCAAATTTTTAGGCGGCCTATTGAGCAACACTTATAGGTTGGTCTGGTGCCCTGGACTTGCAGGCCTGGAGGGTAACGAGAGGGCGGACGCTCTAGGTAGAGCGCTCACGAACCGAGCGGAGCAGCAGCCTTTCTCGCTGTTACCATCACCCAGCAACGACGGCTTTCGCGAAGAGGAGGAAAACGACCCGGCTCGGATGGCTCCGCGAGAGCTTCTTGCTCACCAGCGATGCACGCGGCAGGAATATGGCGCCTCCCACAAATCTCTTGAAGGGGAAGACGCCATAGACCTCTGTAAAATTCAAACGGGAGTTTATCCAAACTTATTACGACTGCAACAAATTCATCTAACTTTGTATGGGCGCGATTTTCCGTGGTGTCGTGACTCGCCACCGACACTTTACCATATCTCGTGGAGTTGTGCTAAACGGCCAAATGAACTTGATCGCTTACAGCGTATGTATAGAATGAAAAACTCTTTGCAGCAATGGGAGGCACTCCTCGCTAGCTCGGACCCAGAGGTGCAACTAGCACTCCTGGACCATGTCCGGCAGGCGGCGCAAGCCAGTGGAGCCTTGGACATGGGGCCCCACCCATCTAGCTCCTAAACCCCTTCTTTTACAACCAAATAAAGTTATTTCTCTCTCTCTCTCTCTCTCTCTCTCTCTCTCTCGTGGCACTTTTTGATAACATGAGCAGGAAAACAGCATGAACTGAAAGAAAATGACAGGCCACTCCTTCCAGGAAGAACACAAAATCAATCATGTGCGCTGAAACTTTTCACATGGTGTTACCATGACAGATCAACCAAAATGCGAATTTCTATAGGCTTTTCCTTTCTATTCATGTTGTTTTTGAGCTCATACGTAATACTGTTTTTTTAGCAAGCCACCTAGCCCACCACCTTATTGCACCTTGAGGCCTCCTTGTTTCTATCACACGGTTCACAACAGATACATTGCCTGAGACGCTCACTACTGCTGACATTGACACGTTAGCGAGAGTTCACTAAAATGGTGGCGCTACATCGGCGTTTAAGCTTGACAGCGTTTGACCATCCTATAACTCAAAGGAAATGCAGTGCGAGCAACGCAAACTAAAAAATTGGCAGCATATCCACGGAGTGAATAATGGAGAGTGGGGCGAAGCATTTGTCCGTCCATGCGTCCGTCTGTGTGACCGTCCATGCGTCTGTTTGTGCGCCCGTCCCTGCGCTCGCTCATGCATTCACGCCTGCGTCCGTTCATGCGTCCATCCATGCATCTGTCTGTGTGTCCGTTCGTCCATCTATTCAACTCTCCAAGTCCCACCATCTCGCACCTTTTTATCATATATTCCCCACATAGAAGCACCGCCATTCAGTAGTCTTTTCAAGGACTAAACGAGAGGTGGCACATGCACACTTTTTTACGGCTTGCGCTTCGGGTCTACTTCCCACCTTCCACCACCTTGAGTTCATGGTATATACTAGTTCACTGTATTCATGGCCCTGCAGCTCAACGCTCGCTAAACCTTTCTAAAATTGAGGAGGTTACACACAGCGAGTATAATGTAGCAACCCTTTCTAGTCCGATAGTGCTCAATGTACATGCCAATGGCTGCTAATAGGGATCGCAGCGTGCACTTTTACTAAAAGCAGAATGCTCCTGTCTCTCATTCCCCATTAGCAGCCATTGGCATGTACATTGAGCACTATTTTTATTGTTAAACAGCGCACAGAAGAAATCTCTCACCGGCATCACCTTGGAGGTCAATTGTTCTACCTATTTCGGGTATGTGCCACTGGTGGTTACGTACTACGAAGGATGCACAAGCCACGCCATAACGAGCTTCAACCCTAAAATAAGACACGAAATGACAAACCAGATGGCATAGTTAGCGCTGGTGTGTCATCTCGTGTGTTACTTAGCGCCGGCATTTCCAATTGTTTCTGATGTACAACCGCAAGAACCAATGGACCGTTTTCATAATTAATAATAACTTTATTTCGCATCAAGGATACATGATGCAGGATACCTGCAGAAAAGCTGGCGTGATGCCAGCTTGACAAGGCCGCAGGCCCCCCCTTCCCCCTCCCCGAACACATCGCAGCAGCGGTAACACCTTCATAAAAACATTCGGGATCATACGCGTAAAATAAAACAGGTCTATGACAAGAAAGAAATCATCACTGTACATGTGTGATAAAACGAAACGTCTAATGCTTAAACAACAACGACAAAAAATCTATTTCAAAAGATGCAAAAAATGTTGGCGTATTTGCCTTAAAAAAAGGAAGCATTTGCGTAATACATCCGAGCGAAGCATACAAACATGTATACGACAAAATGAGCAATCAACACTGTACAGGTGTAACATATTGGTACATATAATGCTATAAACAAATAATTTCGCAATGTGAAAATACAAGCGGATTTGCCTTGCAAAAACACAGAAAAAAGCATCATAAAAGAAATATGCCTAATTTATTGCTTCCACAGAAGCCTACTTAAAAAACACTGGACTTCGTTTGTCGCCCACAAAATCAGAGTTGCTACTGTACCGGCAATCTCGCCAAGGCGTTCGTAACTTAACACCCTTATGTGATCTACCCATAGCGCTACACGCCAAAAATGAGCAGCGAATACCCCGCGTGGACTCCATACGCATTCTCGGCCTTCTCGTCGAGGCCACTGGCTGTCATGCAAGAACAATTAAACATATCACAGCTAAAACCGAGAACATGCTCCGACTCATTCAGCGAGTCTCGGGTCGTAGACGAGGCCTTGGAGAGGCCAACCTTCTGCGCATATACCACGCGTTCCTAATGAGTCACATCAATTACGTCGCCTCTGCCCACAACTGGACGAAGGTAGAAAAGACGAAACTAAACACACTCATGCGCAAAAGCATTAAACAAGTCCTTGGTTTGCCACAAAACACGAGCACTTCCCGTCTCGACCAACTAGGCATGCACAACGGCATCGATGAAGTGATCGAGGCCCAGACCACGGCCCAAGTGATCCGCCTCTCCTCCTCCAAGGCAGGCCGCCGACTTCTAAGCGAGGCCGGCATGTCCCCACACCCCTGCCTTGAACGCGCAGTAACCCTCCCCAGAGTTGTCCGCGCTACTTACATGGTAACCCCATTTCCACGAAATGTCCACCCACAACACAACGAAGGCAGACGGCTGGCCCGCGCTCGCGCGATCCTCAACCGTACCGCCGCGAATCGCAACTCTACCGCATTCGTCGACGCGGCGCAATACGGTAACTCCTCCTCTTTCGCACTCGCGGTAGTAGATGGCGACGGAGCCCTACGCTCAGCCGCCTCGGTTAGGCTATCAACAAGCGCCATAGCCGAACAAGTTGCTATAGCTTTAGCGATGACCGACCCCTCACTCACTAATGTCTTCACAGACTCTCGCGCCGCCATTCGGGCTTACGAAACCGGCAACATCGCTCCAGAAGCAGCCCGCATTTTACAAACACGGAAATATACGGGCTCGCACTACCTCTCTTGGTTCCCTGCCCACATGGGCAAAGACGTTCACCCACAACAACCCAACCTCAACGAAATGGCTCATGATCGAGCACGAGAACTGACCCGCCGTGACGATCAATCAGCCACCGAAGAGCTGGGCCCAGACGTGCAGTTTAATGACCCACTACTCACCTTCCATGAAATTACCTCCCACTACCGACACAACAGAAGCCGTTACCCTTTACCCCATTCAAAACTCGAACGCGCGCAAGAAGTAGCCTTTAGAATGTTACAAACGAGATCGTACCCATCACGGGGCCGACTCAGCCATTACAACTCAGACA
Source organism: Rhipicephalus annulatus (assembly GCA_013436015.1). Classification (NCBI taxonomy): domain Eukaryota; kingdom Metazoa; phylum Arthropoda; class Arachnida; order Ixodida; family Ixodidae; genus Rhipicephalus; species Rhipicephalus annulatus. The sequence goes on from WOVY01013071.1 coordinate 316,557, forward strand.
TAAATTCACAGTGCCCAGATTGCACAGAAGTGTACTGTTCACTCGCGCACATGCTCTGGCAATGTCCCGCGTTACCTCAGGGACCTCTCACCAGTGAGTCCAACTGGGAGGAGGCACTCAGGAGCCCCAATCTCCGAAACCAACTTAAGGCAGTCCAGAGGGCCCAAGAACTGGCGGAACGCCACCACGTTCCCGCCCCGACTTGGGCGTCGCCTACGGTAGCGGCTGCTAGGATGTCCCACGTGGGCACCCTGGTGGCGTAAACTCCTCAGGACCATATATTAAAGTTCTTGACTGACTGACTGACTGATTTATTGCTTTGGCAACACCACAAGTGCATACTCGTTTCCTAAAACAGAAAAAACAAACAAGACACCAAAAAACATATCGTAAAAAAAACACAAAGCAGTATACAAAATACACGTCAACAAAAACAAAATACAAAAATATATTCTTTAGAAAAATTACAAGTAACAGAAACGAGTGATCATGACATCTGGAGGAAATGATTCCGCAGTTGTTTAAAGGTGATTTTTTCTAAGTCAATTTCGTTATCCCTAAGTTTATTTAGTAACCTTGGAAGTTTATTTCCCAACGATTGAAGACCGTATGTGGTTCTAAAGTTTCGAACAGTCCACACTTCATTTTTCCGGGTATTATACTTAGGCTGGTTAAGTATTAAATCTGCCAACTGCTTTAGAAACGGATTAGAGTTTTTTATGTCTTGCTTATATTTCTTGGACAGAAGAAAATCATACATTTTTATTACTGGCATTAGGTTGTATTTTTCAAATAAGGAACGAGTATGATAAGTACGTGGCACGTTCTCTACCGCCCGTACAAACCTTTTTTGCAACATATGAAGTTTGTTTATGTTTTCTTTAGAAGTTAGAGCCCAAACTAGATGGCAGTAATTGATTCTTGATAAAAATAAGGTATTGTAAATTAACAACAAAATATTCCGAGGAAGCAAGTGCTTGTTTCGGTACACAAGACCGACTACCTGAGAGACCTTCGTAGCTAAGAAGTGTATGTGGTGATCCCATGATAATGTTTCTTGAAATATTACTCCTAATATTTTAAGAGAAGGAACTATCTCGACAGGGGTGGAATTTAAAAGGATCGTTTGTTTTACAATTTCCGCTTTATTTTTAGCATGAAATACCATAGCCTTAGTCTTTGCAACATTTATTTTTAGACCGTTTTCTCTTGTCCATTTTTCTAATCTAATGAGCAGTAGATTTGCATGTGTTATTAATTCGTTCACCGATTTTCCTGTTAAAAATATATTCGTATCATCTGCATATATTATAAATTTTACGTCAGAGGAGATGTTCACGATATCATTAATGTAAATATTGAAGAGGAAAGGTCCCAAAATACTTCCCTGTGGAACTCCTGCAACGATTGACAAAGAATCGGAATTGCAACCACCCAGGCTAACAATCTGATTACGGTGTTGCAAATAAGACTGTATTAATGATCCCGCCGTTCCCCGAATACCATACCGTTCCAGTTTTTCTATAAGTAATTTGTGGTTAATGTGGTCAAAAGCTTTCGTAAAATCTACGAACAACCCCAACACAACGTTTCCCTGTTCAAATTGCTGATAAATGTACTCTTTCTGTGCCATGAGAGCATATTCTGTACTGAAGCCTTTGCGGAAACCATACTGCGAGTCATGAAGCAACTGAAACTTCCTTTCAAAATTGGTCAGCCTTTTTAATATTAGTTTTTCTAATGCCTTCGATAGGACTGGCAGAATGGACACAGGCCGGTAATTCGACATATTATTTCTATCGCCTTTCTTGAAGAGGACGGTAACGCGTGCAACTTGCATTTTAGTGGGAAAAACAGCCCGGCCAAGGCACAAATTGAATATATGCGTTATATAAGGAAGAAGGAATATAATGACATGCTTTATAGGTTGAACTTGTATCCCGTCAATATCAAGTGCTGTACTGTTTTTCAAATTCAAGACTAATTCTTTCACTTCATTCTCACTTGTCGGATCAAGAAAAATGGTACTGTCGATAAATGGGACACTTCCAAGGTTACTACTCACATCACATTTTTCTGCGACATTTACAAAATATTTATTGAAAGTGTCGGCCAAGGGTTTTCCTGATATGACCTCGCCGTTAAGATTCATGCTATGTACTGAACCCGTGGACACATTGCGATTTAAGAGAGAATTTAGCCTTTTCCACATTATATCTGAACACCCAGAAACTGAACTAAACATATTGTTATAATATTCTTGTTTTGCCTTTTTGAGATCTTTATTTAGGCGATTTCGTTTAATCTTGAATTCTTTAAACAATTTAGGGTCTTTCGTTTTAAGATAGCGACTAAATAACATATTTTTTTCTTGTATTCTTTTCCGAAGTTCCGCGTTGATCCAGAGTTTACGAACTTTCCTGTTCTGCTTTGTTTTAACCAGAGGAAACGAAGCAGAATAAATTGGCTTTAGTATGTTCAAAAATTCTTCGTACGCCTTGTTTGGCTCATTCATTTTAAGTATATTCGTCCAAGGAGCCCTCAAAATCTTCTCCGAAAATATTTTTAGAGTTTGTTCATTTATACGCTGGGTGAAAAATGTGTTCGGTTTGTTTTTGTCACATAAGTGTTTCCTACAACAAATGTATATTGGCAAATGATCACTCAAATCTACAGTAATAACACCAGCCTTGAGGTTTTCTGTCGGTATATTTGTTAAGAACAAATCAATCAAGGACGAAGACATTTGTGTGATTCTCGTAGGGACAGTAATCATATTTGAAAAGCAATGAGATTTCAGCAAAATATCAAGTTTTTGTACTATAGCTTCCTGTTTGAGCATATTTATGTTCATGTCACCGCCACACACAACGTCTAAGCGATTTGTGTTAGTGAACGCATAAAACGTGTCCAGGTAATCCAGAAAGGACGCCGTTTCACCATTTGGTGGTCTATAACAAACGGCAAGAACCACATTTTGTAGTTTAACTGATAGAAATTCGAAGTCATTGCAAGAGTGGGTGAAATTTTCAATTAGGTCACAGTCAAGGACCTTTTTTACTAGAATACATACGCCACCGCCACGACCGGAAATTCGATTAAGGTAGAACGTATTGTACGAAGGCAAGCGAAACACGCTGGCTTCATCTGTTGACCATGTTTCAGTTAACATTATGACGTCGAATACATGATTTAATTGTTCGAAAAAAAGGCTAAGGTCGGACTGTTTATTATTTACCGATTGCACATTCAAGTGAAAACATTTAAACGAGTTTAAATAGAAATTTCCTAAACTCTGCGAAAACGCTTCCGGAAGCACATAGGAATCGTTTCCTACGCAAGCCATGTTGAGCCGATCATTTCTTCTTTCTTTAGCTTAGTTTGTTTAGATCACTAGCATTTGCGATGCGTATGGCTTTCTCCCCATCAGCTTTACGCACTAGAACTTTCCCGTTTGAGTGCCATGCATACTTGAAGTTCGCTTCTTTAGCCCAGTTCTTTGCCTCAAACAACAGCGCACGCGCTCTTTTGGTCAGGTTTTCCGTCAAGAAGAAGTGCTCATTTAAGCTGCTCAGTTTCTTTCTGTTTTTCCACCAGAAATCTCGGTCCGCTTGCTTCGCAAAACGACAGATAACGACCGGCGTCTTATCTTTTCTGGGCGGAAGCCGATGAATGGCGACCACATCGCTTTCTGCGAGTGGCGGGAACTGGTGTTTGATTGCCATTGCATTGATCGCTTCTAGCAAGTTTTCATCTTCCGTTTCCTGTATTCCATGGAATTCTAGGTTGAGTCTGCGGCTCCTCCACTCAAGATTATCTACTTCTGCCTGCACTTCAGCTACTAATTCGCAAGTGCACTTCCTCTGAACTGCTTTTCTTTTCAATAAGTAATGGTGGTGCCAGTCGTGCTTCATGCGGAGACGTGGTTCTAGGTCCTAGTCATGGGCATGCGTAGCGCTCGTAGTCAGCGAGGCGGAGGTCCATTGCTGCGCCCACCACCCTCTCTATTAGGTAAATATTGGGGGCGATTTTACGATCTCACTCTTGTGTGGCTAGCAGGGTGCCCTCCTTCCGAGTCAATGTAAGGAGCAGATCTTGCGCCCCCACTTAGGTGACTAGGGGGCACCGCCGTCCTTTCGGCCCCCTTCGTGCGCACGCCTGAGTTTGAGTTGAAACGTGCTCGGTCTTGTCTATTATGAGTGCTTAATTTTGAGAGGCGACTCAACATTTTTCCCATCATTGCGTACGCGAGACCCGCTTAAACAAGCTATTCGGGCAGAATGACAAGCCACCAATATTCGCTCAAGCCACACAGCAGGAAAGCAAATTTTACAATTTGAAAAGGGTCTATATTAGGCACAATTCGGAATGTCTTAATATTTTTAGTACATCGCCGACACGCTCCTACCCGCAAGCAACTAAACAAAGTCTTACGCTATTTAGAACCTAGTCCAATGATGTCTCCACAAAGCGGCAGATTGCGTAAAATGAAGGCAGCAGATTACAGTTTTTGCAACGTTTACGCATTGTAGCGCCGGTGCGGCCATCCACCATGCTTCCATCGGAGGAAGGCCGTCAGGACCCTCGCAACGACGACGTAAGCTTGTCGTTGCCTGTTCGCGAGATTGGCCAGGCGTCGTTCATGCTTTCACCAACGCCGGATCCTTGTCCGTTCGAGGCGGGGCGCACCCCTCTCGATTGACGCCTGCGTTGGCACTGCCCTTATCGGCCGTGCAAGTGTGCCACACACGGCTAATGGGAGCGCCACTCCTGGTGAACGAACGATGAACGCTCAGCTGACCTCGACGGCGCTTCAGGTGTTCGTGCCCTTTATCCTGGCTGGCTTCGGCTCCACCTTGGCTGGCATCCTGCTCGACGTGGTCAAGGTAAAAATGGCTGGAGTGTAACAGCGAACTACTGAGTCACTCAAAATAAGAGCTTCGTAAACAATTTTGATAAACGTTGTGAAATATAAAATGCATTGTTGTAACAAGGGAGACACTCACAAATGAAGAAAGAAAATAAAAACAGACAGAAACAAGTAGGCGCAATCTCTCAACTGTGAATATTTCGTGAGGCAGCAATCGGAGCCGCACCATGAAAAAAAAGGAAGAAAACGAGAGTACAAACAAAAGTAGAATATGTGAGAAAACATGGCTGATCTCTCTGTCTGGGAATCAGTATATCAGGAAAGGGAAATGTGTCATAACAGAAGGAGTTTACAGTTTATTTTGTTTTGTTCGTGCACAAGGGAGAACGAATATATGCTACATAAACAAATTATACTGTCACGCAAAGAACGGCAAGCAGTTCGAAACTTGCAGCGGGCAGCTCAAGGAGAAAGCATGCACGAAAGTAGCATACACAGGACGCACGCAGAGTAACAACTGTCGCGGATCGAATTCTTACTTATTCGTGTGTGAGCAGCTTTGGATAAACTCAAATCGAGTAGCTAGCGAAGCAACCTTCGTGCTCTCCTTAATTACTGTAACTTAAAAGCAATCTTGCCGTGGAAGTGCAAGAGGTACATAGCGCCTTAATCGCGAGATTAGTGGGCGTGCTTGAACGACCTCGTTTTGCGAAGACGCGCGCGCATCTTCAGACACAGGACAACGACCTTTACCGCGCGCCCAATGCACGTCTTGTGGGCCATTTTGTTACAGATGTGAACGTGCTGAACGACCAATCATGTATATTGAAAGCTGGACAACGTACACTCCATGGCCTAGTTGTTTTGTGCCGCCCGCTGTAGCATGGGAGGTTGTATGTTCGAAACCCGGGGATAAGTTTGCCATCGGTTAGGATATATTTTGCGTGATATCAGTGACGGAAATAGGTCAGCGGAGTTGTGGTGCACCTCAGCAAAAACACACTTGTGGTAAAACCGATAAATCTAGAGATCCTATCGTGGGCGCGGGTAGGGTTGCCCGTTTAGTGTGAGAGTGAATTTTCATCGCACTCACCCCCCCCCCCTTCCTCTTCGTTGGCAAAATCCAAGCGACAACGTGCTTTACAAGGGGTTAAGAAATTGGAAATTATGCGGAGACTTCCTTCACCCAAAGGCTAGCCTGAGTTGAAAACGGGAAGTAGACAGTTCCTGAAATGGAACGTCAGGTGTCTTCAGCAGCCAATAGTTTAAAATACTTGTGTATCCATAATTGAACAAACAGATGAGGCAGACTCCACAAACACCCTATTAAGTGAATAAAAGAATGCCGCGTCCCTGTGTCTCTCCTGTACGCAATCCTATGCAAATATTGACTTGACGCACTACATCATTTTTAGATTCGTTCACAAATTTGTTGCAGTTTCATCATAACATTCGAGCAGTACTCAACTTCCAGAGGGCTGGCTGTGAAACCCGATGTGTTGCCTATATATGACACATTGCCAGCGCCATAGCATTTTCCACAGAAGAAACTTGCTACAAAATGAGGCCTGATGACATGCTTGACGTGCCTTCACTGCAGGATTAGTGCAATGGAGCGTACCAAAACTTTACTCCATAAAAATGAGAGCAACCCGTATTTATGACACTAGACACTCCATTGAGTTCATGTTCATGCACTGGTCGTGTGCGTGTCGCTTTTAACAATTCCTTCAAGTATTTCGGCAAAATAAAGTTACGTGTAAGATATTTATCATCACAGTCTAATCACATACCTTGAATTGATTATTCGCAAAATGTCAAGCTTCTAAACCTTCAAATTGATAAATTGCTCCCCTTCGCGCCCTTTAAAACTGCACTGCATGACCTGCGGCAATAGTGCTGATTATAAAGTGTTGTACTGCGTAGTTCCAATATCCTACATTCGCAGTAATTGTATTACCTCGTATTTCAAAGTGAATGGTTCTAGTTGCAACTTATGAATTTAGTAAGGAAATCGCAGCGAGCTTTTTGCCTCTTTAAGCACGACCAAACAGATTATGGTTATTGTTTTTGACAGCCACGTATTTAATATATACAAAGTGGCTGACCAAAAGCAACCACCTTCTAAAAATAGGCGGACTTGTTGGGTTGAGTAGCTACCCAATTTAAACCATCATTAGGTCTTTGTAAATGGAGTTCCATCAAATTGAATGGATAAAAACTATTTGCATTGTTTTAAAAGTTCTAATTAAAGCATTGTTTTGATGTATGGTACAACTGAAATCTGTTTTTTTAATGTACAAAGTGGCCACATATGCTATGCTTACGTGCCCTAGTCGAATGGTTAGTAAAACAGAGTTTACCCTTACTGAAATTAAAAATATATAGTTTTTGCTTATGCAAGCAATGCAACATGAGGCAGTTGCTCAAGTTGTAGTACGACACGTGGATATGGGTCTTACTGATCACAACAGAAAATTTCTAGAAATTTTCAAGCTGGACCAAAACATAGCAATATCGTTTGATTGCTCACAGGAGCTTAAGTGACACTTGTTGAGTTTAGCTCCTCGGTAATAAGATGCAAAGAATTGAGAGAAAAAAAATGTTCGGACTTTTATTGGTGTTGGGGGACACCTCATTCTGTTTTGCGACTACACCTTGTTCGAGCCTTCTTTATATGTTCTCAATTCAACAATGCAGGAGTGGCCGGTGTACGTGATAGTGCACCACATATTCGTGGTCATTCCACCTTTGCTAGGACTCAACGGCAACCTGGAACAGACCCTGGTTGCGAGGCTTAGCACCCAGGTGCGTATTCAGTGTGCCACTCTTAAACCCACATAATACAGAACTAATCCACGTCCTCGCTTGTCTATTCCACTTGCACTATTCGAATGTAAGTTTTCATGCGTGCCTGTAGGACTGTAGCTTTCAGTTGCTCTGTAGAGTATCGTGTTTAAATTTTAATCACACCCTCACCTAAATTACAAAACTTATTGATTTTCGATGGCGTCTTCCATAGCATAAGCTCCTTTCGATGTTTGCATCTCATAAAACAACGAACTCATTGTTCCTTGTTTAGGCACACTTCTAAGACGCCTAATTGAAGTATCTGACTCACCGTAATACTCGCAGTTTCATGGACTTTAAATCTTTCCATAAGCGTTATGCCCGCTCCACTACTGTTGTTTCGCACAATTTTCAGAAGATTTTAAGAGTAATCGTTTATAATATGGTATTCTGAAGCTAGTTAAGTACAGTTACTAGACAAAATGCAGTCATTATTTGAACCAGTGTTGCCTAAAAGAGAAGCAAAGTTCACTAATTCAGGTGTGCTTGTTAAGGTGATAAAATAGTAAAACCCTTCAGTGCTCTGTAAATAGGTACAAAATAAAGGTGACGCTTTGAAAGTCATTCAAATTTGATGCTACTATTGCCACTTAGCATAACTCTAGTCACTTTTGTCGCAAAAGCAATTCAATAGACATCGATTCGTGTACACAACTTGGCATGCATACTGGAACTTATGTTTGTAAAGTTAAAGGGACACTAAAGTATATTACTATTTCCACCAGAAAGAAAGCTCAATGCATGACTGCATCTAAAACGACATTTTCTCAACGACAGTGCGCTACCTACCGTGAAATTGGGTAAATTCACAAGAACACAAGTGCCGCAGTGAGACATTCGTAAAATGATCCCGTTTACAACAGATGAACCACGTAGAGTTACTTTCTAGTAATTTGTTTAACTGCACTAAATAAAGAACCTTCGTACATCAAAATACGCAATAAAATGCTGCATTAGTTTCTGTTTGATTAATGGAAAAAAAAACCGGCAGACGTAACTATGGGGAATGGCGCAAGTGGTTGAAAATGCAATTTTTGCGTAGTTACGCTGTACAGATGGTGCCATATAGCGGGGCACAGTTGAAACAAAAAACGTCTACAATCTTGAAGCCAATGGCGGCAAGTTGATCTATGGCCGTATTTTTTGCTGTGGCTCCCACTGCTTTCGATCTGCTGCCAGAAAGACGGGCAACGTCGTGCATTGCAACAGTGACATGAGTTGGTCCGAACTGTCCACTTTTTGAGGCGAGTAATTTTAAGTACGCTAACCTCTTGCCCACCACTAAAACGTGATTTTCTTTCAAAATAGGCCTTTCTTTAGCACAAAAGTAACACTTGAGGCTTATGGACCAATATTTATACAGTCAACGTCGACCTAATAGTTGCCTTTAGTATCTCTTTAGAGGTCATGAAAGTCATGACCCGCTAAGTTAAAGCGTTGTGCCAAAGCAAACTTCCAATCGCTAAGAAAGAAAATACGCAGTCATAATTTAGTTATGAACTTTTTCGAGGGAGTTCTTGAATCCATGCAATATAGTACATACCCAACAAAAACTGATGACAGTGGAGTCCTTATATCAATTTCTGACGTACAACTTACACGTGTTGCCTCCATTAGATTGAGAATGAATTAAGCATGATCATAATAAATCTCATAATTCAGTGATGCATCTACCCCTCTTCCCCTCCAACTCCACGCCCTCGCATTTTTTTCCGTTTTGAGGAAATACCTGTTTCCATTTGAAGAACCCAATCCGAAATGGCGGCCTCCTTATCGCCACCATGCCCGCTTTCAAAGTTGTCCTCTACTACTTTTTGCTTGTTTTGAAGGAGAGGGTATGAAGCACGCATACAGAAGCACTGAAGAAAGTAGTGCAGAATCGAAGACAAGATGTCGAAATGACGGCTCTAGCGCATACTGAATGCAGGAATTTTCCTTAACCATGCATAATATTACATAGCATAGCAAGAAGGTGGGAAGGGAAGTTAGGGCGAGGAGGAGTCCTGTGACGATGACAGAGGAAATGAGGAGGCGAGAGGGTGACACATGACGTAGTTTTATAAGGTTCACTTTAACAAAGAGCTAGAGCTTGCGCCCAGCCATATGAGGAATAACTGTGTAGCTTTGCTGCAGAAAGAGTCATCCGGACGCAAAAGTAAGTCGTCCCGGCAGCGTGGTCTTGCTACACGTCAGCGAATTCCAGTCCGAAGACATCTTAAAAACGCTGCCCCAACATCCTCACAATGTTCCCGTAGAGGAGCCACAATTTTTTATGTGATAACGTTAGAAAGCTTGTTTCGCAGATATGCTGGCGTCTGCATCGGGGCCGGTATCGTTCGTCGGGAGCAAAAAATTATGATCTTGTCCATGATTGACACAAGAGTCAAATGAAATGAATTAACAATAAACATGTCCGGGACCGAGTGAGGATCATATGCCAGCCATTTTCTTTTCAAGCAAGTATTCAGCCACACAGCCACGTCGATGCTTGGAAATGCAGCTAAAATTACTTCCCGTACTTGAAAATGCAGTCAAAAGAACTTTCATGCTTTACAAACACAAGAGCGTTGTATACAGGCTTCATAGTATAACGTGACATAGCGCTGTACAAATTGCGTGGTACAGGAGTACATTGACACTGGATGTAATAACACCCGATAATCATGATGACGTGGTGGTTTGAAGCCTGCCACAGATGACAAAAATCACGGACGTTAAGGCATGTATCCGCTTGCTACCATGTAGTGAGTGCATAGAAAGCTAAAAACAGATACTTAGCTCGCATAAATGTTTCTGGTTGAAAGTGTGCTACCCTCTACAGAGAGTACAGCTATATGCAAAAACTTCATTGACACAAGCTATTTTCAGCTTTATCGCTTACTTTGAAGTAATCCACGATTTGAAATTTTTGGGTTACATGACACCTAAAACATTTTCACCGAAGTTTTTGAAATACACACTAAAAGGACAGGAATTTGCTCCCGCGTTACACTTTGAACCCATTATAACCGAACGTACTTTTCAAAGTACACTTGAATTTTCGGGAATAGAAAGTACTGAATATAATATTCTGAACTTGTTCACTAAAATTTAGAATGCCGAATGTCACAGCAAGCCAAATTTTAACGGTATATTCACTCGGTTCTGCTCTTTCTTGTTTTATAAGTCGTTAAGTTTTATAAAAGTATAACGAATCTTAGAACTAATAAAATTTTCCTACCATTAGGAAAACGAGAACCCGTCAAACACACGTAGTCATACTGCTTTACCGAAATTTTTATCAGAGTTTTTCCCATTTATATATTTCAAAAACGAATTTCTTGTGCTTCAGCAAGAACAAAATACTCCTTCCAAAGCGCGAGATGCACATTGAGTGCATCGGTTTGCTTTAAGGTATAATAAATTGTGGGTGTACATTGTATTCCATATTGGGACTTCGTGGGAGCACACATGGCCTGTTGTGCATTGCTTCAGAGACTAAACTATAGTTTTTTAGGGGTGCGGTATTGGGGGAAGGTAGGCTTTTTTTCCTTATATCAGGCTCACGAGACTGCACCTATTGTCGTGCGTCGGCGGTGCCTTGGCGCCGCCTTCAGGGCCACCAACGGTAGTATTCTGTCGTAAACGCATTTGTGTGGCATTGAAGGTGGCGGTAAGTCAAGCTCAAGACAAAGAGCCTGTATGAATACGGGCGTAAAACTGAAGATGTACTGAGATGTCTTAAAGGGCCCCGCGACACTTTTACTACAGCCTTATTTAGCACTGAAACGCGTGTAGCCGTGATTACTGAAACATATGCAATAAGATTGATGAAAATTAGTGCAAAAAAGTGAAATTATGAGTCCTCAAAGTTCAATACTTTAGCAGACGACAACGAGAAACGTTCTCTTTCACAAGTCACTCACCTGATGACGTCAAAGACCACTTCCAATCACAGCGCACGTCTCATAACGACATCCTAAAAATGTCTTCTCTTGGTGGCTTTCACACAATACCTCTTGATCGCTTTTTTGAGGGCGTGATGGCGTGCTTACTACAAACCACATACGTCGAGTAGAACATGCTCCCATGGTCACACTATGTAAGATACACACATGCGCTTTGGGCAAGGTCAGTTCTCAGTTTGCATGCAAGGTGCGTTCCATACGGCAACCCGGGCGTTCACCGCCTGTTGTATTTTCGGCTCGCTAAAATCTTGGTACAAGTTTCCACTTTTAGTTGCCAGTGTACCATAGCATCGTTCGCAGGCTAAGTGTTGTGTTCTTTGTTCTGAAAACACATCATTTCGAAAGAGGAATGACTTCTTTCTGAGAAAGTATAAAAAATATTTTTGCTGTTTTAGCATTCACTCGCAGGCGTAGTTACCACCATATGAATATGGCGTGCTATTTCTCGCATCAAGCTAATGAAAATAGTACCGTGTTTGTCGTCACGCCACAAAACATGAAGTCAGTTCTCATAATAAAAATAGCCGCTGTGTGTCGCGGTAGCCTGAAAAAAGATAGTTTATCCCGTGCAATAAATTAAAACTGCGTCGATTTTGACGTTGTCGTGTGTGCAACGATATTGGTGGGTTCCACAGCACCAGAAGAACTAATGATAAATACATGTTCAAATAGTGTCATAGGCCCCCTTTGAGACTCTTTTATAGTAGAGTATATCCTATACTTGAAATAGTTCAACGTTGTTTCCGAATGCAATATACTACAAGGTATACTTTATTGATCTCGCAGGCAAACTTGGGCAACCTGAACCGGGTTCGCGAACAACTACCCATGATATTGCAAACATCGCCCTCTTGCAGGTAACGTACCTATTTTCGCTCATTAAATTACTGATACAATCATCGAAAGCTTTTGAGAGTGAACTGTATGGTGAATGTATTTCACATGAATAATTATGTGGTCATAATTGAGATTACTGTATAGGGTGGATAACTATATGAACAAACCAACCAAATAAATAGTTTTACCATTTCGTTCTACAATGCGATGTTCATTGCTGTCTCTGAAAACCACTACTTTTGCTAGATTTAGTTTCGTGTAAGTAGGTATTCCGTGTAGCATTTCTATCCATCATTCCATACTGTGGTTATAAAATTCCTGCCTGTGCGATATCTTGAAAAAGCCTGCATGATGATAACTTCTTGTGATAACTTGTCTAGTGTACGAAACAAACGAGTAATTATCTGTGGTCTGTTTTGCCAGCACTGACACTAAAGTAGTTCGCGTGTATCAAAACATAAACGCTAAAAACATGCGTTCGACTATGGAATCGAAAAAAGTATATCTTTTTAAGTATTTCAAGTAGGAAGACACAGGGGACATGGATGGGGTAGTTTCGTTGGAAGTACTACAGGTTGATGAATGTGGAAGCTGCTCCTGTAGATGCAGAGCTCTCACCATTTTGTGGAAACAGAAAACAAGTGTGGCAGTGGCACAGGTTGTAGGGGTAAACTTCTCCATTGTAATCGTCAAAAATGCAACTCTGCTTAGAAAAAATTTATGTACAGCATGAACTGAACACAAAGGCTTCATATCATTCCAGTAACAGGGCACATACACTTGGGCACATCTATATTTCAAGACTAACATCACTACGTTACAGTGAAGACATTTGCTCCAATATACATGATTATGTTGGCATACATGTACACAAGAATTCAATGTGATATCGCGATACAAGGGTATAACAATACAATAGATGTAAATGAAACAAAATTTGTAACAAATGAAGTCATATATAACAACTCAATGGGCACTGCTTAGCACCAAGTCGGTCGAAAAATGAGTTATATCCTTTCGTGTTCCACCTTGACGAAAGGACACGACCAATGCCGCAGAAACTCTTGCTCCCAGAGGAAGAAAAGCTTCACGGAAAGGAACGCGAGGGTCTGTCGTCTCATTCTCCCAGTATCGGCCACAAGGCACGCCAGCGGCAATTGGCAGTTACGGCCTCACATCGGTTTCTTCAAAGGCTGAACAGCCCCGCAACTATTAAGAGAGTGGCGACGCGGCTACGCGGAAATCGGCCGTTGGACACGAAAGTTCGCACACCCTGTCCCCGAAAACCAGCATTAACCGCACGCAAGAAAAGGCGGGAAACCATATATTCAAACGTCGCATGTCGATTGGTCTCTACCATGACGCAGTTGGGGCAAGTGGAAGTGCTAACCACCTGCCATCGCTGCAACCGATCTCGCGTGGGGATCAAGCCCCAGCCCAACCTCCAGACAAAGTCTCTGAGATGCCCTGGCAACACTGCGGCAGTTATTGGTTTCCAAGCGCGGTTCAATACAGATTGACGATGCTGGGGCACCAAGGGCCGTAGAAGGGCGGCCATTGTGTCCACCACTTTATAATCGGCCACATCTATCTCTGGGCACGTAGCTTCCAAACGTCAGTGAAATGCCAGAAGGGCTCGATACAAAGATGGTAATTCAGTTGATTGGGGACCTTTGTTTATTTGGCTATCCGGCAAGAAGACACGTAGTGATGGCCCCAGATGGTAGCGAGCCAGTGTCTGGGTGGGCATGTCATCATTGCTTAGTATTCGCAATAGAGTGCGGAGGCTCAATGTAGAAGCCATGACGGAAACGTCGGGGAATGCAAAACCGCCTTGATCTCGCGGTTGAGCTAGCGCTGGACGCGATAATAATTCTGTGCCAGCAGACCAAAAAAATGAACTGATGCAGCTTTGCACTTTCCTGCAGACGTGGAGCGGTGGTTTAACAGAATTGCCAAGGCACCAAAATTTTCATAGGTACACCGTTTGAGTTAAGTATTGGCGTTCCAAGAGGGGGAATTCGAAGTACCTGGCTGGTTTGATATCATTTAGAAGAGTTTGTAGAACAGATAAACAGATGCTATCCTGTATACCAAATACAGTGAAAGTAACTCCGGGTATAGATATCTCAGGAGACCACTGTAAAGGCGACGTGATGTTGATACGACCTGCTGGGTTGCCAATGAAAAAATACTGGCTTTTAAAAAGTTTAACCATGCACCGGAGATAATACCGAAGTCATGGAATGTATCAAGAGCACTGCTGCAGCGCTGCTTACTATCATGCTACATACTAAAGTAATATCATCATGCATATAGCAGCCCACCTGTACTTCGAGAGTTACCGGGTAGAGGTAAGCCATGAATCTACGGAGTGATAGTTCCAACGGCCTTAAGAAGGACTCTATGCAAGGATAAAATGAACACTAGGGGAGACAGGGGACACACCCCTTGACGGACACCACGCGTCACTCTAAATGCGTGACTCTCACGGGAAACTAAGTAAAGGGTACTTTCTAAATTAGTATACATCGCGTGGATGAGGTCAATGAACTTATCCGGGAATCCGAATGCATGTAAAACAATTAGTATGTAGCCATGTTCTATGAAATCAAAAGCTTTCTCTTGATCTAATGAAACCAACAGTTCTTGCGCACATTGGCTAATGGTGTATTGAATGATGTCACGCGTTAACCACGTATGGGTGTGTATTTCTCGGACCGGAACAGAACAGACCTGGTGGGGAGCGTATAATGTTGCAAGAAATGGACTTATTCGGCGCACCAAAATGTTAGCCAAGAGCTTGTATTCTACATTGAGCAGGGTAATAGGACGCCAATCGTCTGGTCACGTGGACATTGGGTCTTTCCTGGGAACTAGTGTTATAAGGCCTTTGCGGAAAGAGGTTGGAAGTGTAATATCTTGGAAACACTTGCGAATGACGCGTGACATAGTTGGACCAATGATGGGCCAGAACTGTACATAAAACTCTGCAGGGAGTTCCGTCAGGCCCTGCAGAGTTTTATCACCGTCATCGAATGGCGGTGATAGCCGGATGTCATTTGACATGTTGGAATTATGAGGTAAATCTTTTAGCAGACGATGCGAAGAAACAAATCCTGGGTAACAGACATTAGCACCAGATTGAGCAAGTGACTGAAAGTGTTGAGTGAATTCCTGAAAGTCGCGCGTACCCGCAGCAGCTGGGTGGGAGAGTTCAGCGAGTAGGCAGGTGAGCCTGGTGGACAAGCAGAGCTCTTCGTGCATACCTTAGCACCCCAAGGTGCGCACATGGTGCACGTGTGAAGCGCCAGGCTGCAGCCGAGAGTGAAGAAGCGCGCATAATACGTTGGTATCGTTCAAATAGCTCCTCTTGCCATGCCCTCATTACAGTGGAAGGACTGGGATCTCGATTGGCAATGCGATTTCTGGATTAACAATGACGCATCTTTCGACATACGGGTGCAAAGTCCTCTGCCTGACGCACTACAATAATGGCGCCACTGTTATTTGAGGCGATCCAATCAGCTACATCCGCCCCATGGCGATGCGCGTAACACTCGGGACAATTTCTTCGTAGCCTGAGAGTGCTGGAGGACGCGGCATCGAGACGCCATGGTCTGTGAATTGTTGGCATCCCCGCTGGCAGGGCGGGAGGAGAACATAACCGGCCGATGGTCGCAATGTACACTGGGGTCGGTGGCAATGACATTACCCCGGTGTCGTGAACGTAGGTACTGAGACTGGGGGAGGCATACACGCGATCGATTCGGCTGCTCGATGCTGCTCGACACCAAGTGTAGGCATAATTACTGCCATGC